>OZ059839.1:16824890-17302409 GCA_964057195.1 Orthosia cruda | reverse complement strand
GATTTTGATTAAGTTTTATTCGTTTGAAAGGTCATTTTTTCGAAAGTCTTCTTAGCTATGTTTGAATAAAATAGGTTCAGCCGTTAAAAAGTTATGGGCGTTTTACTGTTTTGAATCGGGGTGTTTTCGCAAGATTTAGTGCCATAAGTACGTGTTCAATAGATTGCCGATCGAAGCGTATCTACTATGTACTAGATAAATTATGTAGCATGAAATAAAAATGAGTCGGGAGTTTCCTAAATTTTGAAATATTACTTATCAGCACATATTTTCTTATAAGGTATACCTATTATAATAATTTTATACAATCAATATGTTCAGTAATGTTAGGCTATACATGGCAATATTTTAACTTTTCATTGTATGCCTTCATATGAAGCTAATTATACAAAGTAGAAGACGTCTACGTGCTGACATATAAATATTCTAATCGTAATGTAGGTATATAATATTTAGCCTTGTCTAGACTGGACTAAAATGGAATTAATTATTTGCCATCGTGGCAAACTATGATATTCTGACATTATCTTCCAAATTATCAGACATGTTGCTAAGCAAAGGGCTCCCGCAAAGCCTACCTACTTTTCTATAAAAAAACTAGCCCGTTTCCAAAAAATCTTGGAGCTCGACATCTGGGACGAATATCAACACATCCCTTTAACATTTGAGCTGAATATTTAACTAATACTTATATAATAACTAATATTTTCTCTTTTTTCTCATATCGACAAGGAAAACTTGATATTAAACTCAAGGAAAAAATATTAGAAGGATATTTAACACATGCCGTGACTGATTGCCGTGAGTGTATTTTCTGATGTTGAAGTGATACATCACCTACTTCGCCCACAAATGGGCATAGGATTCTCTTGTCATTTGCCGTTTACCACATTCCTGCCTTAAATTTTTGTAAACGCACCCACAATACAGGAAGAAATTCCTAGTATGGGACAAAGTTTAAATAAAAAAAAACTCTCGCATAATTAAAGTTCATATTATATTCCATTGTAACAAAATTTAAATGGCTTGTAACTTTGCATTATGGTAGTTTTACTTGGATCATAAATGCAACATTTTATTTCGTTTAAACCGAACTAACTATACCAACATTATAAAATATATCACACGGCCAAGTGGCGACACAGAAACCAATTTGAAAAATACTTACCTACATACCTTTTACGTTACGCAAAAGGTATACTGCTCGCCAGTATATCCACAACCTTTCATTCTTGAACCCATTGTGATCCTCTCACCCTGAAAATAACACCTGTAATAAAGTTTCCAACAAAAAGTTACCACTAGCGTTGACAACTACAAGATTTCCTACACTAGTTGACCCATGGTTTTATAATGAACTAACTTTTGCCACTGACTTTATCCGATTAAAGTTGAGACGGCAGTATTATTCATTTAAGGGCTTTTGTGTTCTAAGTAATTGAGACAAATAACATAGACAAAGATATCGAAGTTTTATAAAGTAGCATAGCAGAATAAATAATATTAGTTTTTAAATGCAGTACTCTAGCTATACTCTTCAGCTTTAAGGCTTATGTTACACCCAATTTCACTGCTATACAAGTAACAACGAAGAAATAGCCTTTTCCAGCGGTTTCGCATCCGAGGCTTATCTCACAGGAACATGCATTTCCCGGTATTTTTTTTAAATGGAAAACACTACAAAAAAAAAAATTATTTCAACTTCGGTAGTCGGTGTTCCTGTTATTGTTTCTTCACCTTTTAGTTGTGGTAAATAATGAGCCAGTTCTAGTTAAGTACTTATAATGCACAAAGTTATGCCAGAATATATTACCCGAATAACATTAAACTTGAACATAACCGTGAAATGAGAGTGTACCAGGGTGAACAGTACACATCTGCATATACATTTAGAGCGTACCGGGCATAATGTTATGTTATGAAATGGCGTAAACAATAAACAGACATGCAATTGCAGCAATACCAAAAAAAAGACAGTCGATTTTAAAACCTCCTTTTTGAAGTCGGTTAAAAAGTACGAATAAATAAAAATATGAACTAGAATAAATGTAATCGGATTTGCAAATCCAATTACATTCATTATGTAGTACACTTTCTAACCTGAGAGATTACTTTTTATTATAACACAAACAATCTTACCTCTGTATAATATAAGTTTATGAAACATTTAGATCTTTTCATTACCTATTCCCCATAAGGAACCTCACGTAGTTTTTTCGACTCGCACTTCACCAGTTTGTTTTACTACTGTGAGTCAATATTCATATATTAGACGATCTAGAAGCTAAGTGATAATCACTCTTGCGATGTACGTTACTGCGAAAGTTTACCATTGTGACGTTCTGTAACACCTTTTTTTTGGTATAAAGAATTTCTTGTGAAAAGAAAAGCGATATATTGGGCGCACTGTGTACAGTACAGTGCGCACAATCATAATCTTGCTGCTCTTTTTCCATGTCACTAGGGTCGGCGCAATACTCCTGTTAACCTTAACGCTGTCACTGACTTCCTTTTTTGTTCATATTATTCCTCACAGAGTCTATCAATCTTTTCTTTGGCCTCCACGTGTGAAGAAACTCCACGTGTACTTACCAGTTCAGAATTGCCGAACAATTTACTTCAACTCAATAGAAAAGTTTAATTTAAGGACTATAGATGTTTCTAATTGGCTAACATCCTAAGAATCTGACCAAAAATAAATCTCGAGCCTTATTAAATTACTTTTGAGGGTTTTAAGGAACTTATTAATCTAGGTCAGAGATTGCCAAAGTTCTGCGTGTGTAGTAGTATACACACAAATACTATGTAGTTTCGTGAACTTATATTGTTAGTAGCAGTATCGACAGAAACAAAACAAGACTAACACTAAGCAAAGTTTCTGAAGAGACTGAAATGTTAAAGTTTGTTTCCTGGTAAAAAATAAAAGAAGGTTTTTGTTCAGTCAATATAACCAGCAATAGACAAAAATGTCCCGATGCTTTTGAATTGCATTGACGTCGGATCAAGATTACAACTTGATTTAAATAGTGGTGAATGTGTAAATGAATTGAATATTTGACAGACACTGGAGTATATATGTAGTATTAAAGTATAGGTTTTAAACTTTGAACTATCAATGAAATTACATGACTTTCATTGTTAGCTTTTAAAAGGGCAATATCTAAGTATATATTAAACCCAGGCTGAGAACAAAATATGTATGAACGACCTATTTTAAATCTACTTTAGAGAGATTAAATCGCAGTGAATTTTCTCAGTAGCAGCCCCGAGTTTGGATTTATGTTCCGTTGACCCCTATTCCTATGTAATAGGCGTTAGGTGGTTATTTTATATGTTCACCTATGCTTAACCCTTCGGGGGTACAGGTGTGATGTTTATCAGTATGTTATTTCACAGTAAGTAGGTGGAAAAAAGAGTATTTAACCTAAAAATAAAATCTCATAGTATGCCAACTTACTTTTATTTATTCATCATCTTTCTAAGAGTTTACGGGAGATTGGCCGGAGAAGGCAACACATCGGGAAGTGGGAGTGGATGAGGGAGACCTTTGCATAGCAGTGGGTCAATATACGTTGAATAATAAAAAACCAGCCAAGTGCGTAACGTACTTCGCACATCTAGGATTCCGTACCAAATCGCAAAATCAAGTTGGTTGTAATTGAAAAATGAGGGAATTTCAAAGAAAATCTGATTTATCAATGTATATTTGTTTGTAAAATATACATATAGGTCTACCGGAATCTCATGGCAAATGTGGAAATAAAATTTTGTTGTGTGCAATACTGGGGAAATCGGATTAAACGATCTTGAATTTTTTTTATGTCTTTAGTATTAATGAACATGAGGTACCTATATTATGTAGTCACAGCGGATCTTTGTGTCTCTGAAGTTGGCACTGCCAACCATTGCGTAAGAAACAGTTTGTCATCGAGTATACTGCATAGAGTAAGCGAGATAGGACAATGCGACATACATAAGCGAGTGAAAGAGACAGTTATACAATGCTATCTTCACCTTCAACATTGACACAAAAATAGTGACTGCGCAGGATCTTGCAACTAATTCAGAGACACAAAGATCCGCTGAGAATATTATAGATATGTGTATGAAGAATGATGTTATACATCGGGTTCTTAACATAGAAAATATGTCATGACACAAATCAATTTTATAATAATTTAAGTACTAATTTATCATATATTATTTAAATCATACTAATAACTTAACACCTCATTCAGAACTAGAAAACGATTCCAAGAACTCCACTGGCATTTCAAAAACTTGTATCTTTGTAGTTTTTTGTAATCTCTTGCAATCAAAATGGTTCTTTTTGTTTTGATTGGCATTTAACATATTCAAAACCAACCAAACCATCTCTTTATGTATGAGGCTGTAAAAAAAAAATTACCATGTTACTTATAGCTTAGTTATTTATCATCATCAGTCTATATAGGTCCCACTGCAGGGCACAGATTATTACAAAATATTTTTTTTACGTCACAGATTCTCAACCTCCGTTAAAATCAATATCTTGTCGAAGAATTAGTAAGTTTCATTACTGTTGGCATTTCCTTCCAGCCATCATTCGATGTGCCCTCACCTACGATTTTACCGTATAATAGTGGAAATCCCTGTAATGAAACTAAAATTAAATAAGAATAATATAAAATAAACTTAAAGTATCAAAACAAGTCAGTTCAACTTACCGGTCCACTCTACGACGCGCCAATCAAACTCAATCTTTGATTTCAAAAATCAAAGATTGAGTTTGATTTACGCTTTCTTCTTCCCTAATTTTACGAAACACATTAAAAACAATGAGTCTAGCTTGAGATCGAAGTGGATTTTTCGATATTTTCACAAAAACAACAAATTATCAAGAAGATATCACAAAATCTCAGCAGTGGTTGACAAATCTCGTAATTTGATTTGACAGGTGACAATTGACATTGTTAAATACCTGATGGTATTTGGTGGAATCCGATCTGAAGGTACACTAGCGAGAGATGTAAATAATAAAACCATCTGATGTGATGGCTTATTTATATTAAAAAAAAACATTTGCATATACCCTAATCACGGTAACCAAACCATAGCGACTTCTAACTCGACGCCAACGCCATCTATCGAGCACGCCGGAAGGTTTACAAAGAGTAAGGTCGTAAACATACCGCCCACCTAGGACGTTACTGACGGAACGTTCTTCTTAACTGAACTTATGTGGCAAATTGCGAAAGCAAGTTGATCTTAACATTTGTACTACATCAGAAAATAACTTTAGATTAAAATCGTCAAGCTTTGGTTCCTAACTATAATACTCAATTCGCAATGTCTAATCACTAACAAGAATGTTAAAATAACTTAGAGCTAAACATGAATTATTCTATATTGTAAAAACGGTGTAAAAACAAATTTATAAAATTATTGTAAACAGTTCAAAGAAAAACTTAAAATTATTAATCGTATTATTCGATTTTTTTTTACAGTCGATCTTAAGTTAACAGAAGTAAAATGGTTGCATAAATTGATCCTATCAAGATAAAAAGTGTAAATTAGTTGTAAAAAAACATGGTTAAATAAAATATTTAAACAATAAATACAATGCTATTTGCCATATGAAAATCACAATTTAAAAAAACTTTTTAACAAAAAATCAAACCGACTTCCAGAACAAAAAAATACAAAGCAAAAAATAAATTTCTTTTCCGAAGTCGGTGTCTTTTGTACCTACCCATTGTTTCCCGTTTTTCGACACCGACTTCGGAAAAGAAATTTATTTTTTGCTTTGTAGTTTTTTGTTCTGGAAGTCGGTTTGATTTTTTGTTAAAAAGTTTTTATTTTTCTCTTTTTAGTTTCGGTAGGTACCTCCAATTAACATGATTATCATTTATAGCCAAAGTACATCTCATGGCGATTCCAATAAGCCCAAACACGTCTAGGATACATTGTTTTATATAAGAGTTCCAGTGCCTACCTTCCGGCTTCATCATCAGATCAGTTCGATGGTGCAATTTTCATCAGTACCATTTATTTATAAGTATTTGCTTCATTATAGTCGGTTAACTATTCAAGATATCTTATGCCCGTGACATATTTTGCATTTTGGAGTTCCAGTGGCCATCTGTGGTCTTCTTCATCAGTTCCACTTCACCAAATGATACTTTCTGAGTGCAAATGATTGCATTGTTGATGAAAATACCAATATCGCTATATGTTTGCCTTTAACATTTGAGGAGTTTCCTCGATTTCTCTGGAATTCCATCATCAGATCCAGACCTGATGAATATGGGACCAACTAGGAAGTATACCCTTTCAAACAAAAGAAGAATTTTTGAAATCGGTCCAGGTGTCTTTGAGTAATCGGGGAACATAAATAAAAAAAAAAAAAAAAAAGATTCCGACGAATTGAGAACCTCCTCCTTTTTTGAAGTCGGTTAAAAAATAAGAAATGCCATGAGTTCCGGTTGATCTATAGTAATAAACATTATCACCAAATTGTTTGTAAAATATACGTAGTAATAAACATTATCACCAAAATTCAAGTTCCTAGATCAATGGGAAGTTTAAAAATTCGTCGGGACAAATTTTTGTAAAACAACTTACTTTGCTGGCTTCACATTCCTCTGTTTTGCAATATTTTATAAAACAAGAAAACAGTATGTATTAACTCAACAAGCTTCAAACAACGATGATGCTGCTCGATGGGGTAGTTCAGGCTTTTTTTTCTTGCCCGCTCTGTCCCTGTACGGGAGCCTTAAAACATTAAAAAATATTTTGCGACGTTTTGTATCGCTTTGGGTCAACAAGAAGGTTTTTACTGTGAAAATTTGAAGACTCAGCTACAACCGTTTGGTTATAAAACCTGTGTGACAGAGGACGGACAGATAGATGGACACGTGAGTGACAGCAATAGGGTCCGTTTGGTCTATTCGGGTACGGAACCCTACGGTCATATTTCCATTCCTTGATTAAATCAATTTTCATGAGCGTATTGGAATTACTAAAAAGCTAATTTCTCCAACCTATGTGACAGTTTCCAGCTCACATCTATCTTTATACTCTTCACTGGGATGTATATTTCCTTATCTAGAAATTCTAGAATAATATCTTATAGGTATCTGACAGAATCGTTTACGTGAAACCCAGGTAAAACGAAATATATGTGACGAAAACGAAATATTTAGCGCTAAAGAAAAGAGAGGTAAATGGTGTTTTGAGATTTTCAGAAACAGTAAAAAATCCTTGTAGCTTTGTGGCTTGTGTGACTAACTGTGAAACGTCTAGAAAAAAATTGTAGTCGGACAAATACATTTTTATACTATTTTGGAAAATCTGTAACGTAAATTTGTAAATTTGCTCTTAATAATTACCTATTATGATGTTGGTCGGTAAGAAGAAGTGGTTGTGCTAGGTGGATTGCTCTTTTCCAGGCAGGCTCATTCTTTAACAGACCTAAAAGAACAAGCATTTCTTAAAAAAATATGGCCATACCAATCTGAAAAAATTTGGTATCTCACGTACGTTATTTTAGTTCAGTCGGCAGAATATTTCCTATCGCGAATGTTTGCTGCCGTGACACTGAATTTATCTCTGTTATTGACACGGCCACATTTTTTACAAAATATCGGGATCCTTAGTCTTAGTATAGATCCAAAATGGTAAATAATGGTTTCATTAAATATTATTGTTTATGAAACACCGATAGATAGACACAATAGTCGTCTATAAACCAAGTTCCGTTAAAAATAAAAATACATAAAATAATTAAATAGCAATTATGAAATAAATGATTTTGATTTCGTAATTGTTTTTCAATATTTCGACTATCATTAATAAAAAATGTGAAATTAACGTTACTTACGTTAATTGAATGGAATAATTTTAAAAGCTTTTCTATATTCAGTAACACATTTCATTTGCCTATAAGCTCATGAACACATATCTCAACGAATTGTTTATCTATTTAACAAACATAAACATTTAATAATTACAGGCACTGCCACAACTTCACGAAAAATCCGTATATTCCATTCAAAATGTTAGTAAAAACAATTATATTGATTGGGTCAATCTAGCTTTTTTCTGGTCGGTTTCTATTCCACCCAGATGCAGCTGAAAACCTTTAATTTAAATCGAGTAACTAACTATCTGATCTGCACAACCCAGTAACTGGGTAACTCGATTTTCTGGCTTCTGACTACCATAACGACTGCCAAAGATTTACAAATTACAGCCGGGACCTTCAGCTTATCGTGATTTTGACTCATTCACGGTCCGACCTCGGGAAGCTTTGCTTTACCTAGAAGATCCACGAATGCAGCTGTTATTAATTAGTCACGGTTACCTCTATTTACTATATTGCTGACATATTCATTCGCCAACGTTTCTAATGGCACATTTATATATAACGAATATTATGACGTGGCGTATTTTCTATGAAACCGTACAAACGAGAAAAGCGCATAAATTAATATATTAAGCAGAACAATTTGCGGCCATATTAAAACGATGTTATTATGAATTTAATGTGAAAATTGTGGCATGTTATTCAATTTATTAATGATGTTGGGAACGAAATATAATAGGTAGGTACTTACCTACCTGTGCAATAAAGCTGTATGAGTTAGCAAAACATATTTAGGACCAAGAATATTAATAAACGAATCATACAGATTGCTCTCTCAATGTTTACCTCAAATATCAATTGATGTCCCTCTCAACTATGTTTGATCAATTTTATAATTGCAACAACTAACCAGTATTATATAGACGCTAAAATTTATTGCCACCTATAAATAATGCCAAAATAAAAGTTCAAAAGAAATATAAAAGATATGAAAATAATTGCGTCTTAATAGTACAAGATGATAATTTATAAACACCTTTGGGTAGTTATATTAATTGAATGTCATAAACTGGACTGTATTAAACTGCTATTACTTACAACCCTGAGGGCCTTAAGCTGGTTGCAGGATGGTGACTTTGCAATTTGATTTGTGTTTTTTGGTAATCGCAGGGCTTATACTATCGACTATTCAGCTTTTAAACATCTTACACTTGTTGAAGTCTGTTTAAGAAAGAAGGCATTTTAATTGACCCTCTTAATTAAAGTTGCAAAACGTTTTGTAAGAAAATTTGAAAGTGATTTATTCTACTGCGAAAAAAAAACAACTTCTTCAATAGAACTAAAAGGTGTTATACTGCGTTTCTAAATGAAAATTAAGTTATTTTATCATCTTTTTACCTACAATGATACGAAAACAAACGTTTTGGTATAGATAAAAAGGAGTAAAAAAAAATTGGGTTTCTTGACAATGTTTTGCTCCTTTGTCGTGTCACTTTAGTAATTACTTTTCTTGTCGTTTCTATATTTTCATAAATATATCCCACGGAAAATATAAACTAAATACTTATACTGAAACAAATGTTATTAGTACCTGCTGTAATAAATAATTCACAACTACCATCGCAATACGGCGATTGCAATTTTTTATCTTATACCTTCATGTTTACTTTGCTAGTAGTTTCGCTTGCATGATATTCACTCGTTACTTGAACAACGTAGCAATTCGCATGCAAGCCAAAACTACTAACGAAGTAAACATGAAGTTATAAGATAAATTAAAAATAACGATGACTTTAACTTGAAACGAATTTGCTTTTTAATTTCAAATAACCTTATTTTCATTTTAATATTGATTTTTAGCCATTTTACCTCGTCTGCCTTCTTTATTCTACCTATTAAGCGCTGTTGCACCGAGCATGAAACCCTAGCTTTGAATCCCAGATCAGAAAAAGAGGTAACAGTGTTTTTCTATTTGGATTTTTTCAGTAGCAGCTCGGATTCTCGATTTATATATGGTTGAATATCTAAAATTTTTAACGAACTAAATATTTATTAAATGATAGCATTCAATTGATTTTGACGCACATTTTAGAACGTCTTATCGAGTTAGTCTAAAATGTACAACCATCCATTATATATAAAAAAATTACATAACTATCATAAATCTGATACAAATATCCAGCTCCAAAATATTAAATTGGCTAATATAAAGCAATACATTTTCGACACAGCAGCATAAATCTATGGCTGACAGCAATTGAGATTAAAAATATGATCTCTTGGCGTATGATTTATAAACAACAGACCTATAACTTAAAGAATTGATAACGTTACAATCATGTCGCTGAATCGATAATCGGTTCATGATACAGAATACGGAACCTAGTGATGCCATAATAATATTCGTGCCCCCGCAATATGCACCAAATACAAGAAAAAAATCGGTTGTCATAGTCATTGTCTGATCACTGCCATCATTTCACGGGTAGGACTGCTGGACATAGGAGATGGTCAAGTGTCACTTTATCGATCGATCCTATGCATCTCACATCCAGTGCATTCCTACGGACTTCATCAAGTCATCGGTCCACATTGTGAGCGATTTTCCAATGGCAATGTTGAACCGAAATCAATGAGCCTACCGCAAGGCCTGCGCCGTGAGGCACTCTAGAATCTTCGGTCTCGTTGATCATTTGGATGCAGGCAATCAGTATTGTTACAGGCTGTCAATTCCTATGAGTAAAACGTGACACTCACTGACACGCTTTTTTGTGTGGGATGTTTTGACAATGCCGTCTATAGCAGTGTCCACCGAGGCATCCCTCTGTTCTGTGGTTTTCGATTCGCTATGTATCATGTTTTTTAAATGCATAACAAATGCTCTTCGAATGCTTTCGTTCCTTGAGGCGTCTGTTACTAAGGTACCGTACGTATAAGATCTATAATGTCATGTTATTCATGGAAAGTCTACATTAATTTATACTGTCCGAGTAATAAATAAATATCTTTAATTAATTGAGGAAGTAAACGACTAATTGCACAAGGAAAGTTACGGGTGGGGCCGCTATAATTATGTTTCAATATTTTATTATTAGGTATAGCAGGATGTAAAATGTGTATATCAATGCCCGTTCTACATAGAGTACCAAGTATAGTCGTATAGTAGAAAAGTTTTGTCAGGTTCTTTGATGAAAATCGAGCAGAAGGTTAGGTACCTTTTACCGTAACCTAACAGTCTTATCAAGGGATAATTATCTTGTTACCTAATAAATGGGTTGTGGAGTTCAGATAGGCAGTCGCTTCAAGTTCAATGCATATTGATTAATTGAGAGGCAAATCTCATGTGAACTCTCCCTTAGTTATTTTTTTACCATTCAGCTCACATCTTTGTTATACATAGCCGTAGTAATGCAGATTAAAACAAAACTATTAAACAGTTTATTTACATAATTGGCAGAACATCTTGTCTATAGGAGTAACTGGTCGATATGGTGGTGCATAATAATTTATTCAACACACTTGCTCATAAAGTGGCTCTTATTTCACCGCAATTAGGCACATAATGACACCTGTTATCACACTGTGACTTTTTCATTACTATTATTCACAAGTGAGATAAAGAGTTATTTTTTTAATTTATTGGTTGAGTTGCTTTGTTCTTGAAAAAGTTTCGATACAAAAAAGATCGTGCTCAATAGTACAAATGCAACAGATTTCATGCAACTTCGTATTTAAATAGATAATTTCAACATGTACGTGTTTAATAAATAAAACTTTCACTTAAATATAACTTTTGTTTTTGTCTGTAATAAAGAAAACTTGAAATTCCACATTTTGTACGTGGCTAAAACGCTATCACACATATACCACAATCTCTGAAGACCCGCCTCTATAACCAGTGTGTTTTGCCCACCATGACTTACGGTGCTGAGACGTGGACGCTTACACAGGAGGCTGTGTACAGGCTTCGGGTTAAACAGAGAACCATGGAGCGTTCCATGCTTGGCATACGGCTGATAGACCGGGTTCCAAACGTTGAGATCAGAAGACGTACGAAGGTTTCCGACGTCGGAAAACGAATTTCGGAACTACAATGGAGCTAGGCAGGACACCTGGCAAGGCGCGGTGATGATAGGTGGAGTAAGGTAATGACTGAATGGCGTCCAAGGACTGGAAGAAGAAGTATTGGTCGTCCAGCGGCGAGATGGGCAGATGACATTGTTGCCATTGCGGGTAGAACCTGGATGAGGTTGGCACAGGAACGTGGTGATTGGTACAAGAAGAAAGAGGCCTATGCTCAGCAGTGGGCGAAGTCGGGCTGTGGATGATGATGATGATGACCGTTAAAATCTTATCAAGCGTTATTAATTTTGCAATATTTGGCCTGTTACATATAAAACACGCAAAGACAACGCCATGTAAAAACCGATAAGCGGCATCAGAACATAAAACCACACGCGGAACAATAAAACACATAAAAAATCAGAAATCATATTTCAAAACCAAGTATACGTCACAACGTTGCACAAATAGGTATAATATTTCAAATAACCATCACGGTCATATAGAGGTTCCAATCATTTAGCATTTTTCCGTATTTCCGGGACCACAGGACTGCTCTTTGATATTTATACACAGGCCTATAAACAATACTGATATTATATTATATCAGTGTTCGCATTCAGCCTAAAGCGGGGAAGACGTACCTCGACATGTTTTTTGCAAAATTTAAGATGAGCGTCGACACGTTATCCTTCTTATTTTTTGGTTGACAGTAAAGAACTTTATTGTTATTTGTCTGTATTAGAGATATAATTTACCTTAAATAATCTTATTACGAGGGATAATATCATAAAAGATTACGTGTCGATATAGAATAGAATAGAATACTCTTTACTCGATGACCTCAGTAGAGCTTCCGAAAGAGTGGGTCTTAAAATGAACATGGACAAAACCAAGATCATGGTGAATGCCCATGTAACACCCACTCCTATCAAGGTCGGAGACTGTACTCTCGAAGTTGTAGACGATTATGTCTACCTGGGACAAACGGTCCAGTTGGGTAGGTCCAATTTCGAGAAAGAGGTCAACCGTCGAATCCGACTCGGCTGGGCGGCGTTCGGGAAGTTGCGTGGTATCTTCTTGTCCAATTTACCGCAGTGTCTCAAGACAAAAGTCTATGACCAGTGTGTGTTGCCAGTGATCACCTATGGGACCGAGACGTGGTCGCTCACAATGGGCCTTATCAGAAAGCTCAAAGTCACCCAAAGGGCAATGGAGAGGGCTATGCTCGGAATTTCCTTGCGTGATCACGTCAGGAATGATGATATCCGCAGGAGAACCAAAGTTACCGACATAGCCCGAAAAATTGCCAGACTTAAGTGGCAGTGGGCAGGGCACATTGCTCGCAGAACGGATGGCCGATGGGTCCGAAAGGTTCTGGAATGGCGACCGCGAACCGGAAGACGATACGTTGGAAGGCCTCCCACTAGGTGGACTGATGACCTGGTTAAGGTTGCGGGAAGGCGCTGGATGCGAGACGCACGGGATCGGTCAATGTGGCGACGCCTGGGGGAGGCCTATGTCCAGCAGTGGACGTCTTTCGGCTGAAATGATGATGATGATGATGACTCTTTATTATGTACACCAAATAAGTTACAGAAAGTATAGATAAAGAAAAAAAAAACAAAATACACTGGGTGACACAATGGGCGGCCTTATCGCTAAAAGCGATCTTTTCAAGACAACCTTTGGATGGATTTTAAAAAAGAAAGGAAAGAAAGTACTGTAGGTACGATATAATCTTTTTGTGATTCCATTGCTAAATACTTTTTTTCCCAAAGATTGTTTTGCATTATTAAAAAACCCTTGGTTTACACTGGAAAACAAACAAAAAGAGTTTTGCTTTAATTAATTGGATACATATTGTTTTCGATCAAATAATGTACAAGTCTTACATGTAAGTACTTTAGCATAAATATATTGAAAAACTAGATTTTTCAGCGGTTTCGCTTCGGTCGCCTATCCCACAGAAGCCGTGTATTTTGCGGTATAGAAGTAGCCTATCACAAACGGTTTTAATGTCGGATCCTATCAGTGAAATAATTTTTGTAATCGGATCAGTAATTCCAAACAATTATACATCTTCCACACAATGATCCTTATTAATTAGAAAGAACATCGCTAACCAAATAATTAGCTTAAATACTGATTAACAGCAATTTTCTATGAAGAATTTTAATTCAGAATCGGTTTTGAAATAGAGACTTTAAAGATTATGTAGTGTAAAAATTTGTAACCCCAAAATCAATTACCACTTCTTATCCCCACCAAGGAATTAAAGCCACTTCTTTCCGCCGAGTAAGTCGGCGGCGTACTTCAACTGAGTGTTAATGGTATCAGTTTCCTCACATCACAACATCTGCCTTACCTTAGTCATAAACATATTAATTAAGAGACCGGACCGAATTAAAAAGCGAACATTTTTTTTGGGAAGATTTATTACTTTGAGCGTATTGTTTAAGTTGTGATGTCTTCTCGGTGGTGGTTATTGGTTTATTGAAAGGTTTTTATAAGCTCTGTATGTATCATACAAATACTCTACTCTCCACAATATATACGGACGATTTATAATTTTACCAAGAGCAGTTACGTTACCCAGTTTACTGGCAAGATAGAATTTCGAGCCTCTGACTACCCTTAATTCTTCCTTAATTTAACATTTCTTTTTTTGATCTAATTAGCATTTTTCCTAATCACGAAGGGGTATTGGTATGTGATGGATTGCCATTGGATTGCATGTGTTGCTTAACCCTGGAGATCAACCTGTCCGGTACTGATTATTTGGCCACGGGCACCTCAAAACTTTTTTATCTGCTGTTATCAATCAAGAATAGGATTATTCTGATACGAAGAACTTTAAAATCACTTAGCAACAGCTACTGCTACAAAGCGTAGTCACTTTGCAAACAAACATTAGTCACCTTTTACGAGTCTAACAGAAAGAGATTTAATAATGTTAAATAATCTTTTTACTATAGGTGTAACAGCGAAATTATCAATTCTGAGAGTTCACATCTTAAAGGTTTTTCATTCTTGTTGTCTAAATTTTCACTCCCTTATTTGTTACTTTTCTTTTCCTTAAACTTTGTATTGGTTACTTATTAATTTATGGAGTGAGATTTTTGTGGAATATCTTGCACATTCTTCTCCATAGAGACCTTTATGTTTTTTTTTTTTTCTGGATTAAACCTTCAAAGGGCGCCCGGACTTTTGGGGGAAAAACCAGGGAGTGTGGGATTTCAACCTCACTAAAACCACCCCGGTGATCATCATCACCTGAAAGGGGCTCCGTTACCTCTTAAAAGACCACCCCGGAACCCCTTCTGTGCATCGCCTGCTAGGCGCATCCCTGGGGATGCTGAAAAAGTGCCTCCCCTGAGCCTCGCTGTTCACGGCAGCACGTGATCATTGTGCTGCCGTCTTTCCCGAAGTCACTTGGTGGGCGGACAGAGTCCCCAATCTGATCACCCGCGACCCCGGAGTTCCGCTTGCTTAGTACGCAGGCGGGGTTTCGGGGCGGTTGCCTCCCCGACGCCTTCTTCTTCGAGCGGGATCGGCCCTCTCACGATCCCGCTCGGCGGCCTCCTTCTGGGCCATCACAGTCTCACAAAAGGAGGCCATTTCCCTCCAATTCACTGTCTCTGCCAGCATGGCCCTCACAGCTGCTGGCAGAGACAGGTCTCGCCCAATCTGACCACCCGCGACCCCGGAGTTCCGCTTGCTTAGTACGCAGGCGGGGTTTCGGGGCGGTTGCCTCCCCGACGCCTTCTTCTTCGAGCGGGATCGGCCCTCTCACGATCCCGCTCGGCGGCCTCCTTCTGGGCCATCACAGTCTCACAAAAGGTGGCCATTTCCCTCCAATTCACTGTCTCTGTCTCACAGCTGCTGGCAGAGACAGGTCTCGCCCGATCCTGGCGACCAAGACCTGCCGCTCAGAGGCCCATGCCGGGCACTCCTCGAGCGTGTGCTGTGCAGAATCAAAGTCGCCTCCACAATGGTGGCAATTTACTGACGCATGCGAATGTGCAACTAGATTCATATTTTGTTTTCAAAAGTACCTTTAAATGGTTTAGTTTTACTATACTTTTATGTCAGAAAATACATACTTAATTTCATTAATTTGAGTTTGAAAATGTCGCTGTTGATTACTTATGTTCTACAATGTACATAATATGTTATTCGTCCGCATTAAGCAACAAGGTGATCTTTTGCGAGCCGATGAGGGCTGCGGCAGAGCGTTGCATGCGAGAAGCAAAGCGCCGGTCGATGTGGCGACTCTTGGGCGAGTGAAATAAGAGGACATTTGTGTGGAAACTGAAGACAAAATCTTTTTCAAGAACCAAGAGGCAGAAAACCATTGAATACCAAATAATAAACAAAATTACCAAATATCATAGATGAAATCGCAGAAACGCCACCAAACGTAATAAGCATTACTCCCAATATAAATGGCAACCTTTTACGTATTCAGATATGGAAATATAAAAAAGCTAATTCGGTCAATGGTAAAGGAAAAAAAAATGTAAAATGGACGTCAGAAGAGAGTCGAGTGAAGTAAATCTCGCAATGAATTACTTCTACACACCTTTAGTAATATACGGGGTGAATGTTAATCAGCTTTGATTTATAGAATAGTGTTAAAATGGGCTGTTATAGACAATTAGAGTGATTTTGCGAAGAAGGCCCATTTTTGGCGGCTTGTAGGAGAGGTATGATAGCATAGGTATTATGAAAATTAGTCTCGAGTCCCTGTCATCAGTTATGGTTAAGAACAACGGTATAAGTCAATTTTAAGTTAAGATTAACATCGAAGCATATGCCCATTAATTTCAACTGTACTCTTTTCATAGAGAGCCATGCTTGCTCAAGGCGGGTTGAAATGCTGAGCATTTCATTACAAACTCCTAACTCTTCCAAATTCTTATAAGTCGTCTCATATATTCATAAATCATTTTTCATCAAACTTCACCACGGTTCAAACTCCATCCTGTATATCAGTAATAAGTCTCTATTGATCTATGTACACCTAAGCTTAGGCACCACGTGCTGGGTCGGGGCCTGGAATTTATTTGAATAGAAATATGTAGTTGTGCGTTGAGTAATGGTTATCCGGATCGAGTCACGTAATGTTTGTTGGCGGTGAGATGGACTGCTAAGAAAATGGCGCTTTGTGAAAAAAATATTTCGTTGAATACAATTTTGCGTACCCGTTTAAGTATTTAGTTATAGGCAACACTTGCAATTATGACAAACTGTTGGGTTTATTCAGTTTTTCAAACCTTTGCGTATGTAATAAAGATCATTTTTTGGCAACCACACTACCAGCCGTACTACCAGTAGTGTCGTTGCCAATTAACGACACTACCAGGCCTATTTTGGATTAAATTGTACAGTCAACACAGCAAAGTTCAGAAATATAATTCTTTATTTAATAAGTAAATCAGTAACAGCTAACTTCAGAAATGTAACTCTTTATTTATTAGCAAATAAAAGCAAAATTATTTGAAAAACTCGATCATGTGGAAATACAAAAATTAACGCAAATCTTATAATAACTTCTCCGTAACTGTAGAACTAAATATTGAAGCTCAGATAATAAAAAAAATCCCGTGAAAATTTCAAGTGACCGACTGTAACTGTATCTCCTTATCTTAATTTATCAAGTGCATGGCCTGAGTTACCTCATTGTTTACGAGTTGAATTTACACATGTGAGATAAAATCTTCGTTAGTGATAACTTGTTGAATTTTTTTAGTATGTATTTGTAGTACTATTTTGAAGTTTTATTTCTGTGTTTTTCTAAAACTTTTGTAGTACATTGAGTAAGCGTAACAGTGTTACAGTATTTTTGTTTAAGGCCTTATTCAATTTGGAATTCCAGCCTTCGGAGATGTTGTTTGTGCGATAGTGTTCTCCAAATACACATAACATGGCACTGAAATATGGCTTCATCCAAAAACTCTCTATATAATTGACGAATTTTGACATTTCCGTGTTTTTTAAACATTCTGACATAATGTACTCCCATCCTTCTCTAATAAGTGTCTGTGGAATCAATGGCAGTGCAGCCGTAAGAGCGATAATTATTTTTTTGCCTTACATTTTGTGTGGCCGAAGAGTTTTGCCTTTTTCCAGACACTTTTTGACCAGTGACAAAAACAGCCTTTAACTAGAATGTCTGGGTAAACTTCCATCAAAGCGTTTATTGGTGCTGTTTCTTAATCACCATGAACTTTTGTGAACGTGATGTCCGATAGCTGTGACTTAATAAAGCTAAATAAAATAGAATAACTAGATGTCTTCTTATCCGTCATCAAAGCAAAAAAACAAAGGTCTCACATTCTTTGTATTGATAGAGTTACCAATATCGCCGTGAATTATGTAAAGCTGAACAAAAGGAAGCGGACAGCTGCTAAAAGTTCCATCAATTAAGATCCCTTTTATATTGTTAATATAAAATAGATCTTTATTTTACGTGCATCCGCATCCATCCAGCAAAACATTATAATTCGATTATCGTTATCATAGTAGTCAGCTAATATTGACTCACGAAATTTTAATGGCACTACAACGCTTTCTACATCTGTGAATGTAGTTCTATGGACATCATTTGCTTTGTGCCGAGCACCATAAAGATACGTGAAACACTAGGAAACAGAGGTAGTTTAATTATAAAAAGATGTACGCCGCTATTTTGAACGTATGATAACTTGTCATCGTATATTTCAGTAACTGGTATATCTGTATTTCGTGTTCTCTCCTCCAAAAACGAAAAAACGTTAAGTAGGCTGAATGCAAAAAATAGTCTCACAATAAAAATTGCTCCATCAAATATCAATCTAAAGAGGCCTGTAAACGGGCTATAAAAATTGCATCTTGCTGGCAATTTTGTGGAGCAATATAGCTCAGTATATTTTCAATATATACCCTTGCTGCAATTTAATTGATGTTGCCCAGCAATATAGAGCAACTAAAAAAAAAAAAAAAATGTTGCTGAGGGGCAATCATTGCGGTTAGATCTCAGCAGTTGACAAAATGAGCTGTAGGTACTACTTAGTTTAATTGCCGCGCATTATTTGAGAAAAGTACTAAACAAGCCTTGGCCACATCTAGGCATTGATGGACTATGTGTTTAACGGTCTTGTCAATCATCCAATGACTTCTCCCGCTCTGGGTGAAGCGGGAGGGCGTGTCAAACTTTTACTGACTAAAACCCACCCGTGTTTTTTTTTTTTTTATCTAATATAGGCTCGCGCTTGACCACTATCTCACCTGATAGTAAGCGATGATGTGGTCGATGGTGGAGCACGCTTGCCTAGAAGTAACCTATTCACTCTTGACTTAAAGACCCCTAGATTGTAGCTATCGGGAAACACAGACTCCGGCAGGGAATTCCACTCCTTAGCTGTACGCATAATAAAAGTATTCCCAAAACGTTTAGTGCGTATGGGTGGGATGTCCACCATATATCGATGACGCATCGCCGTACGTCTGGTAGTCCGATGATGGAACGGGCTGGGTGGAATTAAATAATGCAATTCCATCGCACACTCCCCGAAATGTAACCGATAAAAAACCGACAAGCTGGCAACTCGGCGACGATGTTCAAGGCTCTGGAGCTTTGACTTAACCAGTGCCTCATCGCTGATGAGTCTCTTGGCCCGCTTTTCGATCGACTCCAGTGCATCAAGCTGGTATTTGGCAGATCCGTCCCAGAGATGAGAACAGTACTCCATGCATGATCGAACTTGCGCTTGATACAAGCTGAGCAGCTGTTCTGGCGTGAAATACCTTCTCACCTTTGCAAGTATCCCCAGTTTTTTGGCGGCCAGCTGAGCCTTTGCCTCAATGTATGGCCCAAAATTGAGAGTCGATGTCAACGTAACGCCAAGAAGCTCAAGATGGTCAGCTATTGGCACGGTCACATCTCGTAAAGTTGGAGCCGGGTGAAATTGACTCTTTTTTGCGGAAAACAGACACGCCTGGGTTTTAGCAGCATTAAACCTGACCAGATTGGCATCGCCCCATTCGGAGACTGCCTGCAAGGACAGGTTTAAGCGCTCCACCATGGCCTCCCGGAGGGACTGGATCTGAGGCCCGGTAGCACGAGCGTTGGACAAGTATCTCTCAGTAACGGTGCTGTCGTCTGCATACCCAAAGGTGCCGGGTTTTAGCAGATCGTTAATGTGCAGCAAGAATAAAGTTGCCGAGAGTACCGACCGAGTTCCTTCAGTTACTTGTCCCAGGGCCGCGGTAATTCTATTTCAAATTTATCCGCGACCGATACATCAAAGCAAAGACGATATACCTACGGTGAGATTACAGTAAAGTCAAACCACCAAAAAAGGTTAAATCATTTGCTATCTAGCCGGATAGACATTAAATAAATGCGATTATTATGAAACTTCGCGGCAATTACGGCCCAATCATCCTTTTTAAGATTACGATCTTTATACGCACTAGCTTCTGCTTCTACATCTTATATAATTCAGGACGTACATGGATTTCGTTGATAAAGTAGGAAATCTTTCGTTTGTACACTCGGCCATGACGAACAGAATAAAATCAACAACGGGTACAAAAAAACTTTACTAATCAGGCAGCGACAGTATGAGGCGGGGGACACCTGGTGAGGGAAAAGAGATGCACCTATATATCAGAGCAAAGACGATATACGGCTATATTGCAGTAAAGTTAAAGCGGGTGCATTTGCAATCTAGCCGGCTAGACATTGAATATATGCGGCAACTATGTCATATCTTGGCAATATCGCCGGGCTACACTGAAAGATTGCAGTAATTGTTGCACTGTATTGAGCGATATAGTTGGCAACTCGACGGCTATACAATTGCAGCAAGAAATTGTCGAAAAACTAGCCCGTTTACAGGCATTTTAAGGTCAAAACAAATTATCGTCAGTGACATTTAATCTTCGTCACATTTTTAAAATTCATAAGTAAAAACAATGATATTTAAATAAACAGATATGTTATGAGCGCGCACATTGTGAAAACTCGAATAGGTCACAGTTGTGACCTTTAGTCTTTAGTTTATGTCACGCATGGCGAAGAGCGATAGGCTTAGTTGAAACAAAAACAAAATTAAAAAGAATAACATCGTGTGTATTTAGAAATTGTACCAATTATGATACCAAAGTACATAAAACAGAAAGGATCTCATACCATATGTAAGTACGCAATACGCCTCAATTTACTAATTTATTTAATTTTTTTCCTAGTATTCAGATATTTGGAGGTTAGAAAAAGATAACAACATTTGTGGTCAGAATAATGTTTGTTTACATTCACACGCAAGTGACAAACACTAGGTGTCTCTTTTTTTCTTGTTGGTTTTATCAAGCCATCCTTTTCGACTTGTAGTGAAATGTCAGATGAATGAAAAGTGTGTGTGCGGAACACTTTTTCAATTGGTTTGTGAGTGTATAACGTATCTGTTTATTTGAATATCATTGAGTAAAAACGAATTTTTTAAAAGAGGCTGGTCAACAAATAGTTCAACTCGTTGAACTTAGTGGATTAGGGGGCCCAAAACTTCTATGTTGACTGTACAATTTAATCCGAAATAGGCTTGGTAGTGTCGTTAATTGGCAACGACACTACTGGTAGTGCGGCTGGTAGTATCGTTGCCAAATAATGATAAAGATGGATTGCAGTTAACTCTTTTTCATTGCTGCTCTATTTCATTATGAAGTCTTTTGGTGCTCTTTTAAAAATAAGAGTAAAGAGTGATAAGTGCTTTTAGAAGCACGCCAGGAAGGAACGTAGTACAACATTCGCAAGACCAGAACATGTTGACCATGAACCGTTACGCTACGACTAAAATAACTTGTATCAGATTGACTGATAAATTGTATAAATGTAATAGTAAGTATGAGAAAAGTGTTTAGATAAGTTATTCATACAGCAATAGATTTAATGTACTATGCACAGAATCTTTATATTTTATCAACTACCCAGAAATTGGCACAAATCCGAATTGGGTCGGTTTCAACAATGTATGTGTGCAAGCAAGAAGTGCTTATTTATCTTTATGTGTTTGCTGCTCCATATTAATGTCTGTGGAATAATTTATAGGATCAAGTTTAGCAGGGTGGCTGAAAAAATAAACCTTTATCTTACTAATATTATAAATGCGAAAGTTTGGATGGATGGATGTATGTTTGTTACTCAATAACGACAGAAAGGATGAACGGATCTAGATAAATTTGGCAAAAAGATAGATTATACTCTGGAATAGCATATAGACTATTTTCATCCCTGTATAATGTTCCCTTGGAATAAAAAAATACTTCTACGCGGAAGCCGCTGGCAGAAGCTAGATTTGAATATGTATGGGACAACTTACAACTGCCAATTTCATCATATAGAAAATAGACTTTTTTTAAATAGTCCTAAAAATAATTAACTGAGTTCTTGAAGAAGAGAAACTGATGCTTTCTGCCCTTGTCCTATAACGAATAATAATACCTATAAATTTCAAATAGATTGAGGGATTGAGTCCGGCAATGAATAGAGCCTTTTCGATTATAAAGAATAGAGCATTTAAATAAAACTAGAGTAAAATTAAAAACCTTACCGCTTCGTTATGCAAATTCTTATGAACGATTAAAACGGCTTTGGATTACTTCGACGTACACGTCAATCACGAATTTTTAGTATTATTTATTTAGATACTATTTATAAATGATCAGAGTAAAATTACATCTGTCACTCTTGCCACAAAATACCACTACTATAGACATTCATCTAAATTCATCCAAAACAAAACTGCAGCTGCCATTTTTTTCACTGACTTATCGAAGATACTACGATATTGAAAGAAAGTAAATTATTAACAGAAACAAAATGTTTCCTTTGTAAAAACCTTTCGATCGTTAAATCAGCGACTTTTGAATTTAATTTATTGTATTTATTAGTACTGTCGGAGATTGATTGATGTTGATGATTGACAAACACAAACTTAGTCCTACAGTGTAAGTACTCTCGCTTATATGCTAATTATTTGTACAAGGCGAAAGGCTTAGAATAGTCTAGTTCTCCTTCTTTATTTACTGTTAAGATAGCTCGAGATATAATTTATTAATCTCATCTCATGTCGTGATAAAATGCAAAGCCTGGTAACAAGGTCAAGACCACCTAGACCCAAGCGAGCCTAAACTTATTACTAGTTCCTACCAATTCCGGCGAAGAAGGAATGGGCCACACACAGGGTTTTTTGCAAAGGCCAATCGGAAATCATCTACAAGGCTTACTATCACATAACTTTAATATTACCAATCCATTACGTGTAAGGCTGCCGTATTTACTGAACAGTGACATTATTTCCGTCAGGCCCTATCATCAAGGTGCAATATCAGTTGTTATGTCATCAAATTAAAATAATTTTATTGTGATTTTGTGTGTTGTGCTGTGTCTTTTGTGTGCACTGAAAAAATAATTTATCTATCTATAAAAATTAATTTAACTGCCGAACTATCTGTGTGGTCCTTAACGACGTTGATACACTGGCGTGTAAAAAAATCGTGCAGTTTTCTTGTATATTTGTTAGCGTTTAGTAATATGTTTAGTGGCATTTGGTTTCATCGCCACCCAAGATTACGGTTATAATGTGGGGTAGTGATATCGAATATAATTGAAGCAGAGCAAAAATGTTTTAAACAGGTGCATTATTTAATTGATTAACTTTTTACAGAGACTGTGACAGCTGAGAGTTCTCGGAGCTCTACTACTTACCCTATTATTTACATAAACTGTTCAACTTTTAACGCTTTCCAGTCTGGCCGGTTGTAGCTAAATACCAATACTTGAGATGGAGTGACAACTAATCCGACCTTCACAATACATGCAGTTACTGGGTAACACAATATCGAAAGGAAAGACGTTCACTGCTGGACATAAGCAATTAGGCATCCCCCAAGCATCGTCACATCGATCGGTCCTGTGCGAATTGCATTCAGCAGATTGCCGCCTTCAGTAGGTTATCAACTTAAAGCTAACCGGTCCGTTTTAGCAATATTAAAAACAATTTCGCAACAGCTACTTTTTCTGCAATCAACTTGAGTGTACAAAATATAAATAGAGATTGTCGGTGTTCGTAGAAGTCTAAAAGATCCTTTTTATCATCATAAAGATCATTTATCATAATCCAGCTGCGAACCAAATATCTACTGAAATATGCCGACTCTCGAGGGGTAGAGCCACTGAGTGATTAGGTAGTGGACAGAAGGTGAAACAGAGTAAAAAGAGAGTTTAAGATTGAAATGTGTGGCATAGAGATGTAAAGACTGTTATAGAGGATCGGTATTGTGACATGTCTAAGGCATTTTATAAGGAAATAGGTAAAATCAAGGGCAATTCCTTTGCCGAAGCTTTATTTTCGCTCACTACTCTATGACAGCGATTTCTCAGATAAATGCAGAATCTGGAATTGACGTTTGTAAAAAATTTTTGTTTGTCTTTCGCAAAATAAATATAGATGACTCTTTCACAATGAATCATGAAAAGATGTAATCTCAAGGCGAACATAATTTCAAAACAATTCAATTTAAATTAACGCGCGTTGCTCATAATTTGTTATAGCATTCGGTCTATTGCGACGCTTGGGCAAGGGTTTACCCTCAAGCTCCTCCTTCCTGCAACCTCCAGTAGTAGACCTTTTTCGGCCGGAATGATGATGATGCGGCCCATTCTGTGCCGGTTATTGGACATAGGCCTGTCCCCTATTACATACCTACGACTTATAGTGTAAGTAAATGGCGTGATGTGCACCTCTGCCTATTTATACGAAGAACACACGCGTGATGATATTGTTGTGTGTGAAGCAAGCCTTCTGCTATCTGCCTATCCAATGCTGGAACCTTCGAAAGTGGATTCGGGTAGTGAAAACCCTTCATGGAGACGGAGTGGAACACCTCATTTGTCTTGTATTATCAAAGTTATGTTTAGATAGCTCCGTAACCGAGGTTTGTACTGCAAACTGGAAGAAAAATCTAAGTAAATGTGTAAGACAACATTGCAATAGAGAATATGTAAAATAAATAGTTAAATCCCAAGCCCAAATACGATTATCAACTTAAAATTGTACGTAAACTAAAATCGGAACAATCTGTAATTGTTCGCATTCAAATTTTGTGCAACTAAACTTTGTTAAAGGAAAGTTAGTTCCATCTCCGTCGATAGATGGCGTTGTTCATTTAGACAGGATTTCTGAATCGCGGTGTTAAAAGTTGCCCATGATTATATATAGGATTAAGGTTAAAATTGTTTTATTTGAGTTTGAGATTGAGTACAGATGTAATGCGATTACATAATACTGTCAAAGTATCCGGTGTTTTATTTATCCGAGTTCCGCGAAGTATAGTATACATGGTCCTTATCGAGTAGGATAAGTGAGACCAGGAGTGTTTTGTGATTCTTGGCGTAGAAACCAGGGTGGATCGCCCTGAAGCGCCGCACACCCAAGCTGGTGTGCACAGTGAACAGTGAAGTGACCAGTGCTGCTGCAGAGGAGTTAGCGTGGACCAGCACCAGGAGAGGGTGCCGGACGGAGACCACACCAGTGGAGTGAGGGTTGGAGCAGGGCGACCTGGACATCATCAGCACCAGCTGAGTGAGGCGCAGGGCGGGACGTCTGGATGACGCAGACACCCATCGGAGTGAAAACGGATTTCAGTGTTGTGTGTGAAGTGTGGTTTGTAGAAGAAAAATCGTGAGTACATTTTATTGTTGTTACATATTTGTAAGTCGGGTTTTCTAAAGATAGAAAATTTCGTCTGAAAAGGTTTTAATTGGACTTTAGTAGATTTATTGGACTTTATTCATAAGTTATAAAAGTGTACCTGCTTGAACTTGTGATATTTTATGTACCAGTCTGTGCAATATTGCACAAATTGTATTTGTCTTTGGTATAGTAATTTAAATAATTGAATTTATCTTTGCTGGTGTATTTGTAGTATTTTTTTGAAATAGTAAATTTAAGATTTTTTGTGAAGTGGTTTATTACATTTTGTCTTTGTTAGTTTTATTAGTAAAGTTTCTTACGGCCTTAATAAAATAAATAAATATGGAGGCTAATTATAAATTACAAAATAACACAAAACTTCTTATTGAAAAGGCTCAGATTAACTTTAAAAAGGCACCTAAAGACAGAGTATCTAAAACATACGTTGAGACTAGATTAGAAGCACTTGAAGTTTTGTGGAAAGAATTCTCGTCAACTCATAGAAGTATAATTCAGAATGTCACAGACGCTCAGCGAGAATCTGATGTGTATTTTATTAATGATGTTTACGATGCTACTGAAGAAACTTACATTTTTCACAAAACGCAGTTGAGGGAAGCTTTAAACATGTTTAGCGATCATAATTCAGATCGAAGCCCAAGGACAAATGTCGAACACACAATATCAAATAGTGTCAGATTACCAAAGATAAACATTCCAAAGTTTTCGGGCAACTATGCAGAGTGGACAACATTCAAAGATTTATTCACATCTTTGATACACAATAATGATAGTTTAGAAGACGTGCAAAACTTGCATTATTTAAAGGGCTTATTATCGGGAGAAGCAGATCAACTTGTCAGACATATTGCGGTTACTTCAGATAATTACAAACAATGTTGGTCATTGCTGCATAGTAGATATAACAATAAGCGATTTCTGTCGAATTGTTTATTAAAGCGCTTATTGAGTCAGACTAATGTAACAGAATGCTCCAATAGCCTTAAGGGCTTACTAGATACCACAATGGAATGTCTAAATGGTCTGAAAAATCTCGGAGTTGACGTCAGTACGTGGGATATCATAATTGTTTATATAATAAGTTCCAAACTTGACCCTGAATCACGAAAGCAATGGGAGACACAAATTAGTTCCAAAGATGAATTAACCGTGCTCTCGGAGTTTTAAGCCAGATTTCGTGCGCTCGAATTTTTAGACAATAAGTCAAGTAGATATAACAAACCAAAAGTTCACCATATAGTTAGTAACGACACCAAGGCCATTACAACAACTTGTCCATTCTGTAAAGAAGCTCACAACATTTCGAATTGTAAGAAGTTTGCTCAAGAGAGTTACGAATCTCGTCATAGTTTTGCACAAACCAGACGCTTGTGTTATAATTGTTTAAACGCGAATCACTCCATTAAGTTTTGTCGACAAACTGCGTCGTGTCGTATATGTAAGCGAAGGCATCATTCACTACTACATCCAAATTCGGTCTCAAACTCCACAGTAGTTAATGAACGCTCTAATACAGCAGCTGAAGTTAAATCAGCGGTGTCTAATGTTCAGGCATCGTTATCGGCAAGCGAACCATCAGCTCCAAATATAGTTTCACATGTTTCTAAAGTGTCAGTACCTACTCAAGTTTTGTTGGCTACTGCTCTTGTCGAAGCACAGACAAGAAGTGGCTCTACACAACTGCTGAGAGTGCTATTGGATCAGGGATCTCAGGCATCATTTATAGCAGAATCAGCAGTGCAGCTGCTCGGACTAAAGAAGAAGCCGACCAAGTCGGTTATATCTGGAATAGGCGGTGAGAGAAGTGCTTTTGCTTCAAAGTTTACAGTCACGATGACTATCCACTCACGCTTAGATCCAAATTTTAGTGTCCAAGTGCATGCTTTTGTATTAGGTACCATTACGTCGCTTTTACCCTCAGAAAAATTAGAGCAGTCGTATTGGCCCGAGCTAAAGGGGATAACTTTAGCTGATCCAGAGTTCCATACGCCAAGCAAGATAGACATCTTACTTGGTGCGGAAATATATGGTCAAGTTCTTAGGGATGGTTTAATTCAAGGTTCTCCAAACTTACCGGTAGCTCAGAATACTGCCCTGGGTTGGATCCTTTCTGGACAGGTCGCGTCCAGCAGTGACTCTATTCATTGTCATCACGTCATTCAAAGCAGCTCAGATCAGGCTGATGACAACGCACTTTTGCGACGGTTCTGGGAAATAGAGTCTACTATCCCGGATAAAAAGATCCTTTCTGACGAAGATAAACGATGTGAGGATATTTATGCACAGACTACCAACCGTGATAAGGAAGGACGCTATGTGGTTAATCTTCCCTTTCGCGATCAAGATCCGCAGTGTCAATATGGGAGTTCGAGAGACCTCGCAATAAAAAGATTTCATCTTCTTGAAAATAAATTTAAGAAGAATCCGACAATTAAAGCTCGATACTCAGAAGTATTCCAAGAATACATCGATCTCGGTCATATGGAGCCTGTACACGGTGATGAGCGCAATTTGAGTACGGCTGTTTATCTGCCACATCACGCCGTGGTACGTGAAGATAAAACTACAACCAAGGTTCGAATAGTGTTCGACGCTTCTATGAAAGGGTTAAATGGAGTGTCTCTGAACGACGATCTCATGGTTGGTCCCATGTTGCAACCTCCGTTACGTCACATCATTATGAGATGGAGAATGCATCCCATAAGTCTCTGTGCTGACATCATAAAAATGTACAGACAGGTGAAGGTTGCTCCTGAACATGCAGAGTTTCAGCGAGTAGTGTGGCGCGATGATCCAGAATCTGAAATAAAAGAATACAAATTAGTAAGAGTAACATTTGGTACAGCAGCAGCTCCTTACCTTGCAGTGAAAACCTTACAGCAGGTGGCAGTTGATACAGGCGGAGGTCATCCTGAAATATCTGACATCATAAAAAATGAGTTTTACGTAGACGATTTAATGACAGGATGTCAGACAGTTGAAGAAGGTTTACACATACATAAAAAATTAACAGAGTTACTTAACAAAGGTCAATTTCAACTACAGAAATGGGTTAGTAGCTGCGATGAATTAAACAAGAAAATTCAAGAACATACGGTATCAAAGATAGGACAAACTGAAGAAAAGGAACAGGGAAAGGATATCAAGTTGGACTCAGTTATAAAAATTTTAGGAATTTCGTGGGATCGTGAGAGTGATGAATTTAAATATTCAGTGCAACTTGGTCCACAGCAGACTCCAGTTACCAAGAGAACGGTAATATCCGACATGGCACGCCTGTTCGATCCGCTTGGCTGGGTGGCACCTTGCATTGTTACCTCCAAGATCTTCATTCAAAAGCTTTGGCTTGCTGGCCTGGAATGGGATGAAGAATTGCCTCCGGAACTTCTATCAGAATGGGAAACTTACCGTTTAAGCCTTGTAGAGACGAACAAGTTCAGCATCCCCAGATGGGTTAACATAAAAACCGACGATCTATTGGTAGAGTTACATGGATTTTGCGACGCGTCGATTGCTGCTTATGCCGCTGTAGTGTATATTAGAGTCATCGATGCCCACAATACCATTCACGTCAGTTTAATCACTTCTCGAACTAAGGTTGCACCAGTCAAGCAGCAGTCAATTCCACGTTTAGAGCTGATGGGGGCAGTGTTGCTTTCCGAACTCATTTCTGAGGTCGCTGAAGTTTTGAGAATCGCACCCCCTCAAATACACGCCTGGACTGACTCGTCAGTGGTTTTGGCTTGGCTCAGTAAACATCCCAGTCACTGGACTACTTTCGTTGGAAACAGAGTATCTACTATTCTCTCTCACGTCGACAACTCACATTGGGCTCATGTCCAATCTGCGCATAACCCTGCAGATTTGGCGTCCAGAGGTGTTAAACCACAAGAACTGGTATGCAGCTCACTGTGGAGTCAAGGACCCCCATGGCTTCATGATGAAACTATAGAATACACAAGACCAAAGTCAATTGTCACCAACACGGAGCGAAGATCAATCAAGGTTCACGTAGTAACTGAACCTCTACAAGAAGATCTTTTCTGGACAAGGTATTCATCATTACAAAGGTTAGTTCGGGTTATAGCGTACTGCAGAAGAGTTTTGAGTTGGAAGAAACAATCACATAGTGAAAGGAGATTCGAGGGGTATCTTACTAAGGAAGAAATAGAAGAAGCAACAAAAACGTGTATAAAACTTGTTCAGAATCAAGAGTTTTTTGAAGAAATTAAGGATGTAAGAAAAACAGGAAGCGTGAAAGCAAAAAGCAAGCTTAAAAGTCTTTGTCCAGTTATTGATGATGAAGGCATTCTTCGAGTCAGTGGACGCATTCAAAATGCTAATTTAGATGAAGCTGTCAAACATCCCATCATCCTACCACCTAACAGTCACTTCACCAATCTAGTGATTGATGAAGCTCATAAGAGAACGTTACATGGGGGACCAACACTAATGTTGAGCCAGCTGCGAACTAAGTATTGGATCCTTTCGGCCAAAACAAAGATTAAAGCTCACGTACGTAAATGTGTTAAGTGCAGGCGGTACTCGGCATCTATTCAAACCCCACTTATGGGGCAGTTACCGTCTAGTCGAGTCACTCCAGCAAGACCATTCCTAAATAGTGGCGTGGATTTTGCTGGTCCCATCAGCATTCGAACGTCAAAGGGTCGAGGCCACCAATCATACAAAGGGTATATTTGTGTCTTTGTATGCATGGTGACCAAGGCTATTCATTTGGAAGCCATCAGTGACTTGACGTCGCAAGGTTTCATCGCTGGCTTCAAAAGATTTGTGGCTCGGCGAGGTTTTGTCAGTAATATTTGGAGCGACAACGGAACTAAATTTGTTGGCGCTTCCAAGGAGCTTCGGCATTTAGTCGCTGAGGAAAAATCTTCCGTGGCTGTAGATATAAAAGAGTGGTTAGGCAACAACAACACTTCTTGGCATTTCATTCCGCCTCATTCCCCTAATTTCGGTGGCTTGTGGGAGGCCGGGGTGAAGTCAACGAAATTCCACCTGAAACGCGTAATAGGTAATTCCACACTTACGTTTGAAGAAATATCAACACTTTTGTCCCAGATAGAAGCATGCCTTAATTCCAGGCCGTTATCAAAGGTGCCTGACAATTCCATAGATCCTACTCCTTTAACACCAGGTCATTTCCTGATAGGTGAGCCTCTGATAGCAGTGCCTGAACGTAATTATGAGAATTCAAACATCAGCAACCTGAGACGTTGGCAAGTTACACAACGCATGTTGCAAGACTTTTGGAGGCGATGGTCAAATGAGTACTTAGTTAATTTGTTACAGCATTATAAATGGACTAAACATATTCCAGAACCAAATATTGGAGATATCGTTTTAGTCAAGGAGGATAACTTACCTCCTGCCCGTTGGCTTTTGGGCAAGGTCATAGATAAGCATCCTGGTTTGGATAAGGTTACACGAGTGGTGACTCTCAAGTGCAATGGATCCACTATTAAACGACCTACGTCAAGATTGTGCATTTTGCCAATTGCAAAGTAAGGTAACCCTTGTATAGCACAATTTAAGTTTTGATTAAGCAATTTTTTATTGTAATTTATATAAGTTTATACAGTCCACAATTATTGAAAGTGTATTTTTTTGTTTTGTTTTGTGCTAAGGAATAGGTACTTTTCATAAAATATTGTTTTTTTTTTTTGTCAATTGTCGTTGCACTCGTAAATTATTGTGATTTTAGTTTGAGCCCCTGACATCAAGATGGGCGGTTTTGTGTAATGAAGGACATATCATAATGTCCTTGGTGGGCGGTATGTTCGCATTCAAATTTTGTGCAACTTAACTTTGTTAAAGGAAAGTTAGTTCCATCTCCGTCGATAGATGGCGTTGTTCATTTAGACAGGATTTCTGAATCGCGGTGTTAAAAGTTGCCCATGATTATATATAGGATTAAGGTTAAAATTGTTTTATTTGAGTTTGAGATTGAGTACAGATGTAATGCGATTACATATACTGTCAAAGTATCCGGTGTTTTATTTATCCGAGTTCCGCGAAGTATAGTTTACAGTAATTCTTTCAAGCGACACATTAATTTGCCACAGTGGTTGCCATCAAATAAAAGTGAATTATATTAGTCGTATAAAACAAGGAATGCTGCCTGCCTGCTGTGTTTCCCGAGAACGGGATGAACTTGTTGCATCTAAAAGCCATTTAATTATAAAGACTCAATCCAGAGTGCGTAAAAATGATAAAACAGGATAGGTAGTCAATCTCTGAACACAGAAAATTCAAGCAACGAGAAAACATTTAGTACTTAATGCCGTTTCTTAGTTTATATGTATTTCACTAAATGAAACGCATTTAGAAAAAGCTGAACTAATAGATACCTAGTAAATTGGATTCATCTTTGACTTGTCCTTCGGTAAAAACAGGCGCCATGGTATATTTGGACTCTGCCTGTAGGGAAATGATAAGAACCAAGCTAGCGCAGCTTTGGGATCTTATGGAGTTTGAAACCTTCCCATAGCTGGCCATATTCATTTGTCCAAGACTACCAACTGTGCCTTCTGTATCGGAGTCTTGAAACAGTTGTTCAGCCATAATTTCTTCAAGATGTTAGTTTAAAATTTACGGTGGTTATTAAAATTCAAATTGACGTTGCATCGACTAAACGCGTATGTTTACTGGAAAAAAAAACTGATGGACACAATATTAAAATTCAATTCTTAACTTTATTAAAACGAAATCAAGTTTATTCAATTTAAAAAAAAAGCTAATAATTTATTTGCCAAATATGGGTAGCTTTCAGGGTGACATTTTAAAAAAAGTTCTTCATATCCTACCATGTTAGCGATATGGTCCAAAGAACAACAACTTCGTAAACTTCATAAACTAATAATCCTATTAAAAATAAAAGGTCTAAACGCTCTCAGTGGATCGTAAACTAATTCAATTCCAACGCGCATGGTTCGCGTGGCCATACTTTTTGCTTGTTAAAATACCTGCCCGCTGTGAATGAGAGAACGAATGGCCCAGTGAATGTTTGTGAATGGTGGATAGAATGAGTCTCGGCGGGACATCGGCGCAATTATGTTTTTTTCTTGAAACTTGTCGTACGGAAATGAAACGGCTTTATAATAGGGATGATTTAATCAATCTTGTAATAAGGGCATTTAATGAGATATTTTTTGTTTGACGATATTGTGTTTCCGTTTGGGGATTTACTTCTAGACGAATAAATAGATACATAGGTACATACAGTTTTATAAAGAAAAGTACCTTAACGTTTCGGTATCTCGCTGGTTACTTGATTTGATTGATTGAAGCTACATAGTTTTAAGTTAAATGAGAGACTTAGTTTTTTTAAGACCAGCCTTTTTTTCCCTGATTGATTCAACCTGGATTTTTTAAGTCTACTACTTATTAACAGATTTTTCTGCAGACGTAGCATGGGATGCCCCTCAGATGGACCGGAAACTTTAAAAATGTGACCTGGATAGATCGGGTTTTGTGGCGCGCAGTTGCGATATGCGTCGTGGACGGCACCGTGACTTACCATCAGAAAGTATGAAGACCAAACGTTGCACCAATCAAAACACATTAAAAAGAATAGCTACTCACCAACATGATGCTTTTGACACAAAGTATATAAGCAGCTTCGCGCCGCAGACAGAGATACCAATATGACCAAAGAGCCATTTTGCACACACACATTACGATGTTTCAGGAATTCTCAGGCAATGTCAGACAGAGCTTAATCGCAGCTGAAGCGTCACGTCATTCATAAATAATTTTCTTTTAATAATTTTAAAAAAATAGTGCCAAATTTTAATCTACTACGGCGAAGCAAAAGCGAGCAGGAGGTCACATCAAATTGAATATCTAGGTGGCACGAAGTTAAGAACAAAAAAAAAATTCGCTCCTCCCCATCATGTGTGTTACCATTGAACCTGTGGGTCGTAACTTCTAGTCAATCATGCTTTAACGGCGACCACGTCATCGTTTAGTGAGATAGATAATTATTTTAATGTAATGTTTTCTTAAAGTGGAGGAGGGAGTAGTAAACAACAACATGCAACATTTCTATAAAAGTGATTTCGAGAGCAAACCATTATTTCGCAGTTTAATTGAATGTAGGTTGTACCTATATTGGTACAGCTTCTACTTACGGAATACACACAGGAACAATCATATAGCAGCTGCTAATTATAAATGACAAATACGGGAATTGGGTTAATGTGATTCAATAGACACTTTCATATTGTTACTATTACGACAAATGATTGAAACTGAGTACTACATGAAATTGAGTAAATTGTTACTAATTGTGAATGTTCAACCCAGAATCAGCACGCTACGAATCGATAAATTTTGATCAAAATTATTTACTGGTCTATTCAAATTAAAACATAATAAAGTATGTCAAAATGCAACTCTAACTAGTGGTTAAGATTCCAAATAATTACGTTTAGTTTCAAGCGAACTGTTTTAACAGCATTTTCACAAAAATTACAAAAAAAAAATAGTAATTGGATTCATTTAAAAATTTGCAAAACATTATTAAAGCCTGTTTAAAGCACTAAACTTCATAAAAGATAGCTTGATCTCTGCGACATATGTCAAACTGAGACGTATACATTATTGTTACGTTATTGTAAGCCCGTCAAGCGCTATTGTAACTATTATATCAGTATTAGTGATATTTTTAAATTACACTAATATCAAAATAGTATACTTGGCAAAGCGTATCACTCATCTACTGTATTGCCTTCTCATAGTATGTTGTAACTAAATCTATACCAATATTATAAAGAGGAAAGATTTTTTTGTTTGTTTGTTTGTTTGTACCGAATAGGCTCCAAAACTACTGGTTCGATTTCAAAAATTCTTTCACCGTTGGGAAGCTACTCTATCCCCGGGTGACATAGGCTACTTTTTATCCCTGTATTCCCACGGGAACGGGAACTAAGCGGGTGAAACCGCGAGGCGTCCTCTAGTATCTCATATTTGCATTGGTGATGATTGTTATATGAATGCCTAATAAACGAATATAAATAGTAATTATGTTCAAAAGCAATGTGTTATACTAAGTTCTGGCATCATCATCATGACCATCCACAGCCCGACTTCGCCCACTGCTGAGCACAGGCCTCTCTCTTTCTGTACCAATCCCAACGTTCCTGTGCCTGGAATTGATTCTGGAATAATTACAATTTTATTAACAAATGTTTTGAAGTCAAACAATTTATATCTGCATCTGTAACAGAGTTGAAAAATAATATAAATCTTCACCTCGCTGGAATGCGATGTCACTCTTATTTACCGATCGATGCACCTTAACACTACAGTGACTGGATCTCATCGATGAGAGCGAGAAATACGTCCGTTGTAAATAATTATCCATCTCATTCGTACGCAAATATTTGAATGAATGATGTTCCCTTAATGAATCCGATAGGCACCAACTGAGTGAATCCGAACTATTGTAATTATTAACTAGTATACTTGAGCGAGGAGATACTTGCTCAAATATACTAGTTTTAAGGATAAGTTGTTAGCCTATCGCCATATTTAAATCTCATTGATCTGACATTAATCCGCTATTACTTTATTAGCGCGCTATCCACTAGTGCAATCTGACTGAAAATATTTTTCAGTTAACCTTTACACCATTTATTTTTAAGTAATATAATAAGTATTACTTAAAAATTAATCATAAAATTATTAAATTATTCTGACGATCGATAAAGTTCATAATAATATTTTTTAACGAAGGCTGTGTCCCATCTCTAATATTAGTTATATGGACCGTGAGCGTCCATATAACTAATATTAGAGATGGGACACGTATTCAGTCACGTAGCAATCAGCGCCAAAATGGCGAGCATCAAATGTCTTCAACAATTGTCATCGATAGTATGAAGTACAGCGTACTTGTATGTTAGAGGTCAGTGGTCAACGGTGACAAAAGAACCTTGCTTCTTATATGAACAAAGTGACATTTTATCAGTGATAGCGATCGTTAAATGTCTAAATTGTTTAGGATGACTCGTTAAGTCAGCGCAAATTTCCAAATTAATGACACATTTTGAATTTTTTTATTAGACATTTAGACATTGCTAGTACTATCTCCTGAACATAAGAATTCAAAATATAACATTAACTAGACAAAAGGAAAAGAAAACAAAATTATTATCCATTACCATTCTCGATAAAGTAGTTGGAACAACCGATCGTTCAACAACTAGTCGTTACACTAGATCGTTGTCATTAATTCAGGAACACCAATACATTATGTTTAATGCCCCATCTTATAGAATAGAATAAAAAAGAATAGAATAGAAAACATTTATTCATAGGTTGGACGTTAGGAGAAAAAGTTGTTAGCTGTGTACATACTGGTGTAAAATATTAATGTATCGTTAAGGTTTTAGGGTTTAAAAGGAAGGATACAGAAGTCATTCTCATGGCCTAATTGAAATAAACAAATTCACTTTGACTCATCTGCGATTTCCCAAATATTTTAAATTTGGCTTTCAGTTTAACCATGTGCAGTTAAATGCTCAAAGTCAAATGTATTTATTTCAACTGGGGCATAAAGCGGCACTTTTGAACGTTAACAATTATTTACAAGTAATAAAAATTGATTCTACCGTGCAATCGGCAAAGTAGCTTGTTATGGAGAAGAACGCGCAAGAAACTCCATACTTACTCTGTCAAAAAAAAAGATTTTTACAATATTTACATAAGTACAACAATTAATAAATTCATATACGTGAGAACAATGCACCCAGAACTACTATACTTACTACATATAGGTATAAAGTATTACAAGCACTAAATGGTAAATTGCTTCACTTGATAAATAGGAACATGATTCTGACATACTTACAAATATTATTTTTGGGACAATCCCACCGCACTATTCCCAAACCACTGCAACTCCTGAAAGCCAGAATCAACAGTGGCGACCACCAGAAAAGCGCCGAGGCAATGAAGCTCGACGAAGTCCCGGAGAATGAATTTAACTGTCTTGGATCCCGCAACGAAATTAATCAGAAAAGAAAATGGAGGAGTAAGAAAAACACAAATTTTCACTTCCCTCCATATCAAGCAGGAGACAGAACAAACAAGACCAATAGGCACAAAGGGTCGTTTACAACTGGGATAAGCCCAGTTGCCAAGGATAAAAATTTGCATTAATATTAATGGGTCCTAACATTGTGAGCTGTTATATTTGATTCCAATAATAGGTATGGCAAAAGCGCTTGAACGCACGGAAATTTGTTCTAGTTTCCACAAGGTCCGTATAGTAAACGGCTCCTGATACAGCCTGTACATTATTCAACATAGTATTGCGTTCATTCTGCCAAAGAATACACTCCCATAAGATATGATGTGCAGATTGTATATATTCACAGTCAGATGTAGAACACTGACATAATGGCGAGGCAACAAGCTTGAAGGAAAATAATTTACTTTTAAAGTTACCATGCCCTGTGAGAAATTGGGCAACACAGTGATCCACCTCCAGCCACGTCCTGGCCAGCCGCACGCGAACGGATGGAAAGAATTGGTGGAGGTGTCGGCCCTTGATGGAATTATCCCACCTACATTGCCATTCGGATAAAAGTTCCTCCCAGACGTCAATATGTGGTTTAAATAATCTAGAGATTTTAGCACTTACAAATATTGCAAACATAGGTAAATTTATCATCATCATTTCAGCCGAAAGACGTCCACTGCTGGACATAGGCCTCCCCCAGGCGTCGCCACATTGACCGATCCCGTGCGTCTCGCATCCAGCGCCTTCCCGCAACCTTGACCAGGTCATCTTTCCAGCTAGCGGGAGGCCTTCCAACGTATTGTCTTCCGGTTCGCGGTCACCATTCCAGAACTTTTCGGCCCCATCGGCCATCCGTTCTGCGAGCAATGTGGCCTGCCCACTGCCACTTAAGTTTGGCAATTCTTCGGGCTATGTCGATAACTTTGGTTCTCCTGCGGATATCATCATTTCTGACGTGATCACGCAAGGAAACTCCGAGCATAGCCCTCTTCATTGCCCTTTGGGCGACTTTAAGCTTTCTAATAAGGCCCATTGTGAGCGACCACGTCTCGGTCCCATAGGTGATCACTGGCAACACACACTGGTCATAGACTTTTGTCTTGAGACACTGCGGTAAATTGGACGATAGCACGCAACTTCCCGAAAGCAGTCGAGTCGGATTCGACGGTTGACATCTTTCTCGAAGTTGGACCTACATACCCAACTGGACCGTTTGTCCCGGGTAGACATAATCGTCTACAACTTCGACTGTAGAGTCTCCGATCTTGATAGGAGTGGGTGTTACATTGGCATTTACCATGATCCTGGTTTTCTCCATGTTCATTTTAAGACCCACTCTTTTGGAAGCTCTACTGAGGTCATCGAGCATTTTACTGAGGCTCTCCATGGTCTCTGCCATGACCATTTTGTCGTCAGCAAACCAAATGTGAGTGATGTAATCGCCATTAATGTTGATGCCGAGCCCTCTCCAATCCAGAACCTTGAAGACATCCTCCAGCGCAGCAGTGAACAGTTTCGGAGAAATGACGTCTCCCAGTCTCACGCCGCGCTGGAGAAGGATCGGTTTCGAGGTTTGATCCTGAAGACGGACTGACATGGTGGCGTTTTTGTACAAATACTTCAACACCTCAATGTAGCGGTAGTCGATCTGGCACTTTCTCGTAGTCCACAAACGCTAAACAGAGAGGCAGGTTATACTCTTCGGTCTTCTGTATAACCTGCCGCAGCATATGTATGTGGTCAACGGTGCTAAAGGCTTTTCGGAGTCTGGCTTGTTCAGGAGGCTGGAAATCTACAAACCTGTGCGCGAGACGATTCGTGATGACTCTTGAAAACAACTTGTAGACATGGCTAAGAAGTGCGATGGGCCGAGTTCTACAGCCGAGCATTGTCGCACTTCTTGAAAAAGAGTACGACCACACCCCTGCATCATGCATGTGGCGTTTTTCCCTCGAGTATGACAGAATCCAACAGCTTCTGAAGGGCCTTATGGACCGGTTTTCTACCCGCCTTCAGGAGTACAGCCGTGATTCCGTCATCACCCGGCCTTGTTGTTTATAAGCTGTTTCAGAGCTATCCTAATCTCGTACAGGTTGACGTCCGGGATATCTTCAGTATAATGTCGGGTCAATCTAGGTCTTGGGTCGTTTGCTAGACTCACAATGAGCTTGCTGATCGATGTGTACAACTGCCTATAGAATGTCTCGATATCCCTCAGAAGCTCTGGTTTGGCGGATACGATCCTGCTATTGTCAGTCTTCAGTTTCGTGAGCTGGCTCTGCCCTATAGCCAGATCCCTTGAAAAAACCTTAGAGCCTTTACTTCGCTCAATCGCGTCTTTAATACACCCGGTTTTAAAGCGGCGTAAGTCTCTTTTCAAGGATTTAAAGATCTGTCTATTGAGTTGCCGAAATTTGCAATCCTCATCTGCAGGATTATCTCACGCCTCTCCTTCATAAGCTTAAGGGTAGAATCAGAGAGCTTTTTGTGTCTATCTGTATCTGTTCGTGGACGCTGTACACGACCGTGTGGACAGCGTCCACGAACCTGTCGCTGTATTCGTCCACAGAGCTCCCTAGGCACTCGAAACGATTCTGGAGTTCAAGCTGAAAGCTCTCGGCGTTTTGGACCTGGATCTGTGCTGGACAGAGTATGGACTTCGTCAGGCAAGACCTTTCAAGCTTAATATTAATGTTCAATGTGCCTCTTAACATGCGATTATCACGCCCGGTTTTTACCGAATTGATCACAGAGACATCATTGAACATTTGCTTCTTGGTTGACATGATGAAGTCAATCTCATTTTTTGTTGCACCATCGGGCCTCTGCCAAATCCACTTCCTGTGTTCACGTTTTTTGAAGAAGGAGTTCATCATATAGAGGCTCTTCTTCTCCATAAAACTGGCCAGTAGGTGACCCCGGTGGTTCCGTCATCCAACTCCAAATTGTCCCACTTGCAGTTCATCCTCGTCTCGTTTGCCCAGTTTCGCGTTGAAGTCCCCCATCACAACGGTGAAGTGAGTTTTGAAACCATGCATGGATCTGGATATATCCTCATACATGGTTTCTACCTCGTCGTCGGGGTGTGCCGAGGTTGAGGCGTAGATCTATATGTCCTTCAGCGAATATCTTGGGGATATTCTGAGTATAAGGTACGCCACCCTGGTCGACACACTCTCGATCTTCACCACGTTGTTCACAAGGGGCTTGTGGACGATAAAACCGACACCACCCTGGGACCGCCGGTCACCCTCTCGGAAATAGAGCAAGTTACCGGATTCAACGATTATCGAGTCCTCACCCTCTCTTCGGACTTCAGATAACCCTATAATACTCCATCGCAACCTGCTCAATTCCTCTTTGAGTTCGGTGATCTTCTCGTCGGTCCGAAGTCTGGGAGTTTTGTACGATGCCAGGTCCAGTCGTCAGTGATTGGGGTAGCCGGATCTCGTCCGGAGATTCTTAGCACCCCTGACCATGCCATAACCTCGACCGTTACCGTAGTCGAGAATAGGCAAGCTGCCGGGCACTAGTGGCCATTTTTTGGCTGGCGGGTTGGCGATCGCAGTATGGTTGTTATAGAAGCACAGAGAACGCTGCTGCCCATTCTCTGGTTTGTCCCTTACGACACCCACGGGAAGACATGGGATGGTGAAATTCTTCACATCCGGCACCATACGGAACATAATAATAATAATATATAGGTAAATTACCTAATTCTAATTACCGAATGCTAGAATTTTGCATGGAGTGACTACCAATGTATTCTTTTTGGATTCGTTTGCTCTTGACATTAGTTTAGCTCAGAGATGACACAGAAAAATAGCTATACCAGATGAAACCTATTCACTCTAACTTTGAAAATATTTGGGTTGAATGCGTTCCGAAACACAGACGCAGGTAGTTAGTTCCATTCTTAAACTGTACGTATTATAAAGGATGTTTGGAAGAGCTTGTTGCGAATCGGTGGAATGGCAACTAGGTAAGGATGATAACTTGCAGTGCATCTAGATGTCTAATGGTAGAAAGGGGCCGGTGGGATTGAGTGGAGTTCTTGAGCACACTCACTGAAGTACAGTCTGTAGAAGACCGACAAGCAGGCGACCTTGCGGCGATTTGGCCTCCACAATCCGGTTACTGGGTAAAACGATACCGCTTGGTTATACTGGAATAGGTAAAAGTTACTTGTTATTATATTTCTAGAAATCTTGAGAGAAGTATGGATTTATGGAACAAGACATGTTGCGCCGACACCAAATGAATAAGAAAATTTTGTTATAATTTCCTCATGCTTTTCAGTGAGAATCACAATAAATTTTAGAATCATCGTGTGGTATTTATAACTGCTGATATTAATTACTTATTACCGCAAGCTTTACAGAATAACTACTGGTGAAAACCAAAGATTTTCAAATAAAAGAGGATTAATATAAAAATTTCAAATATTTTAAAATTATAAATCTTATCATACACGACGATAGAAATACAATCAATTTAAAGCATCGTTATTACAACGTCTCGATTAATAGTCAATCGTCTCGGTGAATAATCGATTTCAATTAATCGAATCTTTGTGTATGGTCAGATACTTGTTACACTGTTTATTAAATATTTACTTAGAGAATTATCTTAAAGAGCAGTTTTATTGCTTAGATTAAACTTTAAGAAATCAGTATATAGACTGACTTTCAGGGTATTGGCACCTTTAAGGGAACAAAAGTAGGTACTTGTAAATTAACTCGAACTTTTACTTCGAGAACATTAATATATCGGTTTTTTATATATCAAGTTCTGTTGAGATTTGTATGAAACTGCCAGTTCTTCTCCCGACAGGATTCTTGTCACAGTAAAAGTCTTTTACATTCATGAGTGTTGTCATAGTAAGATGGACTGCCTAAAATTCAGTTTATTTCAAAACTATTGAATTAATCAACGTCTTTCCTTCTTTAAAATTAACCTACAAAGAAATGTTACATTTTTTTATATATTTTTTTGTAAAATTTTGCCTCATACTAGGAATTTCTTCCTTTATCGTGGGTGCCTTTAAAAACATACAAATTCACATACAAAAACACCCAGAACCGGAACAACTATATGTAGATCATATAAATATTTTTTGCGTGCGGGAATCGAACCCGCGACACGCAGCGTAGCAGTCAATCGCTCAACCACTGTGCTAACATTACGCCCAAAAAAACATTGTTCTTAAAGTATCAATAAAGTTATAGAGTATAAAGAATCTACCGGATTCTTATTTTATTTACCGCCAGCGACACGCCACGAAAACGCCGCGCTCGCAGACATCGGACTGGATTTCCTAAATAAAAAATCATAATATAAGGTGTGGCTCTCGCCTATTTCCTAGTCTAGTATCGGACCAATTTAAAAGATATTCGATAAACAGAAAAAGAAAGATATATAATATTGTGCAGATTCGGTTTCTGCAAGGATATATTATCTGTAAGAGTAAAGATAGTAAATTCCTCATAATACACCTATTTAACAAACATAGCCCAAAATAGAACGAATACACAATTTCTTTTCTTATTAATATCTGAAATTTTGCTAAAACGAAAAATATATATTTCTACAACAACTCTGGCAACACTTTCGAGAGAATTTATCAGGCTCTGACAGGTAGAAATAAGTGCAAATTGTGAGTTGTGAGGTGTCAATGTATGCCAGTGTGCTCCGCCTTATTATGCGAGATGCTGGGGACTAAAGCAGATTGGTAAAAACTATGTATATTTTGAGAAGATACTTGTGGAACGCTGTGGGTGTGGAAGGATCGACTATTTTTATATCTCCAAAAGGGGCTACATTTTTAAGAACTTAATACCTACCGTTCTCATCTGCCTAATCTGTAGCGATTTTGTTAGCGTCGGCTTTCAGTTTAACCGGCAGCAGCTGAATACCAGAATTTCACATGGAACGAATGCCAATCTGACCTTCACAGTTCAGTAACTGTAACACGGTACCTCTTGGCACGCTTGCTGCCAAATTCTTTTTCTTCTAACTATTCGTAATGACATTTAAAGATTTAAAGCTAAAATACCCGAAGCATGGAGGAGTCTGTGTGAACGGTCACCTACCACGGACCAACCTTGCAAATGATTTCTTAACCTTAAACATGACGCTTAAAAACCTCTGCCACTAAATTTACCGAACAATCACGCTGGTTGAAAATTAAAAACTTTTTAACAAGAAACATGTAACACAAATAGCCAAAACTCGTAAACGTAAATCATTTCTTAAAACAAATAACTAAGTAATACTTTTTTAATAATATCATCCACCCTTCAAGCTGGCAGGTTCAATTACGACTCTCCCTTTAACATCCATTAATTTTCTTCGGAACACTGCCACCGTCGGCACTTGTTAAATACCCATCAAGGGCATCATATGGTGTAACGGTATTCTGACCCAACCCTTTAATTACACCTTGGATTGACCTTCAAGGTTAGGCAACTCTCGCTGAGGTCGGTCGGTGGGTGGATTCCTACTCATCCAAACTACTCCATGCTATGCTTCGAAAAGCACGTTAAACAAATCTTTGTGGGACAGCATTTTTGTAGTCTCAAAGCACTAAAATGCAGTAAGCAACCGTAGAAAGTCATATTATTATTCTCTCGTTCTTTTTGTGTGAAGAAGGGGCTTTTGCTTCGCACTAACTAGGGCCTTGAGACAGATAATCAAGAATATAATAGATGAACCTATATTTCTTACAGACATACCATATCATCATCTTCATGTCTTTGTCTCATGTTACTTAGGTTTGGCGCAACACGTTTTCTTCTTCCATACGGTCCTGTCCCACATCTTCACGACATCACTGATTCCTTCTTCTTTCATATCATTCCTCACACAGTCCATTAATCTTTTATTTGGCCGTCCCCTCCCTCTCCATCCATCCACATTTATATACATAACTCTTTTAGTAAAATGCGTTACATCCTTCCTCATCACATGACCATACAAGGAAAAACGGTTTCCTTTCAACTTTTCTGTCACTGGCGCCACTTTCAAATTTCCTCTAATATACTCAATTCTCACTTTATCCATTATCGTCACTTCACATATCCATTTCAACATTCTCATCTCTGCTACATGCAAACTCTTTTCATCCATCTTTTTCACAGCCCAACATTCTGATCCATACAGTTCGTCAGGTCTAATCACAGACTTGTTAATTTTCCCCTTTAACTTGAGGGTCTCAAGGTAAAGGGGAAAATTGCAAGTAGTTCCAGTGACCTGTCGCCATTTCATACATCCCCAGTTAATCCGGTGCGTTACGTCTCGGTCTACCTCGCCATCCCCTTGGACAAGCGACCCTAGATACCGGAAGTCGGAGCACATCAACATTGGTGTTCCAGCGAGAGCTATAGGCACGGAACTGGAGAGACCGCCAAAATCGCAGAAGAACTATTCAGTTATAGTTCTGTTAAATTCAATGCAAACCAACACTCTCCTGTCTGTACCACTACACCTCCAATCTGCTCTAGACCTCTAAGCCACTCTGCACAGTGCACAATGTCATCGTCTTTCAGACAGGCACAGTTTATTTTTATTTTTAGCGACACAAACAAATAATGTAAATGTTCACGCCGCATTTTGGCGACATCCGCAATACAATGAGTTTTTATGTCATTATGAATATATTCGAGAATAAATTTGAGGGATGAATTATTCAATGGTCTTCTCCTTCTGAATAGTCTGGATAATATTTGACGTTTATTTTTAAGATTCCCTTCCTCTTTTTTTGATGGATGTAGACGAGAGTAAGTCGGTGGCAGACATTTTGTTATAGTTGTTGCAAGTGCTACTGCTGGAGTTTCCTACGTCCATATATCAAGTCAATATAAAATACCCTCATTCGAATCAGTCACCATAGTAACAGGAAAACCCTCGATTAATGTCAATAAATAACTATTAATTTGATGATTCGAGGTGCAACTGTGTTGAAAGAAATAACTTATAATATAAATAAATATACCGGACGTGACAGTGGACCGGGCAAAACGGGTGTGACGTCACAACACGTCAGACTAATCGCTGTTGAGCCTCAACTTTATCCAGACCTAAGTGATTTTGATAGCACAATTCTTGTGCCTGCATGGTTTTTGAACGCCTTTAATTGGCCTAGTGATATCGGCGGGGACTAATAAGTTATAGGTCGTAAGTTCAAACCCAAGCAGGTGCTTTACTTTTTGGAAACTCTTTCACCACCACTGTTCTCAAAACGGTGAAGGAAAACATCGTGAGGAAACCGGCATGTCCTAGAACCAAAAATTCGAATACATGTGAAATCCACCAACCCACATTGGGCCAGCGTGGTGGATTACGGCCCATTCCCTCTCATAGGAAGCCTGTGTCCCAGTAGAGAGATCATTAAAAAAGCTGATAATGATAGTTTTTGCATTACTGGAGAGATCGTACTTTATTATCAAAACGGAGCCGAAAATAATTGCGAAACCATATAAAAATATTGCTGCTTTTAACTAACATGCAAAAATCTTGAATGCAAAATGTTGAAAAATTATATGCAACCCAGTTTGTCACATAGTATACTTTTGGTCCCATAGTTGGTTCCAGTGGAATAATTCACGACTATCACGCGGACGAAGCAGCTGGCAAAAGCTAGTCAGTTAATATAATTTTCATCACACTTGCACGTAAACAGTATCAAAACATACAGGTTAACTTGGCTGTAATGCCCAATATAAAACCCTCGGGCTTTTTTGTTTGTCATGAAACCCAAGGGCAGTAAGTAATATTTTTTAAATTTACAGCACAGCACACAGGTCATGCAAGTTCAAGCAAGGAGTTTACACGCATTTGAAAAATTGTCTTAAAATGTTATCTAAACAGGAATTTCTTTGCAATCTCGCTACATGTTACTTAAATACTCTACTAATGTTATAATAATCGATTTTAATAGTTATAGTATGAAAACGTCGAAATTATTTAATTCTTTTTACACTCCGTCATGGCTGTATACCTACGTGAGTATTTGCCTTTAAAGTTTCTGAACGAAACACTGTATAATCTGTGGTGTGGGCAAAAATTCGCCAACCGCTTAAAAAAAAGTTCACGTATTTCGTAATAATAGCTGTGCTGACTTGTATATTAAATTCATAATTATTACTCGCAAATGTGATGAAAAACATTGTGTGTATCACGGGCGGTACGGGAATTACGAACCTCGACTCAGAAAGCCCTCAGTCTTCGACTTCGGGCTTCTACTAGAGCCTCGATCGTAATTCCTTACATACCGCCCTTAATACACAATGTACTATTTCGTCATCAGTCTAGAATTTGTCAAGGGTGTCAATAAATCTATCTGAAACAAATCCTTCTATTCAACACCCGACCAAACCTTACAAAAGTCATGTAAAACCCGCCAAACCCGAAAACAAAACACAATCACAAACATTCGATTTTGAACAGCAAATCGATTATCCTAAACCGTATCTTGAGTATCTATAATTCTGAGGGTTACGTCAATAACCCTCGTCATTTTGAAATACACCACGGCATATCTTGTTGCAAAAATATACATGACTAGCTGTGCTCCGCAGTTTCAACTGCCCGTGCTTTTGCTCGGTTCCAAAGGGGTGGTTTCTGTTTCATGGTAAGTTTTTATAAGGTTTTCTATTATATTTGGCTATCTATACAAAACATACAACCAGAAAACGCACAATAAGGTATCTAAAACACAGTCGTCCGCGTCGTCGCTTTGATACTCGCATCCATGCAGAACAGTTTAACGAATCGTGATAAGAATGTTATCCTCGGATTTGGGGCAGCTATGTAAAATCATACGAGATTACGAATTTACAGGCAAACATACAGAATGCTGTTATAATTGAAAGTATTTCTGAGCCAATGTGGAGTGTATTTTGATAGAGATATATATTTTTGTTTATTAGGTATTTTCTAAAAAAAAAATGTTACACTTAGGTGCAAACAGTAGCTTGTGTTAGGTAGTTTATGTTAATTGATACGCTACGTGACTGAAAAAAATCATTTTAACTGCTTTAGTTTTATTATTTAAAACCGGTAGAATGGAATTATATTAAAGTTGACACACGACCATGCTCTGGATTAGGACATAGGATACTATTTAACCCGGTATAACGTTCTCGTAAGATAATTTTCGACATTCCGGAGAGCGAAGCCGCTGGCAAGAGCTATTATTTGAATAAACGATGGACTAGTGTTAAAATCACACAGCCTGTATAATACTTGCCTCCACATCCGAAAATTTGCATCACCATTATTTGAATAGTTAATTAGGCGTAATTTAGAATTAATGAAGGGTTAATTGATCCAATCCTGGCTTTATGAGGTTCAGTGTTATCTTGGATGCATAAACATCAACTCACTCCTTTTTTCCCATGGGGTTAGGCAGAAACTACCTACTTAACGCCACCTGCTACTGCTCATACATACTCCTTTTGCTTCTTGAATTTACTTGCTTCTATAATAAACCACGTTTTTTTCTTTTTGTTTTGCAACTCATAATTTTAAAGAGATATAAAAATTGGTAATGAAAAATTCGAGCTTCGATCATAAGATAAGTTATATCTTTTCACATGTTTGAGCAAAGACTTACCTACTTATAATAATATAATGGTTTATTTATGAGGAAACCATTTTCACAAACTAAAATAAGATCACAAATCCTTCTAATCTCACTTTCCACCACCAAACTCGAGTTCCCGCTATGATTGTAAGTCGAAAAAAAACAGCACCAGCCTAGTATCAGTCGCTAATACAAAGATGGCGCGCCTTTGATATGCGAGACCACAGACAATGCAGAGTCATAGTTCGGGTGCCTCCGACCCTGGCTATTTACTTGACTATGTGAAAAGACTACTCTGAAACACACTTAAATAAAACGGTATATGCTTGTTTTGGAGAAGCAAAGGTAATTTGTGACTGAGTAATGGGTAAAGTATTATGGGCCCCTTATTTTCCTTACAAAAATCATAACCCTCCTTAGGCAGTCGGGTAAAAAGAAAGCCAACTCTTAGTCTAAATCGCTGAAGATATAAAAATACCTATTCCTGTGTCGTGAATCTCGGCTTTCCTAAACATAGTTTTGAAGAGGAAATCCTTTGGATAATGGCGATTAGAATTCACAGGTTTTCGTATAGATTTATTCGTTCGAAACGACTCGATTCCTTTGTTGTGCCAGGAATTTAATTTTCTTGAATTTAAAGCGAAAATTTCTGGCAGAGGTGTAAAGTCCACGTACATTTTCTAATCACGTTATGACTATGAGGTCCATATCAAAGGAGGCGAGAAAATACAATACTGTAAATACTGTGTGTTATACTTAGTTTATTTTAACAAGCTTTTATTTATACTGTATTTTTAACCGACTTCAAAAAAAGGAGGAGGTTCTCAATTCGTCGGAATCTTTTTTTTTAATGTATGTTCCCCGATTACACAAAGACGCCTGGACCGATTTCAAAAATTCTTCTTTTGTTTGAAAGGGTATACCTTTTAGGTGGTCCCATACTCATCAGGTCAGGATCTGATGATGGAATCCTAGAGAAATCGAGGGTACTCCTCAAATATTATAGGCAAACATATAGCGATTTTGGTATTTTCATCAACAATGCAATCATTTGCACTCAGAAAGTATCATTTGGCGAAGTGGAACTGATGAAGAAGACCACAGATGGCCACTGGAACTCCTAAATGCTAAATATGTCACGGGCATAAGATATCTCGAATAGTTAACCGACTATAATGAAATAGCAAATACTTATAAATAAATGGTACTGATGAAATTGGCACCATCAAACTGATCTGATGATGAAGCCGGAAGGTAGACACTGGAACTCTTATATAAAACAATGTATGCTAGTCGTGTTTGGGCTTATTGGAATCGCCATGAAATGTACTTTGGCTATAAATGATAATCATGTTAATTGGAGGTACCTACCAAAACTAAAAAGAGAAAAATAAAAACTTTTTAACAAAACATCAAACCGACTTCCAGAACAAAAAACTACAAAGCAAAAAATAAATTTACTTTCCGAAGTCGGTGTCGAAAAACGGAAAACAATAGGACAGTACAAAAGACACCGACTTCGGAAAGTAAATTTATTTTTTGCTTTGTAGTTTTTTTACATTATCAGATAGGCAGTCGCTCCATGTAACTTGTTACCTATTAGCAAGACAGTCATCAGATTTTGTTACCCATATATTTATGGAATACTAGCTTTCCGCCCGCAGCTTCGCCTGCATGGACTACATGAATTTGGCTGTTTCGTTTATTCCAGTTTTGGCGGGATATTGCAAATTATTATCCAAACATATTAGACCACAAAACTTTCTGAATCCAAATAAATTGATATAAAATGAGCATAAACTGAACTGCTTTCGTGTTCTAATAGAGAGCGCTGGGATTTTATGCCGGAGGTCTAGTGGGATCGATGATGTCTATGGGGAGTTACAAATAGTCGAAAGTTACTTTGCTTTAATTTTTTTACTGACTTACCAAAAAGGAGGAGGTTCTATGTTCAACTTTATGTACGTTCTTTTTATGTTTGTTCACCGATATCTCCGTCAATTGTGGACCGGTTTTGAAAATTCTTTTTTTGTTTGAAAGAGTACGTTCCGAAATTGGTCCCATTTAAATTTGGTGAAGAATTGAAAGAATTGCTCTTTAATAAATAACGGCAACTCTCTCGGGATTGCTGCAATCGCTTGTTCGCGGTATCGTCTATTTATTGTTTATAACATTTCATAACATCACATCACGCCAGTATGCTCTAAAGGGGTACGCAAATGTGTACAATTCATCTTGGTACACTCTCATTTCACCGGTTATGTTCAGTTTCTTATATTCGGGTAACCTATTCTGGCATTATAGGAACCTTACTTAACTACTTGCCTATTAGATAGGTACAACTAAAAAGTGAATAACAAAAAAAATAATACCTAATTCCAAATAATAAACAATAAAGTGATAAATAATTTTTGGAAGTCGGTGTCCATAATGCAACAAAATTGGTAACTATGAAAGACATCGACTTCCAAAAATAAAGTTATTTGTCACTTTTTAGTTTTTTATTTGGAATTTGGTAGTATTTTTTTTCAATAAAGTTATTTTTAAATTCTGCTACCGACACGATAGAAAATTAATACAGGGTGCCGCAAAAATTATCACCCGATGTTCTACTGCTGTAATTTTTTTTATGCATGGAAAACTTTGGTTCTGCTTTTGTATAATGTTTATTTGGCTTTATAATTTTCTTTTTTCAATTTTATTGTTAAGATGACACGACTAAGTGGCCGCCGCCATAATCGATAAACATTCGGACCCAATTTATGGCATTTTCCATTACTATACTCTTGCCAGAACTTCCGGCGGATATTATCTTTGAGGACTTCAAGAGTCTGATGCTAATTGACATATACTTAAAAAAGAACCAAAGGAAAATGTCTGGAACTGTTAAACCAGGCTATCTTACCGGCCCTCAGAATTTTGGTTGTGGCTCGTGCAGTAAACGCCGTTGCTCGATACTGTTGGAACCACATGTTCTCCAGTTCCAATTTATTCCTTTTAAGGATAGAGAAAGACGTTGATCATGGCTCTGTGCCCGATCACGCCTCCAGCGTAAACAACACACCATGCAGTAACTTTGAGCGGGTGTGACTTTGCCTGGATTATTCGCAGATTTTCGGTGCCACAGAAGTGATAATTTTGCTTATTCACAGAGCTTGCTCGTGATGATATTCGATGAAAAATGTCCTTCTTCGTGGTCGCGATTTAGAATGGCTTGACGTAGATTACATGCGCTTGGAGGTTCCAAATTTATTTTTTTAACTAAGACCAAAAAATGGAGGTTCTATATATATAGGTATGTTTTTTTTTTTGTTTATGTACACCGATATCTCCGTCTAATGTGGACCGATTTAGAAAATTCTTTTTCTGTTTGAAAAAGTTTTTTCCGAAATATGTCCCAATTTAATTTGGTGAAGATCTGATGACGAACTTCGGAGATATAAAACAGAACTCTTCAATAAATAACGGCAAATCTCTCGGGATTGCTGCAATCGCATGTCTGTTTATTGTTTATACCATTTCCTAACATAACATCACGCCAGTACGCTCATAAGAGGTAAGCAGATCTCTCATTTCACCGGTTATGTTCAAGTTTCATGAAATCTGTTCTGGCGTTATAGTTACCTTACTAACTTGCCTATTAGATAGGTACAACTAAAAAGTGAAAAGTAAAAAAAACTTTTTGCAAAAAAATACTACCGACTTCCAAATACAAAACTACAAAGTGAAAAATTACTTTATTTTTTGAAGTCGGTGTCCATAACGCACAAAAATTGATATCTACGAAAGACACCGACTTCAAAAAATTTAGTTATTGTTCACTTTGTAGTTTTGTATTTGGAAGTCGGTAGTATTTTTTTGCAAAAAGTTTCTTTTTGGAAGTCTATTCATTCATTAAAATTATTTTTACGTCAGTTTACTTCACAAGTGTCGAAACAGAACTGACATTTTGCCGCCATATGCAAAAATGATAGCGTCTGCCGATAGAGTGATGAGTTTTGCGCGATCCTATACAGTTTAGATATGGTTTCTCCAATTTGCTCACGCAAAAAATCGTCATCAGGAAGTTATAATTTAATTAAGCTTCTTTATTAATTCTTTGTATACCGCATTGGTGTTTTTTCTGTCTGGTGCCGAAATGATCAGGCTGATATTAGTACTATAGAGGCGTAGACAGAGTCTATATAAATTAAACTAAATAATTACTTTATATATTTTTTATATTTTGCACGAATTGAACAATATGCCTGCCTTCTGGGCGGTTACACTAGAATTGACCATCAAAAACATATTCACTTATTTTCTATTCGAAATTTATTTACCTTTCAAGTAATACCAATTGCCAGTGTTTTTTATAGGCAAGTAGGTTGCCTTCTAGTTAAGCAGAGTCCTCACAGTACTGACTCTGGAACAGGCCAAAGTAGAATTGCCCGTATGAGAAGTAATTTCTTTTAAATCTTTGCTTTAATGACTGACCCTGAGTTTCATTTATGATCATTGCAAAGCAGACCTCGATTGTAATCGTTTACACTCAAAGACATAGTCTGAGGGTACCAGTGGTATTCGAGGTATAAAACTGATTCCCTCGAGCACATCCAGTAATCACAGTGGCCTCTATAATATTTATGTGCATTATTTTGATAACAACAATTTATTTTTCATTCAAACATTAACACCCCTTTAAGGGATGAAGTTCAAGAGATCCTTGAATTCGTATTTGTTTAATTGTATAGAAGAGCAGAAATGATAATTTTCTAGTAATTTTGATAAAAAAAAATTATTTGTCATACAAACTTTAACACCCCTTTATACCTCTTTAAGGAATAAAGTTCAAAAAATCCTTGCATGCATATTTACTTATTGTATAGAACAGCAGAAATGCTAAATTTCAAGTAAGGGTGATAAAAAAAAAAATCATACAAACTTTAACACCTTTAAGGGATGAAATTCGAAAAATCCTTATATACGTATTTCTTTAAATGTATTGAAGAGCATAAATACTAAATCTAAAGTAATTTTGATACTAAACAATTTATTTTTGATAAAAACTTTAAAACCCTTTAAGGGATGATATTCAAAAAATCCTTTAATACGTGTTTCTTTAACTGTATTGAAGAGCTTAAATACTAAATTTCAAGTAATTTTGATAATAAACAATTTATTTTTCATACAAACTTTAACACCCCTTTTTAACCATTTAAGGGAAGAAATTCAAAAAATCCTGAAATATGTATTTTATTATTTTAAATTTAGACGCTAAATAACAAATTTCATTCATTTAAAATTAAAAATGACCGAGTTTCATACAAAATTTAAACCCCTATTTTACCCCTTTAGGGGATGAATTTCCAAAAATCCTTTCTTAAATGACGCCTGCAGTATAAACTCAAAATCCGCCCAAAATTTCAAACTTCTATTATTAGTGGTTTAGGCTAGGCGTTGATGTCAGTCGGGACATTGCCTTTTATATATATAGATTTAGATAGCAATGCAAAGTAGGTACAGTAGGTAAATCAGTCCTCTCAGTAAATAGCATTCAAACCTATCCTGTCAAAAACCTATGCATTAAATCCAGTTAATATTGGTATCTGCTGAAAGTATGTTTAATGACCTTTAAAGTCACACAGACTCTGACAGTTAAATTTAATAAATAACACTATTCTTCAAAGCAGGAGCCGTTAAATAACTGAACTTATAGTTGTTAATGTTAAAATAGGCATTATAAGAGCCAGATAATTGCACCATCCTAGAAGGATATAAAACTGCCGATCATTTGCCATCCAGACTTTAAAACGAACACAATTGAAGAACTCCAACAAGAAAAAGAACCCTTTTCTTGCTGCTGCATCCACGCCAGTGTCTTCAGCTCTTCTCAGGGCAGTGGACACTGTGCGTCATCGTTCTGATCTGATCTTATTGTTTAATTTCACACCTTTTTTTTGAACCAAAAACTTTTTCCGAGACATGAATAAATTGTCTTTCAAATGGTGTAGATACCATATTCATAATTTATATTACCATTAAATTAGGCAATATGATCAAATTTTTTTTAAAGGTGATTTGGAGTAAAAGGGGCGTATGCAAGCCACTGAGTGTATTTCAATGCTTTAAGACACTTCCGACATCCTTAATGTATAAATCACAAGGGTTTAATAGGCGGAAGCAAAACAAGTGAGAATCATAGCGACTAGGGTGAGTTGTTTTTTAGTGTATGTCTTCCAAAGAAGAATAGTTCGTTGTTCCCTGTTTGTAGCTGTATATAGTAACTGCTACTTGTCTTTGAACGAGTACCTAAGTAACAAAAGTCTACTCCATGCAAACGTGAAGGCGCCTTTCAATTTTCGTCGGTGCGTTTCTAAGGCACGCACTAACAATGCAACTCAGGCGTAGCTTGGCACGTACAAAATAGTAGCTTAGATAGAAAAGTAATGCTTTTGAAGCTCGTTTTCAGGCTTTGAACATTCACTATCCTTTAGAGGTCCTGGTGCTCTGGTATTTGTACATAGTAGATAATCAAAGCCAGGGGCCCAGGGTGAGGTGGTTTTACCCTAGGCTGCCAGTCTAGTCCTTAGTGTATTACGATGATAATTATAATCCTACTTAGGTATTAATAATATAAATGCGAAAGTTTGGATGGATATATGTTTGTTAGTTACTCAATCACACCAAACTGGCTGAACGGATCTGGATGAAATTTTGCACAAAGATAGATTATAGTCTGATATAGAAAACACTTATCACGCGGGCGAAACCGCTAGCAAAAGCTAGTTTCTAATATGTTTTTGTTTATAAGTAGGTTCCTAAGTGTTTATATAAAAAAACCTAGATCCAGGCTAACTAATCTTAAAAAAAATACTGAAATGGGACACACCCACTCGTTGCCGTTATTTTAGATTAATATCTAATAGCAAAATAATATATTCAGTAAACAATGTTAATTAACTTGACCGCCAATAAGCATATGGGACCATCAAGAGACTCACCAACCACACAGTCCGTTTTACTACGGTTTTGTGGTGCTTTATTGTATAAGTTACTTACTTACCATTATGCGAATATAAATAATAATCCACTCTACAATCTTATTTAATCCAACGAACATTCACGGAATCTAAATTCCTTTTAAGAATACAAACATAAATATTCCACCTGCAAAATGAGCTCTCCAAATCTCAACGCTTCGTGCTTAGAACAATATAGCGCTTGATAAAATGAACATTAAAACACAGATTGTCACAGCAGCGTTGTTTTGGCATGGTGACAAGACCGCATACTATGTGGACTCATTTGCAATTGTAGTACAAACTATGTTAAAGTCACTAGTTTGATTTAGTGGACCACATGAGGCTGTTTAGTATTTCCCACCGTTTGTGGGAACAAGGACTGAGAGTAAAGAGTAATAAAAGTTGATGTTATAATTACGGTGTTATTCTGGGACATGAAAAACAGAGCAATGTGTTTTTTGTATGGGAGAAACCGTCTCAATTTTTGGCGACCACCAGAAAAGCACCCAAACAATAAAGATAGACGATTCCGAGAAAAACGATTAAATTCTGCAATGAAATCAGAAAAATACAATCGGTTGTCTCCCCCAATATGTTAATCAACTCAGCCTATCGCAGTCCACTGCTCCATATAGCCTCTCCAAGCTGCCCCACAACACTCGGTCCTTTACCTTCCGGATCTAGTCTTCAAGCCCCAATGGGCCAATTGGTATGTTAGCTACACTGCAAGCTATGTCGGTGAGTCCGCTTAATCTCATTTAGTTTCTTATCCTTCAAAGAACCACTAAGCCCACTTTCTCGTTCCTAAAAATCGTCAACAATATGACCTATGTATGACCAAATGAGACGTCAGAAATACGAGCGGTCCACTCAGTGTAGAATGTCGCAGTCTTAGGCACAGCTTGTGTTTTTTACATAACTAGGTAACCTTTTTCAGCGGTTTCAAATCCGTAGTCCATCCCACAAAAATCGTGCATGTTTCCAGCACAAAAAATAACGTATGAACAAAACAAACGACGATCCACAGCAATAGCACCACCGCGCCGCTTACGTACTTTGTGGATAGTGTAATCCTAATCGGATCAGTACTTCCAGAGATTGCCTCCACCACAAACACATAATATTATTTAAGAAGTTTAGATCATGTTGGATACGAAATAAGAATTCAGAAAGGAATTCAGGAGGCATTATTCCTATAACAACAGCGACCGCTTGAATCTATCGGCATTGATATACCAACTGTACTTTAAAACGAATAAACGCTTAGTCATGGTAGATGCTATTTTTACTGTTAAAATAATACGATAATATAAATCTAGTCTGCAATAAATTTTGGTCTGTTTCAAACTCAATAAAATAAACACGTAATTGGGTAAAAATATTTTAATTTGTAAAATCAAAATAATAATATCAGTACCTACTCAGTTCACGAACTTTCAATCAAAAGAAGCTATTTTTATATTTTACAAACTTTTAACATTTTTAATATAAAAGATTTTATATTTTTTAATAAAAGTTATATTTATTAGCGATGGAGTAAACTGTTTGTATTCAATTAGGAATATAATAATTAAGTAAGTATTTTGTTTGATACTTTGTTGTAATTTTACTAGACAACGTTTTCATTAAAGAAAATTATCTTTCTTTGTTATGATTTGTAGACAAAAATATATAACTCTAAATAGTTTAGGCCAAATCGGAACACTTATTTAAATAAATTAAGTTTTTAATACAATTAATATTTTTTACCGTGAGCTGTAATATCTTGTAACTTTAACACATTTAGTATAAATATTTATAATAATTTACATTTATAACATCGCTTTTCCCTCCACAAGTAAGCATTCAATATTCCGACAAATTTTTAAAACAACAAGCCGAAGATATCAACAATCAGTACTATTTTTAACATTTTTCATTTAGCCTCGATAATATCCTTCTTTTTGTATTTATCTTTAGAGAAAAAAACATCTATCCTTATTAATTTTCTTTTCCACCACAAACACAAATTTAAATCAAAATTACATTACAATCATTTCTAACATAAAAGCTCGATTTTGTGTTAATAATTATTATTTTAGTTACACGATATTTACCATTTAACTATTATGGCCACATTTTGTATACAATACTTATAATATTTACACTATTTACATTCACAACGTTTAACTATATTTGTTGGAGCTAGTCTTCTTTAAACAATCATAGTTTCATTACAAAAATAAAAGAAATACAAAACTATGATTTAGCAAAAAATACACCATTAATCAAATTAAAACTTATTTTGCGCGTTTTTTTTAATATTTTGTTCTTATTAATTAATTACAATAATGTAAAGAAATAATTGTTTTGTCTAAACGTGTTTGTCTTCTACAAATATTCAGTCTTATCATCTTGTGGAAGATGCAAAATTCTTTTGCAATCTAGATATTTTTCGTTCTATCAAATTGACATTAATTTTACATCGTTCATTCTAATAATTATATTCACTTTATTCAAAAAAAAAATTTCACATTGTTTTGTTCAAATTTATTAATTGGCAATATATATATTTTAACAAAGAGTAAATTTAGTATGTTTAATAAAATGTATCGAACATGTTGAAAATTTCAATTGCAAAAAATAAAAATCACTCTTTCTGTTTAAAAAATCACAACGGACGGGTCCAAAGTTCCAAACCGAAAACACCGAATTTTATCACATTAAATGTACACTTTACACCTTTTTACAACCACTTAAGTTCGGTAAGGCCTTTTTCCTAGGCCACTAGCCTGTCTATGTTCTCTTAAGGCCTTTTACCTAGTTCAATTTGTAGGTCACTTCGTCAATTTATATCACTGGAGTTGATTTGTCCCATTCTAATATTTCTTGCCTCAACAACACTCTTTAGTAAGTTTAGAAGGTTCTAGGGAAGTGTCGGTGGATTTTGTTACACATTTTGGATCAATTGGCGTTTGAGTTGGAGAGTTTCCTGTAAAAGAAAATTATATTTAATTAACAGTTTCAGCAGAAGCTATGGCAGACATAGACAACATTAGCAAAAGATATTTTAGAAGATATTTTAGCTAAATAATAATCGTTTTTCAGCGGTGCCACCATTTATCGGCATTAGACAACACGAATACATGATTCCTATGTTATTTTTTGTATCATTTTGATTGTTGTTGAAGTTCTTACCTAAATGTGTTCATTTACAGAATCTTATCTTACCTAAATAATATATTATGCTTTTCTTATTATGTCTAGTACCTACTTCAATACCAGATATAAATATTTAAGTTCTAACAACTAGCAATTTATACGTAAAACTAACCTTTATTTTTCAAAATGAACTTAAAAAAGGCCACTAACCAACACTTAGAAAACGTGCTTGGTAGTAGAAAAAGGTATAATGGTAGTATTTTTCAGGATAATAATGGCTGGACAAGAAAAGTTTGATCACCTTTTTCTTTACAGCCATTATTTGCCATTCTCAATGAGAAAACATTTATCTTTTCATGAGTCTGAATATAATAATGAGATTTTATCAGATATTTGATCACTAAACAGTTCTGTTTACTGAATATAATAGATGCGGACCACAGACCAAATACAGAGAACAAAATCATTTTGAGTACAGGACCAAATGGTTAATCCAAAGTACCTTTTAAAAGCTTTATTAATGTACGTTTTGAGGATTATTTATGCGTATAACTTTGGATTTGATGAGATATTTTTCGTTGTGTATTTCTCTAACGTCATATTTGTGAAATCGACATACATCCATAACGCAATCTGTCACATATTTACAGTACTTAAAATAATTTCAAAAGTTTCTGTAAAAACACTATTAAACTTTTTGAAATGATATCATTATTTTTAGGTTGACTGGTTTGGTTATTATTGAATGCATTTATTTGTCACTTTTTACAGTTTATTTAAGAAACGAATACAATTTAAAAACATTATTAATAACAGTATTTTCATGCTGACCATAGTTTAACGCGTTTGGCACTTTTCACAATTACCACTTTCTTTTGAAGCTGAGTGTACGTTAAATTGAAAATATCACAATATTAAATTAGGAAGAAAAATGTACCTATGATTCCATTTGAAATAAGTACTTATTTGCAGAAAACAGTTTTTTTCCAGAAACCAAAACAGGTTAAAATATTTGGGTATTATCATCGACCAGAGATAATCTTGCCATTCCCACATCGACCCAGTTGCTAACAGGATCAGAAAACTAAGCTGGATCTTCAAGACTCTCGGACATATAGTACCTAAAAGTGTATGTTCTCCTTCAGGCAGGAACAAAACTTCCTAAATATGATATATTTAGCGCATGCACAATACGTATTGTTATACTGCATCCCTATATGGGGGGGTGCTACTACAAAAATATTTTTAGTATTAGAGCGAGCAAAAAGGGCTATTATCAAGTGCATGTATTTTAAAAAACGGAGATATTGTACTGAAAATCTATATCATATCAGTAACCTTCTAACGGTGCGGAAACATTACATTACTCAAGTTGTTCTCACAAAACATAAATCACTAACCTATGATTCCAGACTATTGCCAAGAAGAAGAAAAGACATTATATTAAAAGTACAACAAACAAGAACACAATTTGCCAGTATTCAACTTTGGAAACGTTCTGCTCAGCTTTATAACGCTATTAATAAACATATTAACGTCTACCCTAAGAATAGTTATGAATGCAAAAAATTACTTACGGAATGGATAAAAGACTAAATAATGCTTATAATGATAATGCTTATCTATAGCGAGACTGAATCACTTCTACAGCAGATATACTAACATAAATACTGCATACACACACACTCACACTTTCACCCAAATTACCTTGTTTTTGATTATGTACTCGTATTTGTATAGTTTAATGGAAACGTTTTTTTTATGAAGGAGCGGAGTCTCCTAATACGGGCATCTGTTGCTTAAAAGGAGGCTTCAATCTCAAATATGTTGTTCCAATTTGGCTATCAAATAAACTGTTTTTATTTTAAGCTGAATTCGTTTCAGAATTTAGAATATGATAACCCTCATAGCCAGCATAGTACATACGCTGCTAAACTATGCAAATCGAAATCAATTGAATATCACAAGTTACAGGAAAATATGCTAGAGGAGAAAAACTATTGTTTAATCATTTCTTAAGGGGCTGTATTCGAACAGTTGACAATCGACATCTGAGGTTCTAAGCCACGCCCACTGTCATTGACAGCTTAGGGGAAAACTTAAATTGGAGCGAAAAGTATTTGAAAATTAAATACACAAGGCCGACCACAGAGGCCCATATCATAAACGGACTCTTCCGATGGTTTTTTACAAAAATATAACCGCGCAAGTTCTTATTTCAAACTGGCTAGCATCTGACATCAGATCGTTCACTTTTATTTTGCCTATGAATGCAACCTTATTGCTACGAAAATAAAGATCACTAAAATAGGTAATCTGGCTAGTATCATACGAGTCTTTGCCGTGCAAATTGAATAAATATTATAATTATGTCTGCTTCTATGCGACTACCACATATAAGAACACAGTACGTTACATTTTTTTATATTGGTTTAATAGCTAGATAATTTTATTTATATTATTTTAATGAGTTTTACTATACTGAAATGGACTGTGCAATATTAAACTGGAAACTTTAAATTTGAATTGAGATTTGGTGCTTTCAGTAATCAATTTGATCATTATTTACAATAGGGAAGTCACATCAAATTGTAAAGACACCTTAAATTAGCAAATATCCAAAACTTACTAGGTTTGGAATTGTCTTTTTTAGGCATGTTTAAAATATGCAATAGAATGTATGACGCTATTAATATTATTTGTACAATTAGTAGGTTCATATTCCTTGTTTAGTATTCACTTGAAATCTTAATATATCATTTAGTTACTAATACAAGATGACTTTCCGCTATCCTGGAATATAATAATTACAAAGCACTCACTGGGTTTTGATATACATCAGCCCTCTGTGGTGAGGACACGTGGTGCCGCTTTTCTGTATATTAGAGTTAAAAAACAAATAGACAGGGCGCAAAAAACACGGTCATGTAAACTTTATCTATCTATATAAAAAAAAACCGGCCAAGTGCGAGTTGCACTCGCGCACAAAGGTTCCGTACTGTCATAGACTTAATACGTGTTGCTTGGTTACCGTTGTTGACTGGATATATGTCATTCAATATAATACTGATATCAAGAAATAATATGTTTTAATTCATATATAACATCTGGCGACGATGCCGTTCGATGTAAAGAAAGCAAAACGTTTGCGAGCCATCCTACGCGGTGTGCTAACGAAAACTAATAACGCATTTCAAGCAGAACATGTATATACTCATGAAGAAATAGAAACACGATTACTGACACTTCAAAATACATACCAAGGACTGCAAAACATACAATTACAGATAGAACAGGAGACCGAAGACGAATACCTGGAATCCGAAACCGATTACAGGTACGAAGTGGACGAACTTTATACAAATTTACGTACAAAAATGATTCAACTAATGAACACTTTCAAACTTCCTGAGCCGTTACCCAGCGTACCTTCCTCACAAGATGCCCACGAATTCACGAGCATTCATCGAGACGTACATCCCAGACTCAATTTCCAACCGTTTCAAGCAAACGAATCGTTTAAAAACTTTATAAAAAGACTGTCTGTTTACATGATGCTCAACAATATTACGGATCCCACAACGAAGGTCTACACACTGCTGTCCACTTTACCACCTGACATTCATGAAAGAATTTACGACCTGTGTTCACCCGACGACCCAATCAAGAAGACCTATGAAGAACTTACTGATATCTTGGACAATTTCATCGATCCAAAACCTAGCATATGGGCCTCACAGCACACCTTCATATCAAGGCTACAACAAGCGGATGAATCGAGCACTCTTTACGCGTCAGAACTGAAAAGACTGTCATCAAAATGTGATTTTAAGTGCTCACATTGTCTGAAACCCAATCTCGATTCATTTTTGTCGTTACAATTTATACGAGGGTTAAAAGATGGAGAAATTCGCACAAAAATTTTACAAGCAAAACAAACAGCGCCATTTTCTGAATTAGTTCGCACGGCCACATCTATGGAAATGGGAAAAATAGAAAATTTGACCATATCTACATCCATTCGTTCACCACCATTGGACACGATCAATATTGTTTCAAAAGTACATAATGAATTACAACACGCACAGCATAAAGCACGTTCAATTAAAATACCGACTTCTATAAGAGAGCTTAAAGGTAAATGCTATCGCTGTGGCAAAGACGACCACAAAGCAAATGAATGTGGGGCCATTAAAAGTACATGCCGAAAGTGTCAAAAGGAAGGACACCTAGCGCGAGTCTGCCTTCAAGGATATAAACGCAATGAAACGAACTTGCTGAATGACGACTCTGCAAGCAGCGCCAGTACCGACAGCATCGCAGAAATCAACTTTGTAAAGAATGAAATCTCAGACAAATACATTATAACTATCGAAATTGAAGGAAAGAAAATAAGAATGGAATTTGACACGGGTGCAACACTCTCTACCATATCACTAAAGGATTTTATGAAGCTGAACATTAACAAAAGACTATTTCACACGAGCATCAAACTAAGAACTTATACAGGCGAAGTTTTTAAGCCCATCGGTGTCACGTTTGTTCGATGCAAATATAAAAACCAACTATTCTATGGAAAACTATACGCGATTAACAAAGACGTGAAACCCATCTTGGGTAGAAGCTGGATGAAGGAGTTTAACATTAAACTAGCCGAAATAAATTTGGTTGATACATGCAAGAAGACACAAAATCTTGAACAATTGCTTAAAGAGTTCGAACCCACCGTCTTCACTACAAACCTAGGTGAAATTCCAAATGTTCGAGGCCACCTGACTCTTAAAGATAATGCGCAACCAATCTTTATTAAACCTCGGCGAATTCCATATGCGCTACGATCTAAAGTAGATGAAGAAATCGACCGACTTGAAAAATTGGGAATTATTACAAAGATTGATCACTCCGATTGGGGAACTCCCGTCGTCCCAATAGTAAAACCAAACGGAAGCATCAGACTGTGCGCCGACTATAAAATTACTTTAAACAAAATGATAGAAGACGAAAAATATCCAATACCAATAATTGAAGATATTCTATCTGAAATGAACGGCGGACAATTTTTCTGCACCTTAGACATCACGCAAGCCTACCTGAACATGGTGATGGATGAAGAGAGCGCCCTGCTGCAAACTCTGAGTACACACAAAGGTACTTTTAAAGTGAACCGACTCATGTTTGGAGTCAAAGTAGCCCCAAGTCTCTGGCAAAAATACATGGACCAATTACTACTGGGCCTTGACGGTGTCAAGTGCTTCTTCGATGATATAATAATTCAAGGATCGACAGAAAAACAATTATTATCCAGATTGAAACAAGTTTTGCTTAAACTTCAAGACAGTAACCTTCGTGTTAATAAAGAAAAGTGCCAATTCTTCAAAAGAAGTATCAATTATTTGGGACACACGATAGACAAGGAGGGTTTACATAAAAATCAGGACAAGATAAAAGCAATTTTAAATGCACAACGCCCTACTAATGTAAATGAACTAAGAACGTTACTAGGTATGGCAAATTATTACAACAAATTCATACCCAATCTGGCATCCATCACTGCCCCCTTAAATGAACTCTTGAAGAAAGGTGCAAAAATTACATGGTCTACAAAATGTGAAGAAAGCCTGAAAAACATAAAAAAAGAGATACTAAGCGAAATAATTCTAATACACTTCGATCAGAATAAACCACTTATACTGGCCACAGACGCTTCACCTACAGGACTTGGTGCCGTGCTAAGTCACAAACTACCCGATGGCTCAGAAAGACCAATAGCATTTGCTTCTAGATCCCTAACCAGCAGCGAAAAGAAATACAGTCAAATTGATAAAGAGGCGACAGCTATTTTCTGGGGTTTAAAGAAATTCTTCCACTATTGTTACGGCCGGAAATTCACTCTAATAACAGACCATAAACCTCTTACATCAATTTTTCACCCGCACCAAACCTTACCAGCCTTGAGTACCATGAGGCTATTCCACTACGCACATTTTCTATCAGGATTTGACTACCATATCGAATATAGAAGTTCATCAAAGCACTCCAACGCCGACTACCTTTCACGTTTTCCCGTTGAGAAGATAAATGAGAAGAAATATGACCAGCATTACATATTTCAGCTGAATCAGATAAACGCATTAAATATTTCACCAAAAATAATAGCAGAAGAAACAAGAGAAGACCCAGAATTACAGAAATTACTTGAAACACTCCATTCAGGCACTACACTTAGGGAGTCCGGATATAAAGATAATGAACTAACTCTTCAGAATGACTGCATCTTAAAAGGCATGAGAGTTTTAATTCCACATAAACTACGCCCACGCATCTTAGATGAACTTCACGCGGGGCATGTGGGGATCTTGAAAATGAAACTTCTTGCGCGGAGTTTCGTATACTGGAAGAACATTGATAAAGATATCGAAAACAAAGTTAAATCGTGCAGAACCTGTCGATTAAACCAGAATGAACCGCCAAAAGCCCCTCTGCATCATTGGGAAGACCCTACTGGCCCTTGGCAAAGAATACACATCGATTTTGCAGGTCCAATATCGGGCTATCAACTTCTTATTGTCGTAGATGCATTTTCCAAATGGGTAGAAATAATCCCTACAAAAACTACGACGAGCGCATTCTGTATTCAGAAATTAGACGATTTATTTGACACCTTTGGATTACCCTACACGCTGGTGTCGGATAATGGAAGACAATTTGTCTCTCAAGAATTCCAGACGTTCTTAACTAGCAATGGCATTGTTCACAAAACGATAGCACCTTATCATCCCGCAACTAATGGACAAGCTGAAAGATTTGTTCAGACGGTTAAGAAATCACTGCACAAATTAGAGGGGGAGAGTGGTGGAATACTACACAAGGTTCGTACAGTTAGAAGTCTTCTCCGGGCTACGCCAGTCATCTCAGGTGACTCGCCCTATATGCTCATGTTCGGAAGAGAGATAAGAACGAGATTGGTAGCCAAGATTAGAGCTCCACCAAAGGCACTACATAGGGGCAGAAGAGAAGGGGTGAGAGAGTTTGCAGTCGGAAGCAGAGTGCAAGCTCGCAATTACTCTGTATCAGGAAGGAAGTGGGAGTTTGGTACAGTGACCCGCCGACTGGGCAACCTCCACTATGAGATAGAGATTGACAGCGGATGCACATGGATGCGCCACCTCGACCAGCTGCTCCCGGCGCCTCACATTCCTGGGAATCACGGCGGAGGTGTGTCATAGACTTAATACGTGTTGCTTGGTTACCGTTGTTGACTGGATATATGTCATTCAATATAATACTGATATCAAGAAATAATATGTTTTAATTCAAATATAACACGTACCAGTATCGCAAAAAACGGAAAAGAACACGTATGTTGTATGGGAGCCCCACTTAAATATTGATTTTGTTCTGTTTTTAGTATTTGTTGTTATAGCGGCAACAGAAATACACCATCTGTAAAAATTTAATTGCCTTGCTATCACGGTTCATGAGATACAGCCTCGTGACAGACGGACAGACAGACAGGGAGATAGACGGAACCCTAAAAATGCTGTATGTGATTGTAAGCGTCTCACTAGAGAACGGCTGAAACTATTTGTTGCTATTGTTTGTTATATATCAATCAATCAATCAATCATTTATTTGCTATAAGTATTGGTACAGTGTAGGTGTTTTAAGATAATATAGAAAGAAAGAAAATGTTTAGATGCGCCAGGCACAACGCATGCCATAAAAAAACCGGCTAAGTGCGAGTCGGACTCGCGCACGAAAGGTTCCGTACTTGTTAAATTGTGGTTTACAATTTATGACGTATTTAAAAAAAACTACTTACTTGATCTCGTTCAAACCAATTTTCGGTGGAAGTTTACATGGTAATGTACATCATATATTTTTTTTAGTTTTATCATTCTCTTATTTTAGAAGTTTCAGGGTTTTACACATTTTACCACTTTGGAAGTGTCTCTCACGCAAACTATTCAGTTTAGAAAAAAATATATTAGAAACCGCAATATCATTTTTGAAGACCTATCCATAGATACCCCACACGTACAGGTAGGATGAAAAAAAAAATGAGTTTCAGTTTTTTCTATTTTTGTTTGAAAATGTTAATGCGGTTCACAGAATACACCTATTTACCAAGTTTCAACAGCATAGTTCTTATAGTTTCGGAAAAAAGTGGCTGTGACATACGGACGGACAGACAGACAGACAGACATGACGAATTCATAAGGGTTCCGTTTTTTGCCTTTTGGCTAGGGAACCCTAAATAGGAAAACATAAATACTAAACAGTGTATGCCTCACAACCACTTATATGTTACTGTGAAAGTCAAACTGTTGTTTCAGTTTAAAAAAAAAACTATGATGAAACTTATTATTTATCTGTAAAACAGATTTACTAAGTCTTATCGGTAAAAGTCTGAAATCATCATCATCATCATCTACCTGTCCTTGTCCCATGTTACTTGGGGTCGGCGCAACACGTTTTCTTCTTCCATATCGTTCTGTCCCGCACCACGCTATAATTGACTCCCTTTTCTTTAATATCACTCCTCACACAGTCCATCTATCTTTTCTTTGGCCATCCCCTAACTCTTCATCCATCCCCAATTAAATTCATAAGAGTACACCTAAATCATTCCAGACATTCTTTTCCCGCACCGTCTAGAACCAGCCCTCACGGTACCCGTCCAAATCATCTCGGCACCTATTGCTGGGCCAGCCTCAACGGTGCGTTCCATCTTCAAGATTGTGGAGGCTTGCCTAGCGCTCAATTTGCATGCTACTAACGTGAACCGTAATGGCATTGGCCCATTTGAGCCGAACAGCCTGTTTACCCACGTCTATTATGCCCGTTTGGGAACACAGCGTGTTCCGTATTCGGTCTGTTCTTTTTACATCCAGAATGCTGCGTAAATCTCTGGCAATCCCCAAGTAACATGACTAAAGAAAAGACTTACTTTTTTGTTTACTCTCCAGGGCGATCGGCGGATTTTTTGCTAATAAATAAGAATTGTCAGTGCCGATTTGGCAAAATGATAAGATCAATTAATAATTAGCTTAACAATATTAATAGACTAACAAACTATTATTGTAGCTCGTTATTGCAATTGGGATAGTTAATTGCGAGAAATACAGGACTGATCAATGTGGTGATTCTTGGTGAGCTTTATGTCCACATGTGGACGATTTTTGGTTGAAACGACGAAAAATGCCAAATTCGTGAGAAATAGATTTAGGTCAGTTCTAGGTGCCGTATGTTAGAAAGAAACAAAGATTGAAACAAATGGATACGAAGAATTTTATTAGTTCTGTCATTTCGAAACACTGCCAGCGTGGTTGGTACGACCATTCCATGTTCTGTGTTTTTTGCTTCTATCGTTTTCACATGAACGAAGAAGGTTAAAATAGTATTCGACCTCACCTATATTTTAAATATTGTTAAATTCAAATTGAGATAACATTTGTTGTATTTTCAAAGAGGTTCAAATACTTTTTAGTTATGGACTTAGTAAGTAAACTAAACGACGTGAGTCGTTTATAATACAACAAAAATATAGATGCCAGTGACAGCGGTAGTGCCAAAAAATAAAAATAATACAGACTTTGACAATATTACTTGTGATTTCGTTAGTTCCAATTAAAGCCACCAGGCTACATGATCTGGCTGAATTATACCTGATATTTTTTTGACAGATTGAATTGACGAGAAATAAATTGAATATTATTTTTGCTTTTTGCGGAAAAAAGCGACATACGTCCACCTAGCAACGCCGCGAAGCGGTCACTGTCGAATTGCACTGGATGGAAAGAGAAGCACGATGGAATTTGTATAGACTTTTTTACAAAACATAATAATATGAATTACTTAAAAATAATGAATGAAACTTCAATATATAAGACAATGAAGTTTTGCGTCCTTTTATGATACGTTATTGTTGTTAATTGTACAAATGTACGCTGGTCAGTATTACCGGAAAAATCTTTTGAAGATCACGGTAAGAGGTTACTTTGCCATTCAATTGTATCGAGGTTTTTGTGCGTAAACGTGTTTCGGCCACAACAAAGTTTTCGGAAATATGACCAAGATTAACATATCTTTTTTCCGCTGCCACATCTTCAATAGATTTGGCTAAAAAATGTTTAAAAGAAAGCCTATTTTGAGTATTCAGCCCCTTAAACAGGATTCGAAGATTTACGTAGCTAGAACATGTAAAGCAGATTTTGGCCTTAACGTTGGGATAAGAACTTGATAGGATTTTTATTGGTTTTTCTGCTTCAAATCCACCATATTTTTTACCAAAATCTGGAATTAACTTAAGGCTGCTCTAGTCGACGGCTCTAACTCATTGACAATTTACTGATAATTGTTATCAAAATTAATTGGAAGCGTAGTTAAAGAATACTTTAGAAATGGGCCATTGTATTGTTGCCAAGTGAGTGTCTACCTTCCTTCTACCTTATTAAGTAGGACTTTGATTAAGTTTTCCGTCTACAGCATAATTTATGTCAGGCTCTTAATCCTCGAGTCTCTTCCACCTTGCTTGACCTTATTCAAGTATATTTACTTTATTAAATATTTAAGAACTTTCTTAAAACACTTGGAAGGAAGAATCCTTGAGAAAATATTTTCTACTTTAGTCGAGCTTAGTAACTAATGTTTAATATCTATCTGTCGCATACCGTGCGTGTACCTAAATATTCTATATTCACGTAAGTGTTAGTGCAATTGAGTATAGTGCATGGCAATGGCTGCCATAGACCCACCTAAATTAAATTAACATTCCTTTATTTCAAAAACGAAAGTAAAGCTCGATATTGTGCTGTTTTTTAACATATTTTACCAGTGAAAAACTAGCTTTGGAATGGAAAACAAGCTTCTTATTTCTGTTTGACCTGGTCAGACAGAAATAAGAAGCTTGGTTTCCATTCCTTCTGAAAGTGTCTGTACTTGTTTAGGGATTAGAGTTTGGGCAAAATAATGTTCAAGATTGCTTACCATTTATTCTATTAGGCTTCAAATGTGGTAACGTATTCCTATCTACTACACCTTTACTGTAGTACACACTGTTACTCGCTGGGTTGAATCTCACTGGCGGCGAGTTGGAGCAACTTCTAGAGTCCATTGCCAGAGACCTGTTTTCTAAGTGATGTCGAGGCTCTAACTCTGGCATCTGAGCAAGGTTCAGTGGGTTTCTGCTGGGGTTACTGTACAGAGATGATGGTGGTGGCGTTGTGTATAGCTCTGGAGGGAGCAGTTGTTCTGCTGGTAGCTGAAATAGTAAAGAAAAGTTAGTTTGTTGATTTGGGTGAATGGCAGAGAGGTGTTGTTTACATAAAATAGTTTAAAAAGAATCACACCTACCAGACAAATATAACGATTTACTTGCGCAAGATTCAAAAGTGATTTCTCCTACAGTATTGATAAGAATCGACTCATGTTATGAACATAATTGTTTCGAAATCAAGGTTTTTTCTCAAAGTTACATTCTTTATTTCACGAGAAAATCAACTTTGAATTTTGCTTAATTGCATGGTACTTATGTTTGTGACTGTATTTGATAATTGTTATTTGAAAATGGTCAATTTAAATGATAGGTAGTCAATTTGTTAAGCAATCATTAAATTTCCCCTCACTATATACACAATATTTTACGATTAAAAGATATTCAATACTCACCAAACCACTAGTATTCAACGGCAACGCATTCTTATACTTCAACCAATCCTCGTACACCTTATCATACGGCTGTCTATGACAGTCATTGGGCCCAACATTCGGCATATGAAGACTACTCATTGGCCCCAAGCTCTGTGAGCTGGGACCAAGGTTTGGCATTTGCAACGTTGGTGCATAAGGACTTCGGTATTTCACCGGTCGGACTTGTATGTATTGGTTGCAAGGATCGATGTTGTGGTCGTAGAACCTGTCGCAGTTTGTCGTCATGTCGTATTTATCCGTCGTCTTTGATATAAGCGGTCTTATGGAGATGTACTCGGTAGTAGAAGATTTATTAGAGCAGCTGTCGCTGATCTTCCCGTCTACTGGTATTATATCTGGGTTTTTATCTGTAAAGGAGATAATACATTATTTTAAGTGGTCGTTCTTTCGTTTTTTTATGTAAATTTTGTTTGAGCGAGTATTTTTGATGTTTCGTTGGGTTGTAATTACAAGACATTGTTTGGTTGTAAATGTACCTACAAGAAAAAAAACTAACTTACATGAGGTTAGCAGAATAATAATGCTCATGAATATTCCAGTTAAACATTTTTCTTTCCAGCCGTCTCGATGATCTAGTTATTGCTAGTAGCGAACTCAAGACTTTAATGACACCCGAATTGCTACCGATGTGCTTATGATCCTGGGTTTGTACTAAAATACCGTTAATGGTAATATTAGGTTTTCAAATCTGGTATTTTCCAGTAGCAGCCCCGAGTTCGATTTATGGGACCTAAACATAACTGGCGAAATATATATACTTTGAATACTATAGGTATGTACAGGTACACCTTTTATAACTTTTTAGAGAACACAGTAGTGATGTTATGTAAGCAAGTAGGTACTTTACAATTATCGCCGTTCTTTTGAGTCAGGAGAAATTCTCAGACTTCTCCTAACAAAGGATTTCAAAAAAATTTGGTGTTTAGTGAAAAATTAATTCCCTTTCCGATTTCATCCGATTCGAGATAAAACGAACATTTTCAATTGCTTCTAACTACTCGAATACTTTGGAAAAAATACAATAAAAGCCTTTTACATACAATCGATGTAAAACTCTTCGTTACTAGCGTGGATTGTTTTTAGAGAATATTTCTTTGAAAGATGATACCTATTTTTTTGATAAATTCTTCTTCCTGTCGATGATTCCCTTTTAAAAAAGTTCTTCGTCCAATACTCAGCCACGCCAATAGCCTTAGCGCTGGCCTCACAAAGGTCTTGCATGGTGCAGGTGTTTTTTGATAAATTGAAAAGTTAGAATTTAGAACCCTCGGATCTTCTATTTTGACAATAAAAAAACATTTGTTGCAATTTTACGGTATCTAGCAGAAATTTTTTCTAAAACATGAAATGTACTATGATAATGGATTTGGGCTTTCCTTAAAATCCTTCGGATCACGAATTGAAAAACAATATTTTGTTCTCAGATGATTTTAACAGAACGTTTTCCAGTCCTTGAACCCTAAAATCCACCCGAATAAAGGACCATACCTTAAGCATTCTAAACCGAACCAAAAGACCAGAATACTTTTAAAATAACACAGGATTGGGGGTAATATAATTAAATATTCAGCACTTTATCAGTGGCTGCCCAGGTTTAGTAATTCATTTGTCTAGTTTGTGCCCGTTTGTTCTCAAGTGGGCTCAGTGTACGGCCAGGACGGCTTATGGGTTAGCGTGAGAGTACAGGTAGATAGTTACTGACGTGAAAGTATTTACTTTCACCCCAGTAGATACATCTTGAAGGAACTGTGCTTTCTTCAAGGATGTTTGGTACACTTAGAAACGAGATATGGTGCTTACAAAGCTCTTGTGTTCCAACAGTATTCAGAGGACACTATTTGTTTGTTATGCAGGCAGCTCATGGGAAACTATGCATCTGTGAGTTTAAAATAGATATAATAAAAAAATAGAAATAATAAACCGACTTCCAAAGGTCAAAATTACTTTAGTTTTGGAAGTCGGTGTCTTTGGTATTGTTTTTCGCCATCGATCTGCCTGCAGATACCCAGGTGTACCTACCTATTACACCCACATTCCGCCAGTTATGTCAAATTCCCATGTCATAGGGCCTATTGCTATCAACTGGGAACCCGGGGATTTGAAACCAAGACCTCATGCTTAGAAGCAGTGCTTGCGACCACTAGACCAACGACGCAACTTTTACCTATCCCGGTAACTGAATTAAGGGACTTACCTAAACTATCAACACTTCCATCTTTAATGCCAGTTAGTGGTATATTAGATGTTGCATCCTGCTGCCTTTTGTTCTTTTCATGCTTTTCTAAAAACAAAGCAAAAAATATATAAAGTGCTCAAAAGTCAGTTCAAATTATTTCTTGTCTAACCATTTTCTCCTGTTGACTTTTATGAATTCGATGTAATACTTATTTATTTATTAATATATTGGATATTTAGAGCTTCGGCGTCAAAACACTTTTGCCTTTAGAGTGATATGTTTTTACTTAAATATATTGGTTTACGTAATTTTTATCAATTCGCAGAATCGACTTCAGTTTTGATTAAAATTGAAAATATTGTTTTAATATCAGTCTCAAGATAACAATTAAATATTTCGAAAATGTAATATATTTTAATTTAAGAGTTTTGTTTACGTACTTATTCAATTAAATTACTCAAAGTCTAAATAATGAAACATTACTATGACTAAATAATATACTCGTATCGGAAACCATTGTTTGCTTTAGATAAATTAATTCCAACGTTTCAATTAAACAACTAACAAAGTTCAATTAAACTACACACTAAGTTCAATTAAACTGTACCCATACTCACTTTTTCTCTTGTTGAAATACTTGCAGCAGAAGACGATAGCTGATACGGCGGTCGTGGCGGCAATCACTGCCACTGCTCCCAGAACTATCATCAGGACTGTGGTCAGCTCCACCTTGACGGGGACCTGCGCTGTGGGAACAACTGTGGCTTTTATTTTTCTTATCTTACATATGACCTTGCCATTTCATGTATAAAAATGGCTGGTGAGAAACAATTTTCATACGAAATCTTTTCGAGTCTTTAGGTCCGAAGCTAGTTTGAAATATGGGTGTACATAAAGCTTTTGTACTACTACCGTGTTTTTCGCTAGTCATTTCCACATATTTGTCAAGGGTCAAAAACTACGTAAACGTGTGACATTCAAACTATTCAATCAATATATTTCTGAATAAACTGACCTCCGTAAGTGGTAACTCTTTCAAAGAAAAAGACACTGAACAAAATTGGATATAACTTTTTAATTGTGAAAAAATCAACCAATGATTCGACTAATTTGGTCATTATCTTTTCAATACGTCAAATCACTGAGGCTTTCGTATCATACCTGTTTGCCGTTCTGGATACTTCAGCAGACTAGAAGTCAAAGTCAGAGCTTCACTAAAGCCTTTCCTATTGAAGGCTCTCACTGACACAGCCAAGGATTTGCTTGTTGATAGACCTGCTACTTCAAACTTAGGATCATCACTGCTCACGTTGCGGAGAAGAAGACCTGTTGTCATGTCGAAGATCTGTGTCAAAAAAGGAGGCAATTAATAAAATAAGGATTGCTTCAACAAGGGAAATGAAGTAGTGATGTCAATGGAGTAAGCGTGGCTAGATTTAGGATAGTAATTTCAGACAGAAGTGAATACATATAAACTCCACGAGTCATTATAATTCTAAAATATTCTGCTACCGGTCATGCTCATCTCCAATTATACACCATTTAACTCTATTCTCGACTACTTTCACTCAACTACTACCCAGTGAAGATCGTCGCTTCGCCTAGAGCTTTACCGTTTGCTTCCAAAAATATTGATACTTATGTGAACCAATTCAGCTAAGCTACAATCAGCCCTCTATCTCCTTATCTGGGTAATATTTTACCATGAGAGTAGTTCTTATAGGTCAATCTGACACAAGAGAACATGTAGAAGAATTAAAAAGGTCACTGATTTTCCAAGATGATGAAAATGCTTACAAATAGGGTCAAAAAAGTTCAATTTTGTTTTATTCCCCAGACAAAAGCGATACATTGTCTGTCCCTAAAGAATTTAATGTCGTTCAGGATTTATCTATATGGAATTAAGTGACAGTAACAAGACGTATCGAAGCCTATTGATATCTTTACACAATTTGTGAAGCCTAATACAATGGATACACCGCTTCTTTTATTGTTAAATGATGATTTATTTTATTTTCATTTATGTTTTGTAGTTATTTTTTTACTTTTAGATTTGATCGGCGACTAACAAAACGTATTTTACGAGTACAAGGTAGACGCGAATAGAAACGCCGCGCATGGACGCCCTAAATACACGAATCTTATTGCCGGTTTTTTTCGGAAAAGTGCGTAGTATTTAAGGATCATTATCATTAAAGTTCATTGATTCCATTCTCTGATGCAATTATTGGAGCGAAATACAAAGGAAAACAATTATATCTACCAGTCAAACTCGCATTTGGACCGCGAGGTAGAGTACAGCCTACTCCTCAAAGAGAAGAGGCCTGTGTCCCAGCAGTGGGAATAATAAAGACAAAATTTTGTCACCCATACGAGAATAGTGGATGATGTGGTAAATAGATTAGCCAGTTAGAAATGGTAGTGCGTCTGACTGTGCTTTATATACATACAGGTTTGCAATTAATAATTGCAAGTAATACAATGTACAATCTATTACCGAATTAGTTCATACATTAGCAATCCATGAAGTCTGCAAACTATGATTAGACTAATGAATAATATTACTTTTATGTAATGTTTATGAATATTATTTTATGAATGTAATATTATGGACGATTATTAAGGTGTCTGAAAATAAATGAATTATTATTATTATATTATATTACAACGTAATTTGTTGAAACTAGAAATTTCGCTGGGATTGCAAAGATAATAATTCTTTACTCTGCAATAAATGTTGTGTGTGGATAAACTAATGTGATATGAACACTTGCAAGTTGTATTACGCAAGCTGACTTGTTGATGTTTTTAGTTGAAAACTTGCAGCAACTTGAACTGAATATTCACATAATTATGTAGCTCAATTAACAGTTAAGACGTAAATGTGCACTGTAAAGCTTAAAACACAATGTCGGGGTCACATAAGTCGTGATTGGCGGACGAAACTGACGCTATGGATACTGTATTTTCTGGGACATTCCACAGAGTTGGTATGCATTTCCATTTCAGGACTGATGGAGAAATTCGGTAAGCAGGTTTTTTTGAGCACTTGTATGCATGTGTTAATTCTGTTGGTGTGTATGTATTGAAAAGATACAGCATAAGGTGACCACTACCATCAGCTGTGCTTGTCATATATATTCGATTTTTTTGGTTTCAAACCTGTTAGAAGATAGAGACACCGTGCAAAAGGATTGACATCACCACATCGGACGTGCTATCTTCAAGAGTGCTATCAATACGTACCATATGAAATGCCTTGTTTTTTTATTACGTAACGAATCTTCAAGATTTAGGAGACCTGTGCCAAACTTCGCGGAGTGAAAATTAAATACAATTTAAGTATGGCCTCACCTACTAGCTGTTAAAAGCACCATAAAAAATAACAAAATGATTTACCTCCAATAGGAATGACTGGTGGATCCCTCCGTCGTGGCCCGGCGTGCAGTTCAGCGTCAAAGAGTCGTAAGTCACGTTGGTGATCTCGCATGCCTTGGGAGTGGATGGCTTGTCTGTTTGGAAGAGAAATAAGCATTCATATATAATACCTTTAAACGAGCAATTTTTGTATATATATATATATACATAATCTTTATCTCGGAAATGGCTCCAACGATTTTCATGAAATTTTGTGTGCAGGGGCTTTGGGGGCGATAAATGGATCTAGCTAGATTTCATTGCTAGAAAACGTCGTTATCTATATTTTCACCCGAGCAGAGCTCGGTCGCCCAGGTATTAAAGTATTAATGAATTAAAGTATGCGTACTTTTGGCACAAAAAAAAATTAAAGAAACTATAGGCATAGTTCCGTTTGCCTGGACTTTCTTTACTGGTTTAAAAAAATATACAGTCTAAACCGAAGAAGTTACTAACGAAAAATATATTTCTTGGTTAGTAAAAGTGCACTAAAAAGGGATTTGACAAAGCTTATCTCTCTAGTAGTTTCTGCCTACCCCCATGGGAAAAAGGCGTGAGTTTATGTATGTATCTCTCTAATGAATTAACCAGGGTTTGAACTTTTTATGTTTCTTAGCGAGCAAAATTACTGACAATAGAGAATAGGCGTCTTATAAACATCAGCACCACCCTCTATATCTAGTGCCCGCTATTCTTTACGTCAACATACGACCTAATAACTTACACTACCCTTGTAGGTACTAGAAATGTCTGGAACAGGAGCAGCGTCGTATTTTATAGGAATAAGCTGCGGAAATTGATCGTAGTTCAGTCCGTCTAGCATAAATTTAACAACCTGAGCTCTTTGATTTGGATGGAGTTGACTGTAGGTTTTGGCATTTTATTGACCCTTCCTTTTATCTAGATTTTTTTTGAAAAGAGGTATTCATAACACATAAAGGGGTGTTATGTGTTATGAATAAGGTTCAGGTATACTGACTTATCTGTAATTTTGTCACTCAGCAAATAAATAATGTGTTTGTATCTGTATTGTAATGGGCACGCTCAGCGAATTTTTATTGTATCTTGTTATTTACTATTCTTCTCTTTTACTTTGTGGTATTTGCTGTTATGTTCTATCTGTATCATATCTGCAAGTATTTTTTTGGAAACTATTGCGTTTTCATAAATATTTCAAAAACCAAGGGTTTAAAACCAAACTGTGTATTTTTCTTATTCTGTTGTTTTGTCCCACTGCTGGGCAAATAAGTATCCCATGAGAAAGAATATATGTTCCATATCTTTCCCTTTCCTTTACTTTTCTCAATATTTGGAAAAACGGCCGGCCATACATCATTGTTATGTACTTAACTGGTTTAATTCCACATAAATAATGGCGAATGATAATAATATTGAACTGCTTACCAGCTGGCATTATATGGAAGACACACGGCTTTGTCTGTCGCCCCACCGAGTTTGTTCCCGAGCACTGCACCCAGCCGTAGTCTGAAGAAGTATTCACCATGTAACTGTATGTACCTGAATGAAATGTCATAGATTACTACAAACAAAAAAAGCTCTGGCTAAAGATGTAGTTATGGCCCAACAAGCATTTATTGAGTCCATACGCATGATAAAATATATTACACAGAAGATTACAATAATATTTGTTGGTCTTCTTGGGAATTGAACCCTTACAGTTACAATAGGAATACACTAGCCTAACTTTCCCGTGACCGTGACTTCGCTTCTATAAGTTAAGTCCAACAAACTATTAAAAGGTTAAGGGTACTACTATTTAAAGGTTTTAAGGTTATTAAAGGTTGTTAGGGCAGGATTACAATTTAAAGAAATATCCAACATAGCAAAACAATCAGTTGCAGGGATTTTTGAATGTTGCGCTGTAGAGTTATTATCTTATAAAATTATTATTATTTGTATATATAGAATTCCTAAACCTAATTATGAAGTCTTTTATGAAAAATTAGATAATATTTTAACTAAAGTTTGTATATCTTCAAATAAAAAAATCGTCGTGTGATTCAATATCTAAACATCAATATTTGATTTCAATATTGATGTTTTGAAGAAAAACAAGACTACATTAGAAATTGAGTATTTTCTTATGAAGTATGATCTGAAGCTAGCTCTTTATACTCCTACAAGGTTAAGTAGTAACACTTGTATTGATAACTTTGCGCACAACTACAGAAAAAACTGCAAAGCTGAAGTTGAGAATCTGGTTCTTTCAGATCATACGTCTCAAATACTTAAAGTACCTATAAACAAAACTTGTAAACTACAGTATTGGAAAACTAAAAAGCAGGACATAAGCTTGAATAATTTAAAAACTTTTAAAACGCATCTTAGCTCTCTATCATTTATACAAGTTTTCGATTCTATGGACGCAAACAAAGCTTTTGACAATTTCATGGACGATTTCTCTTTTTTATATAAATTATGTTTTCCGGAAAAAAATATAACCATCAAAACAAATAAGGAAACGAAATGGATATCTCGAGGAATAAAATATGCAGTAAGAAACAAAGACAGTTACTTTGTGAATATAGATTAAATTGTGACTCAGTGAAAAAAAAGATTCTTAAAAACTATACAAAGCTTTATAGAAAAATTATCAAGCTAACACAAAAAGCACAAAATAATCATTATATAAACAACGCCCAAAATAAATCGAAAGCTACCTGGCAAATAATAAATAAAACCAAATTGTGTTTGCCACAGGAGCCTATCATGTGCATTAATAGAGATAATTAGTCGTTTACCGACCCCGCAGACATAGCAAACGAATTTAATAATTATTTAGGTAGACATATTTATTACTTTGTTTTGACATCATTACGATAAATTTTTACCAGTGTAACCAGTCCGACATTTATACCTAACATTTATTTAACTTTTGACATTTATCATTTCTTATGATTTGACATTTATCTTTATTCACATTGTATTTTTTTAATTTGATTTAAATTTCGAATTGAATATTATTTGCATGCCCATGCGACGGTAGAATATGGAGGACTATATTATGTAAAAAAGAACATCTATGTATCAATTACCCATGTTTGCAAAGAAATAAATGATTTATGATTTAAAAACATCTGCAACGCTTGAAAGAAAGAATCAACATAATATAAAGGTACCACCAGATAAGCGCCGAGTCAATGAGCTCGACAATTGAGATAGTGCTCAAGCGCGAGCCTATCAATAAAAAAAAGTTCTAGTGATATACTTCAACTGTCTTGGATCCCACAACAAATTTATCAGAAAAGAACAGCGGAGGAGGAAGAAAAATAGGTCAGTTCTATGTTTCTTTAGTGTCTCTCTATCCGAAAGACTATCTAGTGTGTCTCTATTCTTGGTCAAAAGGTCGGACAATTTAAGCTTACCTGGCAAGTTAGGCACAGTGGTCATCGATGATGAAGTGAGCTCCTGCTGGCTGAGAGCTGAGCTGTTGAACCACCAGTGGTACGACATTGGCTCCTATAAACAAAAAGAGAGTATTAAATTGTATAACAAAAATAATGACCAAAATAGAAGGTCTAATGTTCACATCCATGTGTAATTGAATCGTTGGTGTGCCTTGTTAATAAATAAATAAATCCGTTATTATAATTTTCAATGAAAGTTAGAATAAAGCTATATTTCTAACAAAATATTTTTAATTACTTTTCGGGACATACAATAAAAAGGTTTTAGAAAGTTAATTGCCTGTTATACCCATTCTTATTTCTATTGCTGGAAACTCTTCTGTGGTGTTTCAGCAATAGCTGGAATTTTGTACCTGGCACTATATATAGCGGCCTAGTAATATAATGTTTCAATTCTTTTTTTCAATTAATCTGCCTAATTATTCCCAAATATGTTGTCGTCGGCTTCCAGTCTAGGCGAATGCAAATTAATACCGGTACCAGTATTTTACATAGAGGGACGGCAGCAGGTTAACAATTCGACTGTATTTATTTTAAGTGTGCGTTTTTTCAGAACCTTTTACTAAGTGAACTGATTTTTATAATTCTTTTTTATTTGAAAGCTTCTCATGTGGTCCCATTTAAATTTGGTTAAGATCTGATGATGAACTTCGGAGATATACAACAGAACACTTCAATAAACAACAGCAAAACTCTTGGGATTGCTGCAATCGCATGTCTGTTTATTGTTTATACCATTTCATAACATAACGTCACGCCGGTACGCTCTAAAGGGGTTGGGCAGTCGTGAACAGTTCACCCTGGTATACTTCCATTTCACCGGTTATGTTGAAGTTTTATGTTATTCGTAGATCATTAATACCTTACATTATTCACAATAGATTATTTGAGTCCACATTGATTTCAACAGCTAATATTAATTGGTAGCCGAACCAAACTCAATAGCCCATTTTGGTTGGAAATACATTTCGGTGCCAGTTATTACAATATTTTGCAACGTGATGCCATTTTGATTATTTCAATTTGGAATTAACTTGGTACGTTCCGCAAGAAAGTTGGTTGATATTGCTACTTTTACAGTTATAGGAACATCAAAAGAGAAAATCTTGCTCTTCATAATCCTTATTGAACCATGTAAAGCCATTGATAGATTTACATGTTTCAGTAAGGATTATGAAGATCAAGATTTTCTGAGATATAGGTAAACACACATTATGTATTTATTTCTCAGAACATAACTGGAAAATTATGCAACTATTAAAAGTTGGTTGCGGTTTCAATTCCTGTATGAAAAAATAATTATAGCTACCTACCTGACGTTTGCAGGCTGATTGGCTGATACAACCATTAGTACACCATCTGTTCCAATCTAAACCTTTGACCACGGTCGTATAAGTTATATGTAGTATTTTTAATAAATATGCATGAGTTCCATACAGTTTCAACAACAGTAACATCATTTTAACTAACAATATTCAAATATTATTATATTCGTACGGAAAATTAAATTTAACCATATTTTCGGACGCAAAACCATTTGGTAACATCAATATTTTAGCAAGTTATTCGATGAACGATGAATTCTATATTTATATGTCGGTTTGAATAAAAGCTTTATGGCAAAATCGTATTTGAATGGTTGATTTTAAAGTTTCAAATAATTTGGCGTTTCTTTAGTTTTATTTTTAACCGACATTGTAATCCAGATTTAAAGTTGCTAATTAATTAGCAGCGAATTTACATAAATAAGTAAAATAAGAAGGAGGAGGCCCTTCCAATTGTCACTAAGCTATTCAATCTAATTTTTATTAATGATTTGGTTTTGACGCGTAGTGTTGTGATCCTTACACAGTTTAAGGGCCGAGCATATCTGTCACATGTCTTTGAAAAGAATGAAAAGAACTACTGAATACCCTTTACATTAAATGCCAGATGATATCGCGGCAGACCAGGCGAAGATGGCAGGACGATTTCGACTCCTATCGAAAGAACTGAGTAGCACAAGACGGAATTATGTGGATAGAAAGAGGACTTTCCCCTGCAGTGGGAAAATAAGTAGATATATTTTGAATTACACAGTAATCATTTAGAGTTTATATAATAGATATGTTGTAAGCTATACATCAAATATTTAACAGCGACAATATTAAACTTAACTGGCACAAAACCGCCATTTTTTACAGAAGCTGATTCTTAAATTTAATAAAACGCTGACTAACCCATTAATAAAGATTTATGTAACCATTAGTGACGGTTCGATCATAATATGGACACAGTGTAAAACGTTTAATAGCTAAACCATTATTTCTAATTACTTTCATAATTTCAGCCGCAAAACGACGTATAATGAGGACATTCCCCGATGTGTCACCACATTGACCAGTTCTGTGGTCCTTGCATCTAGCGGGCTTCTGCATCATTATCTCACTTGGTCATCGGTTCACTTTTGTCCACATCACAGTCAAATATTTGGGTCCATCAAGTATCAACCTTGGTATGTATTTTAAATGCAACAAATGTCACAAAACAGCTGGCTCTAGCCTTTGAGATCTCAGCAAGCCGACCGCCGAGGACAAATGGATTTACGGAGACGTCTCTTCAAACACAATGGGATGCGTTGATAACAAAAGAAAAGCACGCGGACGGGCTCACGGCGGCTCATAAAGGCACTATCTATAATCATAAATCATGTTCACATTCGCGCTTAATAACGCTTTGTCCCACTGCATATTTTTATTGTGACACGAAGAAAATTCTAACAAGAATCAACTTTCAAGGTTGTGAACCTTAAACAATGAAATAAAGGCCTTGAAATATTTGGCAATAATTTTTTATTTTTTTACTAATAGTCTTTTTGGACGGCATTTTGTGGAAAGTTACTAGAGGAAAATGATGAGGGAAATAAGGATTTTAATGATGTTGGGACTTTCTTTGAGTAAAGAAATATTATTGGAGCAAGTAAAGGATTTTACTCAGGTATAGTTGGTTAAGGAGCCGCGATATAATAATTTCTACTATCATATTATTATAATCTTTACTTGTTTGCTTGGCAACATGAAAGTTACTTTAGGTATTCACCAAATAATTTAATGTGTGTCTTTAATTGAATTTAAATTGGCTAAATACCTACTACTTGATAGTAATCAATAGTATTAATTTTGCCAAAGATTTTCACTTTATGTTCAGCTCTTCGTTCCAGAATTTTGACAAAATTGACAATACTTACATATACAGAGTGACTTGTAACTCGACGTAGCCATTCCTTCCACGACGAGATTGTGTGAACCATTTGTAATAATTGAGTATCCCATATAGTCTAGTACACCAAAAGATAGCGTGTTAACCAGTATCTGAATTGTGGAGATCAGATCGTCAGTCGCTCCACTGGCGTTTAACTCCATCCGGTTAGACTGGAAGCCAACCCCAACAGAAGAAAGGTGGGCAGACGATGATAATGCAGAAGATGAGTTTACCTTCGGATTAGCATCCAGATCACAGTCGATGTCAATCACTTCTCCTCTTGCTGCCCTCACTACGATGGGAGCTGCTGACTTGCAGGTTGGTACGACTGTATAGAAAACACAACAAGTAAATATTTATTACAATAATATGATGCATTATCAAAGAAAAGGGAATCAGTGATAACATGGCAGCTTAAAGGACGAAAAATGAGTTGCGTCGAATTTAAGTATCATGGGACAAGGACAGGATGATGATGTCGATGCTTGGGCTAAAATCTTCTTGATATTTTCAAACCGCTGTCTGGTGTAGATAGCCTGTTTGTGTATGTATAAGTCAGGATGAAAATAAATGGTACAACTTAACAGTTACCACCTGGTGGTTTTTGATTCCAGATAGTATTTTGATAGAATTGACCTAACACGAAATCGTACCGTCTCAATTTTACTAGCTGAAATCACTTTGATTGAAATAGCATACTATAGGGAATATCAAGGCCAATAATGTTCTCATTGCACACTCGCAAAATACAACCAGCATTCACCATTTGTAAAAGTTAATAAAAAATCAGTATTGTGATAAACACAAAGGAAGAAGTCGTGAAATCAATATTGCTGGTACCAGGATGAAAAATTAATCATCGAAGAGCCCACAGAGCTCAGAGACGCTTCTACGAAGTGACGTCACTGAAGTTTGTGTCTGACCTGCTCTTAGAAATTAACGGACCGTGACAATTTTGACTATGACTATGACAGCCGTGGACACAACAATTTTTAGTAATGGAGTATCTGATAAACACGCACTGGCCGATCTTCAAGCATGAACAATGCTTGCCGAAGGCGGTCTATCGATCGGTGTTTAACAATAACATACCAGAAAGCAAGTTAAGAATTTGGTTCCGGCTGCCAACTGGTTTGATATTTGACAGCCGTATCGGGTAGTCAAATCCACCAGTCTAGCCAAGGGGTATAATGAAGGTTAGGTAGGTAGTAATTCCAAATTAAAATAATGGTATTCAAATGCAATCAGTTAAACTGGAAGCCAACTCCGAGTTGGGGAAAGGCAGATTGATTGGAATCTCTAGACAGTACCGGAATGGTTTTTCCGGACTCTGTGAAACAGGCAAAGGTAGGTCGCGACACGAAAACTTGTAGGTACTTTACGTCAAGTTCAGGATATAAATTATAGTATTTCTATAAGTTAGCGATCATAAATTTTATGTAAGACGGGTTTTAGTTTTGCTTTGAAAGTTGGGTTTAAGGTAAATTGAGACATTTAGGAAACGATATATTGGCTCGTCAAAAACGGTAATTTATGAACAATACGATTACGAAAAAAAAACAGAAAGACGTTCATCTATTTTGACACATCCGACAAAAACCCAGTCACTAGCATCTTTTAAAAACCTTGTTAAGAACCATTTCCTTTCTCTTTAATATTTTTCTGTTTCTATCTAATTTCTTCTTTCATTGTTCACCCCTTCTTTGTAATTTTGTTGCATGTAATATTATGTATGTATGTTTATTTGTAAGTTTGTGTATAGTATTTTATATAGCTATATAATGTTTATGTATCAATATTTTTTTTATGTAGCAGTACACCATAGGCTACCCCTGTTTTATGTTTAGTTCTTTAGGCCACCCAAAGGTTGTCTGGTAGATATCGCTGTCAGCGATAAGACCGCCTTTGTACCCATAGTATTAAGTTGCCATAAAATAAATGTGTAATTTTTCTTTTTGGTGTACAATAAAGTATATTCTATTCTATTCTAAAAACGATTGAAATTTGAAATCGTCAAATACAGCTAATTTTCTATTTATTTATAAGCCCGATGAAATCGTCACTTTGGAACTAATTCGTTTTCAGATATCAGAATCAGCGTTCTTTTGCGCTTATCCGAATTAATTTGGAATCGGCGCAACTTGTCTTCTTCTTCCATACTTCTATTTTAGTCTTCATCTCAGCAGTCTCGCTCTTTTGAGACATAATATCATCTATCACAATAATATCAGTCCGTTCATAATTTTCTGGTCTTCTTAATTAATTTGTTATAACATTAATCGATGTCTTCTTCGCATCCTCAGAATATACTGCCGCGAGACCATCTCTAATGTAGAGCTGTTGGAGGAATGCCATTGACCAATTGTCGGTTCTGAGGTATTTACGATCACATTCCTAAAGAGACCATCGATTGGAATCCTCAGAGGAAAAGAGAGCGTGGCCGCGCCCGTCAATACTGGCGACGAACCGTATTGCTGAAGTAAAGAGTATCGGAATGACGTGGAGCTAGGTGACGCGTGAAGCTCAAGACCCGTCGCGATGGAGGACTACTGAGGACGCCCTCTGCCCCAGCTAGGGGACCAAGGTTCTTAAGTCAATTTAATTAATTTATCTCTGTTTATTGTACTTACACTTAACATCCAGCACCAGGCCCTCAGAAGACCCCTCTCCCAGGCTGTTCCTGGCTGAGCAGACGTAAACACCAGCTGCCTTTCTTGATACCCGCTGCAGGACCAAGCTTTGGTTGGCTAAGAGAACACCAGCACCTGGTTTGACTACCACACCCTAGTGGAAGAAGAGAATGGATATTACGTGTAGGGATGCAGTCTTTATTGTGATGAGTTGGGTTTGTTTATTAAGGCAAGCAGAGGGGTAGGCAGAGCTGTATATCACACCCACATGTAACCAGTAAGCTTTATAGCCTTTTATTTTCTACTACTAACTTACTACTTTACCCGACCTCAGAATCGAACTCAAGACTACCTTGATGTTAGCAGGTTTATATTTTTTACCTTTTTAAACAAGAACATAAACCTCACTTCATGACCACATGGCCACGAACTGTAGCAGGACACATAAACATATTACGAATAATAAAACCTATGTGTACCCGTGTTCACAAATAAACTTATTTGATTTCACCAATACTCCTCATACAAAGGGATAGGTATCCAGCAATAAACAAACTCAAACAGTAACATAATAATTGGTAATAAAAACTTACATTATGTGTAAAATAAATATGATTGTGCCACGGGTTTGCTCGCACTCTGCAGTCTAAGTACACGTCTGAGCCCTCCACAACTTTACTGGCGTCTAGATTAGCACCAAGCTCTAGTTTTGCTACCGGTAGATCTGTTGAGAAAAATAAATAATAATAAATTCTTGTACACATTTTAAAAATATTTCTTTGAAAGTTTGTTGCGCTGCTATTTATTCGACTCAAAAATGCGGTGGGTATGGTTTTTGAAGATCGTCATATTATGGCCTATGTTGAAAAAGTTATAATTAACTGATTCAATGACGACAATCCTCAATTTTTGATAACGTACAAAAAAAATCTCTCTGCCCAAGAGGCCATTGTTGGTTGTCCCACCTGCAGTGGGATAATCAATAAATAGGCTTAATCATTCAATAACTCACGTTGTATCTCCATCTTCCAGCCATCCTCATGAGTAGAATGCGGCAGACTTGGCTGCACAACCCTGCAGGAGAGGACTCTTCCAGCGTCCTCTATAGTTGGCACGAAGCTCAGAATGCTGCTGGTGATGTTGCCATCCGTTGAGGTCTGGTAACAAACAGTTGTGATTAAATTCTACAGGAACCCGTAGAGACGCAGTGTTAGGGCGCAGTCCCATTGATAGGTACTAGCTAGTTCTCTCTACTTCTAAACTAGCAAACTGTTATACATATTGTAATTTCTGTTATCTTATAGATCTAATTGCAGTGTAGCTCTTTTTGTACAAAAATAGTTAATAGTTCTCAATGGGGCCACGAAAGACGGGAAGAAAAATCAAAGAATGGAGGGAAAATCAATCCCGGCCTTCTGAATAGATGAATTTTGAGTTAATAACGTGTCAAGCCCTAGGTGCTGAAATTTGAGAAATACTTAACTTAAAATTCTTAAGTAAGAAACCGGGGCGGAGTGTGAGTTTTTTACAGTTCATCACATTTTATGGAGTATAGAACATCTTATGTACCGGTGACAATGTGATTTTTGTAAGTAAAAGTCCAAAATGTCGACCATTTTGTATTTGGCATTAAATTAGAATTTGATACGTTCTCAACTCCACATACTGACCCTTCGGTCTTATTGAGAGAAACGTCTATTTGGCAAAGTAGACGTGTCCCTCAAATATAACAGTTAAATCGCAGAGCAGCTGCGAATAACCGAATATAAGCCGAGATTAAATTAATTCTGGGGGGACGGCGCGTAAGCAGTCCCCACTACCAAAAATTACGCATCCGAGTTATCCACATTACGGATAATCGCAGGGGTCAACCTAACCGCAGTGCAATGGTGGAACCGCCTTATTGATCACGGTGTCCCATATGCCAGATAAGTATGAATTTACTTTATACAGAATCGCACGAGGGTCATTCGACGGCGGAGCATCTTAACACCTGTTGTAAAGGCTTCTTTGAAACATCCTTGCCAATTAATAAAAAAGACGAATCATGTCATTAATTGTCATGTCATGTCAATTTATTATTCTCGTGAATACAAGTACTAAAATGTTCTACAGTGAATTTTATTTATCTTATCGTTATATCAATTGGCGACGAGGATGAACCAAGAGCAATTTAACGATTTTTTACGCGTGCAGCAAGAACAACAACAATAAATCACGCAAATACTTCAGTTACTTGTAACAAAACTACATGATGGAACACCGTCAGCAACAAGGGATGGAACACCGTCCCAATCGGAAACATCCAACACCACAAACAAGATATCGATACTAAAAAACTTTGACGTAGGAAAATTCGACCCAGAAAGTTGTCGAATCGAAGATTTCATCGATTATTTCGACGCCAAATGCCAAATACTGTCAATAGACATCAACATAAAAAGGACCTACTGCTTAGTTGCCTTACTCCCGAAATATATCGAGACGTTAAAGTAGCACTTATACCAAACTTTAAAGCTAGCACTTTTACTGATATTAAAAGAAAACTATTGGACATATATCGAATTAAAAAAACAAGATACCGAGCATTAACTGAATTTTGGAGTTGTATTAGAGAGAACACGGAGTCAATGGAACACTACGCTAACAGGCTGAAGCAGTTAAGCAGGGACTGTGGATATGACGACCAACTCGTGGAACGACAACTACGAGACCGATTTGCAACTGGCCTGAACCACACTGAATTAGAAACGGATTTAAAACAGAAATGGCCCGACCTTCAAAAAACATATGATGGTATAACTAAAGAGGTCAGTTTCATACAAATTTTCTCGGTAGCTCAATCACGAGAGCAAGCTGAATACGATAAACCCGGAACAAGTATACAGAGAATCAGGAAACATGTAAGTCGAGACACAAAACACCGACAAAGCAGCTCTCCTCGTAAAATACATTCGGATCAATGCCTACGTTGTGGCAAACATGATAAACACAACTTTGAAATGTGCGTGGCCAAAAACCATACATGTGTCGCGTGTGGTATTGAGGGACATTTTGAATCATGTTGCATTAAGTGCGGTCGAGCTTTCATCACGCGACCAAAGAAGAATACCAACGACAGGAGAAGCAAAGTCAAACTACAGAAAATAAGGAACAACCAAATGGCATCACAGTCATCACTCTCAACTAGCGATGACAGCGACGACGAAATTATATGTGCTGTCAAAGGCAGCAAAGATTGTAAGAAAATAGATGTATACATCAACGGACGTAGGTGTACCATGGATTGGGACCCAGGCTCAACTTATTCCATAATTAGCACAACATTATGGAAAAAGATTGGAACACCGACCCTAACAGAAGCTCCAAAACTGATAGCCTACGGCAACAATAAACTTAAACCTAAAGGCATTACAGACGTGACAGTGGAAGTTGGAGACAGAAAAATCCTACTTCCCGTTGTGGTGATGAAAGATGCCGACCCGATGCTTTTTGGATTACGTTGGAGTGAGATGTTTGACATGACTTTTCCAAGGCCAGTCTACTCAATCAGAACGGGACCAACTACAATGAAACAGGTTTTAGACTCTCATACTTCTCTCTTCGACGGCAAACTGGGGAAGTAAAGGACTATCTAGTTAACATACATATTAAAGCGGGAGCAGAACCAGTACACATGCCAGCTAGACCCATCAAGTTCAACATGAGGAGAAACATTGAACAATAATTAGAACGCTTAATCTCAGAAGGCATAATTCACCCAATTGACCCTAACATAACGCCTATCGAACGGGCTACACCTACAGTAAATATAGTCAAACCTACTGGACAAATACGGATATGTGGTGACTATCGTAGTACCATAAACTCGGTACTCATTAAACATTTACACCCAGCTCATATACATAGATCTAGTACATAAAACATCTGTCAAACGGCAAGATGTTTTCAAAAATAGATCTCAAGGATGCATACTTACAGTTCGAAATAGCACCAGAGTCAAAAAAATACTTGACGTTGGCCACTCACATAGGCTATTTTCAATATAACAGAATGCCTTTTGGAATTGCAACAGCGCCCTCAAATTTCTAACATTACCTGGACAAACTTATGGGTGACCTATCTAACGTAGCAGTATACTTCGATGACATAGCAGTAGCGGGCAAGAGCTTACAAGAGCACTCACAACTCCTTGCTACGGTGTTTGACCGATTGGAGAAAGCAGGACTCAAGGTCAACCTAAAAAAGTGTTCATTCCTTCAGAAGGAAATAGAGTACCTTGGCCATACTATTGGTCCAAACGGAATACGCCCAACAAAAACTAAAATTGAAGCTATAACAAATGCTGTTCAGCCCACGTCCATGAAGGAACTACGTTCGTTTCTCGGACTAGTAAATTTCTATGAGCGTTTCATTCCACACTTGCACAGCATTTGTGCAGATCTTCATACATTAACGGGCAATAAACAACCATGGCAATGGTCAGAACATGAGAAACAAATTTTCGAGAAGACTAAAGAGTGTATCGCAGCATCGAAACCCCTGATAGCATTTGATGAAAAGCGTCAACTCTACTTGGCTTGCGATGCCTCTGAAAAAGGTGTCGGCGCAGTTTTATTCCACAAAGACAAAAATGTTGAACAGCCCATCGCATTTGCGTCCAGAAAACTGCGCTCTGCAGAAAGCAATTATTCGGTAATCGACCGGGAGGCATTAGCTATTCTATTTGGTATCACAAAATTTGATCAATACCTACGAGGAACGAAATTTAAACTAGTAACAGACCACAAACCTTTAATACACATCTTGGGACCACAGCGAAATTTACCTAAATTAGAAACAACCGACTAATAAGATGGGCGTTGATAATAGGAAGTTATGATTATGAAATCTACCACCGCAAGGGAGAAAACAACATAATCGCAGACTGCTTGTCGAGACTTCCTAACGCCCGAGAAAAACCGTCCCCCGCCGAATGCGCTGTCCATAAAATAACTGCGCGTAGCCAGAACATCAAATTAACAGATCTTGCGTTGACGGAAGAGGTAATTAAAGGGGAAACATCAAAAGACCCTGTCCTCTCTCAAGTCCGACAATATTTGAAAACGGGATGGCGAAAGATTCAATACGACAATCTCCTGAATCCATTTTTCCGCAAGCGAAATGAATTATCGATTGAAAATAAAATAGTTATGTGGCAGGGCAGGATAATAATACCGGAAAACTTACGTCATTCAACACTGACCTATCTTCATCGGGGTCACCCTGGCATATCAGCGATGAGGGCCCTCTCACGTTTCTACGTATGGTGGCCAGATCTAGACGAAGATATCGATGCATTCGTCAAGAGATGTCGTAAATGTCAAGAAAACAGACCGTGCAACCCAGAACTTCCAGTTTACTCATGGTCTATTCCGGAAAGAGTATGGGAAAGGTTACATATTGATTTTGCGGGGCCCTTTGAAGGAACATATTGGTTAGTGCTTTGCGATGCTCTGTCAAAATGGATCGAAGCCTATGAAACATATCACAACAAGAAACCTATGCTATGTCCTGGATGAAGTTTTCTCTACATTTGGTCTTCCTGAAATGATTGTTTCCGACAACGGCCCACAATTCACATCCCATGAGTTCAAAGAATACTGTAGAAACCATGGAATAGTAAATGTCACGTCAGCACCATACCACCCAAGGACAAATGGCTTGGCGGAACGCCTTGTGAGGACATTCAAGACCAGAATGCTATCCAGTGAAGGAATTGCTAAAACACGACTTAATGAATTTCTTTTTTCCTACCGGAATACCCCTCATAGTACCACAGGGAAGTCTCCATCACAAATGATGTTTGGTCGGCAATTGAACTGTCTTCTCTCAAACATCCGGCCCAACAATAGGAGAGAGCTACAATTTAAACAAGTACAAGGCAATATTGCGTCGACTTCACCCAACTATCGTCCGGGAGAGAGAGTTTTTATCAAAACTCGTTTAGACAAGATTTGGCAGCCTGCTACTATTTCAGCACGCACTCACAGATATTCCTATGTCGTTACTACACCCAATGGGGAGGAAAAGCGTCGTCATGCGGATCATATACGGCCTCGCGTATTAGTTCTCTCACCCACACCTGAGCTGTTAGGAGATTCACCACCTAGAGACAATGATCGCAAATCAGATGATTTACCAGTGGAATCCTCTTTTCAAACACCATCGTTAGTTGAGCCACCGATTGCTGAGCTGCCAGTTGAGCCTACTTTCCAAACACCACCAACATCTGCTCATCATGCTATAGCAGATACCAGTAACATGCCGCTGCAACCCCGTCGCAGCAAGCGTTTAGGCATGCCATCTCGCAGACTCATTGAGGAGATGTAATTCACTTAGGAAGGGAGAAATGTTGTAAAGGCTTCTTTGAAACCTCCTTGCCATTTAATAAAAAAGATGAAGCATGTCATTAATTGTCATGTCATGTCAATTTATTATTCTCGTGAATACAAGTACTAAAATGTTCTACAGTGAATTTTATTTATCTTATCATTATATCAACTACTACTTAATGTACGATCGAATCTGAAAGTCTTTAAAACTTTTATACTTACGGCTTCTGTAATATTATCTGAAGTGCTCTAATTTTTAATATATATATATAAATATATATAGTGTTATACTGTGTATAATTTGGCAGCCTTCATACCTACCGTTTACCTGCGCATATACGGCGTGTAACGCCCAGTCCGATCCTCGACGCTCCTTACTGCCTACCTACCACACTTGGTGTATGAGCTGTAGCAGACAGGTCTTCAGACTCGCGCGGCCACAGCGCGCCCGTTTCAGCACGCACAGATTCCTGCCGCCTACTCATTTACGTACCAGCCCGATTGCCTGCTCATCTGCCTACCCAGGGCCTACGACGTCATCCTGCCCGTCCGATCACACCGTGCCACGTCTGCCTGCCCTAGTCTACAGCCTGCCTATCCGATTGCCGTCGTGGTACCTGCTCATCTGCCTACCCAGGGCCTACCACGTCATCCTGCCTGGTTAGCTGCCCACGTCGTGCGAAGCCGGACCACAGTTTTATTATCTTTATCCTTTTTCTTAGTTTTAATTTATATTACCTTTATTTTTACTAACGTGACTAACGTTAGCTCTTCGGAGTTTACGTTACGTTTAGTACAGAATCGCACGAGGGTCATTCGACGGCGGAGCATCTTAACACCGTGATTCTAAAACGTGTTGTAAATGTACAGCACCATTTAGTAAGACAATTTGGAACTAACCACGTATTTATATATATTTTCTTTTTTTTGGTTTACAACGAAATTCATAACATTACATCTGCCCAACTGCAAAGCAGTTTGTCGGCAGTTTTTGACGTTGAGTATTTGTCAAAGTCTAGTTCAGCTTGAAAATCTGCCAAATATGCATTAAACTACAAAGACCTTATACGTATTTCTTACTACTAGACAGTGTACCAAATTTTTTTATTTAATTAAAATGAAATCTATCATCATACACCTAGGTTAGCTATTTCCTTATAAGCGGTAGCTAACCAAAAGCGGTCCTGGCGAGAGGGTTTCCGCTGGTAGTGTGTCCTTGTCTGACCTCTTGCTAGCTCAACTAATCATTGGGTTTGGTAGAAATGGTAGAAAATTTTATATTTTTCTTTTTATGTTATACCAAAACGAACAATTCATAGACTTTGACACGTATTTAAATATTTCTAGAAAAGTATATAAATATTTCTACAGTTCCTATATTGAATCGATTCGTTTTTTTTAAAAATATTCATTAATACTGAGTAAGAGTAGTAATTTTAAATTTTTGGGCCTGGTAATACTAAATGTAGGATGGTGGTATGCGGATTTTTTGGCGGACTTTGTTTGAGTGAAATTCAGCGCCTGTTAATATTATTTGCAAATTGATTCCTAGTGGAATTGGTGTAGTTTTATTTCTCAACTGTCTACGCAACTGGACAATATGTGAAATCATAGAGATCCTTTGCGGTATATTTAGCTGCCGGTATTTCAAAACACCGTCAGAAGACTGCAGGGTCATCTAACGCTTCATGAGCTTGAGAGTAGGATCAGAGAGCTTTTTATTCCAATCTATATGATGGTCTTGAAGAATGAAACTTGAAGAGACTTGGGATTTGAGGATTATTGAGTCCTCCCCCTCTCTTCGAACTTCAGGTAACCATTTAATACTCCATCGTAAACTGCTCAATTCCTCTTCGAGTTCGGTGGTATTTTCGTCGGTCCGGAGTGTGCGCGTGTTGTACGTTGTCAGGTCCAGTCGTCGGTATTTGTTGGGGTAGCCGGATCTCGTCCGGGATTCTTAGCACCCCTTGCCATACCGTAACCTCGATCGCTACCGTAGTCGAGGGTACAGGTTGCCGGGCAATACGGGCTATTACAAATGCACAGAGAACGCTGCTGCCCATTCTCTGGTGTTCCACTTAGTCGCCTCTTACGACACCCACGGGCAAACATGGGATGGTGAAATTCTTTACGCCCGACACCATACGGTTAGTGATGTAGTTTTTTTTTATTAACTATAAATTAGGTAGGCTTAGTTAGGTAGCTTCAACATATCGGAATACTTAAACTATCGTTTTTACAATCAATTTGTCCCATGTTCTGTTTGGTCATGGTCACCTCATTAGAAAGAGACACACTACCAATGGGAGCCCTCTCGCTCGGACTGGTTTTTGCGCCATAGTGCACAGTCTAGTAGTAAGAAGTATAAGGTCTTTGTTAAACTAAGGTTGACACCGTGTTTAACTCCAAATTCTCAATACAGAAAGCGGTCAATTGTCCCATCAGCATATAAACATCTTTTGATTTTTGTTAGATTTAAAAACAGATGTTTCACCAAAATATAAAGAATTTCAAAGTCATTGAGTATATTACTGATCGTAGTCCATTATTCCACGTAGTCGTAGTTTTAGTGTACTTTTATAAAAATCATGAATTGTGCCCGATGTAACTTCCAGTAATCACAGTGCAAAATCTTAATGACCTATAGACCATACCACAAACTTGAAAGCAAGCATCACACTTCCTCCCGAAGCCTCCCGACCCCTTTGTCGATATTTTCTTATAGCACAAACCTGTTGTAGCATTCTACCATCGGTTTTTTGCTATTGTATAGGTTCCTTTACGCACAGATCATTATCTATTGACCCTACGTATTCTCAAAGCAGTGTGATTGTCCTTCATAAAACTCCCAGTGAGCTTATAAGTAATTCATAAGAACTACGCTTAGATACAAAAGTTTATTTCTCAACAATAAGGGGTCGGTAGCTGGTGATACGGATATTGTATATTGGTTATTGGTAGGCATTAATATATACTTTACAAGTTAAAATTAAGAGCAGTGGTAGCCCATTGGTAACGGCCGCGACTTACAAGTTGTAGGGCGTGGGTTCGAACCCAGGCAGGCGCTTTACTTTGTGTAAATTATTTCATCACCACTGCTCTTAAAACGGTGAATCAAAACATCGTGAGGAAACCGGCATGTCTTAGAACCAACAAGTAGAAGATATGTGACATCCACCAACATTCACTGGGCCCGCGTGATGGATTACGGCCAATTCCCTCTGACAGAGCGGAGGCCTGCACGCACAACGGACCAAATGCGAGTCTAAGTGCAAAAAAGGGGTCCATCTACCCTATCCTAGGTTAAAATTAAACCATCCTATCAGTATTGACAGAAAACTCGCATATAAGATTAAAGTGATCTTTTAATTCGGAACTGAAAACTAATGTTCCTGTTATTGGTATTGTAACCACTTTAATTGAGCTACAGTTGCTTTACTCAAGATGCTTTACTTGCTTTAGTTTCAAAAGAAAGAAAACAAAGCAAAACGAGAAATAAATCGGATCAGCATACTGTGAACAAAATATTTTTGTTAAGAGTCTGTTTTTGTAGGGTTGCACCGAATTGTAAATTAGTTTCGGATTTCGGCTTTTGTTCTGTCCGGTGAAAGCCGTAACCTGATTCTAGACGAGCTTAAGTTCTGATTGAATTAAGTGCAAAACAATAGGTTGATAAAAAGATATTGTACAATTCATGAACCACATCTTGATATACCAATCCTATTTCTACCTCATAGAGTTAAACTGAAGGCCGATTCCTGGCAAAAAATTATCGACGCGTCACAAATTAAACTCGATCGGCTGTTGCTTTGCAATATCCTTCAACCAATTACAGCAGCTACTAACGCACGTTTGACATATCACATTAGTTTTATTAAAATTATATAAAAATATATAATCACATTAGTTTCTTCTAAACACAGGTGACTTCATCTCCTATCTAGAAGGACAGTACTGCATCCACTAACTAGATTAAGAACTTTAATGCTTGTCTCAAATAACCGTGCAATGTATCTAGTCCTAAGTTTATGAATAAATTTATTTTTATTTATTTATAAAATGATTTTTAAGAAACAGGGCCTTATTTAGAAGAAGTGTCAACTCCCGCCATGAATTTTATAAGACCGAAGTTTCGTCCTAAGCTCAAGTTTCAGCCGAAACTATAACCCAATTAGGGTTGCAGCACTAGTTCGTTTTTATCGTTTGCAGTGGCCATCTGGCATGTAATACGATGCAATGTAAACAGTCTCGTTTGCTGAAGTTCGCTGCACTAATGTTGCGAAAAGCTTATCATGCAAATGATCTGGTATTGGTTGCTAAGTTTGGTAAAGGTAAGGTCACGGTTTTGGTAGGTTTAATAAGAAGGAGGCAAAATACGATAGAGAAATGAATGGGTCAGAAAGCTTTTTATAAAGTGCAACTTCTTCGATCAGTAAATAAAGAGATTGATACAAGAAAGATTCTTTAATATTTATGTAGGTGCCAAAGACCACAGATACTTGGAACTTATTGAAAATCTAAATCATGGTTATTGTTGACAAAATAAGATCTTTTTTTAATGGCCACGAGTCAAAGGTAACAAAACCACTAGTTAAGCTGTCTTCTTATACAGAAAAAAAAGCTGCCCTCGCATACTATTGAAACGCCGTACTACGCTAGGGAAGCTGGTGGCCCCCATTTTGCCACCAGTAAACAACACTATCGGTAACAAAATACAACCACTATCTTAACAATAACATTATACTCACAGTCTCTCTGACAGTCTTCAGCCTGTTGCCCCCTTTCCACCAGGATATGGTCGGCTTGGGCCTAGCACCAACAGCTTGACAAACCAGCTCGGTGCTTTGTCCCGCCACCAGAGGTCGCCTGCCGCCTTGAAGACGCACCCAGAGAGGTCGTACTGTGAACAAAAGTTTCATTTTAGAATTGATCGATATTTTGAGGTATCTATAGTCTCAGGGCTTTAACACCAAAACAAGCCTATAACAGGCAAAAATGACAGGCAAAAGTCAGTTTTTAAGGATTATTTCTTAACGTTAGGTAGATAAGGCAAGAACGGCCAACTTGATTAAATTTCGAAGAAACAAGGAAATATAGAAATTACTATAACAACTGCTATTTAAATACAAATATATTTTGCCTGTTCCATCGACAATTTAAAAATCTCAGCACCGCTACCAACCACAACTAATTTCACTTTCGGTCAAAACGGAAAGGGAACTGCTAAAATGTCTTTTAACAACAACAAAAAGTATTAACCAATTCTCGCAGTCATCAAGCCTTTTAAAACAAGTCCTCACTATAATCATCATTATACCTTCACGCCTCAAACCCATTGATTAATATGGTTCCAAATAAGGCAAGATCAATAACAACACAATTAAATTTCAATTGCAATTTTCAATTAAAATGGATTCCGTTCTACCGCGCGTTGGAATTCGATTTACTTAATATGCATATCAAATATTAATCAATCAAGCTTGTATTGAATAGGAGTGAGACCAGGTGCTGACCATATGGTTTGATTAAGGTAACTAGTGTTTTGTAACTTAGTGTAATGTTTTTGTGATATTTATTATTTTAATCATAGAGCTTAGAAAAAGTGATATTCTGACAACGATAACGATTACCAGGAACCAGGACAATGATAAAAAAATAGAAGATAAGGTTGTTGTTAAGGGATACAATTTTTGACAGACCCACTGCCATAGTCGTTAAATTTTATTTTTACCTTGTAATTCCTATATAATTTTCAATCGTTAAAACTCTTTTCTTGTAGCAAGGAAAACAACGGTGAAGGAAAACATCTTGAGGAAACCGGCATGTCCTAGAACCAAAAATTCGAAGACATGTGACATCCACCAACCCGCACTGGGCCCGCGTGGTGGATTATGGCCTATCCCCTCTCACAGAGCGGAGTACTGTATCCCAGCAGTGGGAACATTAATAGGCTGATGATGTGATGTGATGTGTAGCAAGCAAACATACACAAAATAATTTAGGTATGCCACCGAATTTTAGAACATAATTTTCTAAGGTCAACCTTTTACGGCCGATTGTATTACAAATTGATTGTGGGCAACAACAATAGCCCACATGTGGGAAAAGAAAAAGGCTAACTTAACTTAGATTTTAAAAAAAGCCGATTCCTTTTTTATTTTAGACCACTTAAGACTATTAAGCAGAGTTTTTTGTTGGTCTAACCCTTTTTTGGGTTCCGAAAAGTTGTGTCATAAAACCTTTTTGTAAAAAACCTTTTTGTAAAAAATACCGATACATTTTTTATTTTGGTCTTGACCAGCACATACAACGATCTTCTGGATTTTGAACTTGCCACCGTGAATAATTGAAAATAAAAAATATCTGCCATTACGAATATCATTTATTACTCAGTAATGAATATTGGCAAAAGAGCGGAGATAGACCATATTTGTGTGAGGAGTTGATCACAATTTAGCTTGATACCTATAAAGCTCTACCGTTTAAAGCCAGGATTAAACTTATTTCAAACTTAACAACAACAGCCTTTCGTCATTTCAATAACACATCTGCCCACTGATTGACATACCTGTAAAAACAAGATCAAAATGTATGATTTATATTCCATACAAAAGGCGGTTACATCAAACGCAGTGCCTGTGAAGAAATTACCAATTTTGTATGTAGTTAATAAACTCGATAACGTTTTAAAGCTACGGATCCCGCGATACAAAAAATATAATCAATTAATTAGAACTGTTACTCGCTGCAATTGAAAATGAACTTTGTATAACATGAATTAAAGTTGAATTTCCATTATGGTTGAACCTCATTTCATCTGATGTGTTTACAAAAAATAATACAAAATTCATTACAGATTATGGAATTTACAACATTAAAGACAGGGTATAAAAATTTATTTAAAGTTCATCAAAAACGCAGATGTACAAAATCTAAGTTATAGTGTGAAAATATTTTCAAGTGAGTGGAAATTTTATACCTTATTGTTTTTTCAATTTCGTAAGGTGTTTTTATTAAGTGAACAATCCTTTGTCTTTTTTTGTATGGTGCTTGTTAGATGTTGTGAATAATAAATGAAGGCAGCTGATTAAAATTTCATGGTGTAAATAAAAAAAAAACCGTTTCCATGTGCAAGCTTTTTATAAAGGATTGGTTTAGTGATTCATAATGGGTTGACAGGAAGTTATTAATGTAGGTAAGTAAAGAGTCTAAAGAGCAGATGGACCTCTGTGATCAGGGTAAAGCAAGACTTGTGTCGATCACATCTGTCAGAGAAAACACCTTGACCTTAGCTTAATAATTCGTTTTAATAGAATGTAGCTTTTGCGGCCTACTCAAATATATACTACATAGGTATACACGTACCAACGTAATGGTGTATAAAAATACTTTTTATTAGCAAACAAAATTTATATTCCCATCTTAAAGAGAAAATACTAAGCACATAAACGTACCATAAAATCTAAGAAATCATTAAGAGATTATCATTAAAATGCAATATTGCCTAACAAAGGACGAGTTAATTCTGTGGAACAGGTTCAGCGACATATGTATATGACTGTGTATGTTTTCTTGAATTTTTGGGCAACATGCAGAAAGGAAAACCCATTTTCTTGGGGAAAGCCTGAATAATAGCTTTTAACCGGCTACAAAAATCCAGGAACATCACACAAATAGGGTCGCAAAAATAATATAGAGGAAAAGTTAAACTGGCTTCAATTGATTTTATTCGTGAGATTTTTTTGACAGCAAGCCGTTTTTTTATACTGTTCAATCTTTCGTAGCTTATAATGTATGAAGAACAAAGTACCAAAGAAAAACATCCAAAACTGCCTGCTAAACTTGCAAAAGATATAAGAGAACATAAACAATAAGCACTTTGATCAAGCGAAAGTTCTAACCAACAAGTCTGCATATTTCCCCCTGGGATAAACCTTTACTAAATTGAACATCAACCCATCTATTGCTCTACCTTTATACCCATCACTTAACCCTATCAAAATTCACTTTAAACATTTGTTAATAGACTTCAAAACGGCTGTCAAACGTCAAAGAGAGAGTGATTAGCATCTCAAAGTTGATCTGTCAAAATAATTAAAGATGTCGGCTTCCGGGGTGTCAGTCGTTTTGCGCGGGCGGCACGTCATACGACGCCGGCCCTTATTTTTGTTAACGTGGCTTACGTTTATCTCGTCTGAGTTAAACGTATCGTTACAATACATAAACAAAATTCTTGACCAAAACCTGTCTGTTTATCAGTATGAAGAATGTGTGATCACCGTATGGTAAGAGGCACATTGAACTTAAATATTAAGCTGGAAAGATCTCGACTGATGAAGTCTTTGCTCCGTCCAGCACAAATTCAGATTCAAAACCCCGAAAGCTTTCAACTCCAACTCCAGACTCATTTCGAGTGCATAGCTACCGTGGGCGATAACAACGATCGGTTCGTGGAAACTGTCCATACGGTCGGGTCTAAGTTTTTCAAGACCCGTCGTGCAAATAAGAACAAGAAACTATCCGATCCAACTCTAAAGCTCATGAAGGAGAGGCGTGAAATGATCCTGCAGTCTTCAAACGATGCGTGGAACTATAGGCGGCTCAATAGACAGATCTCGAAGTCCTTGAAAAGCGAACTCCGAAGCTTTAATACAGAGCGTATTAAATGTGCGATTGAGCGGAATAAGGGCTCAAAGGTGTTTGCAAAAGATATGGCAATTGGGCAGAGCCAGCTCACGAAACTGAAGACCGATGATGGCAGGATCGTATCCGCCAAACCGGAGCTTCTGAGAGAGATCGAGGGTTTCTATGGGCAGCTGTACACGTCAATCAGCAAACCTGTTGTGAATCTAGCAAACGACCCAAGAGCTAGATTGACTCGGCACTATACAGAAGACATCCCGGATGTCAGCCTCTACGAGATTAGGATGGCTCTGAAACAACTTAAGAACAAGGCGCTGGGTGATGACGGAATTACGGCCGAACTCCTGAAGGCGGGTGGAAAACCGGTACTTAAAGCCCTTCAGAAGCTGTTTGATTCCGTTATACTCGAAGGGAAAACGCCACAGGCATGGTGCAGGGGTGTGGTGGTACTCTTCTTCAAAAAAGGCGACAATGCTCGATTGAAGAATTATCTGGCCCATCTCACTTCTTAGCTATGTCTACAAGTTGTTTTCAAGAGTCGTCACGAATCGTCTCGCGCGCAGGTTTGACGATTTCCAACCTCCCGAACAAGCCGGTTTCCGAAAAGGCTGTAGCACCGTAGACCACATATATACGCTACGGCAGGTTATACAGAAGGTCGAAGAGTATAACCTACCTCTTTGTTTAGCGTTTGTGGACTACGAGAAAGCTTTCAATTCGATCGAGACTTGGGCTTTACCGCAGTCTCTCCAACGGTGCCAAATCGACTACCGGTACATCGAGGTTCTGAAGTGTTTGTACAAAAACGCCACCATGTCAGTCCGACTTCAGGATCAGACGTCGGAACCTATCCTTCTGCAGCGTGGTGTAAGGCAGGGAGACGTCATATCTCCGAAACTGTTCTCTGCTGCACTGGAGGATGTCTTCTAGGTTCTGGACTGGAGAGGCTAGCCCTCTCTCTCTCTAGCATCAAAGTCAATGGCGAATACATCACTCACCTTCGGTTCGCCGACAATATAGTGGTCATGGCTGAGACTACTAGGTCCGCCAACCTCAGTACAATGCCCGACGACCTCAGTAGAGCTTCCCAAAGAGTGGGTCTAAAAATTAACATGGACAAAACCAAGGTGATGTTGAATGCCCATGTTGCACCCACTCCTATCAAAGTCGGATACGCCACACTCGATGTTGTGGATGCTTATGTCTACCTGGGACAAACGGTCCAGTTAGGTAGGTCCAACTTCTAGAAACAGGTCAACCGTCGAAGTTGCGCGGTATCTTCTCGTCCAACTTACCACAGTGTTTCAAGACGAAAGTCTATAACCAGTGTGTGTTGCCAGTGATTAACTACGTGACAAAGAGGTGGTCGCTCACAATGGGCCTCATCAGAAAGCTTAAAGTCACCCAAAGGGCAATGGAGAGGGCTATGCTTGCGTGACCAAATCAGAAATGAAGACATCCAAGCAAGAGAACCAAGGGTACCGATATAGCCCGAAGAATTTCCAAACTAAAGTGGCAGTGGGCAGGGCACATTGCTCGCAGAACAGAGGGCCGTTGGGCCGAAAAGTTCTAGAGTCTTCCGCTTACCGGAAGACGCAGCGTTGAAAGGCCTCTCTCTAGGTAGAGCGACTACCTAGTCAAGGCTGAGGGAGTCCGGTGGATGCAAAACGCACAGGACTGATCAATGTGGCGACGCTTGGGGGAGGCCTATGTCCAGCAGTGGACGTCTTACAGCTGAAATGATGAATGATGATGCTTTTCAGGTGCTAACAGTATCAAAGAATACATAAAAGTGGGTCACATGAGTTGATACAATATCTAAAGATAAAAATGGTGTGGTTTGTATATTGTTATAAAACGTAAATTTTCTAAAAGATGTGGATCTGTACACCAGAATACCCTAGTATTTACAAGCATAAACCATCTTCTAACTTTGATTGAATAAATTAGATAACCATAATTACATAGAAATAATAGTAAAATACCTACCAAGTGAAAGTACTTACGATTGACATCTATGGATATGTTTTCTGAGACTGGAGCAATTAGCGGATCTGTTACAGCCTGTGAACAAAAATAAAGAATTATTAAGACAAGCAATATAAGAAAATTATCACTTTTGACAGTGTTTACTGACTGAATAGTTTTTAAAGATTTTTAAATGAAAACCGATATCATCTTTCAAAAATATCGAGTAGATGTACCGTTTCAACTGTTTTCATTTGAATTGGGTTACTTCTTTACTATTTTAATTACCTGACAAGTGACCTCAGTGCCGTAGTCAGACCTCTGCAGTCTGAAGGAGACGGTGGCTCTTGCTTCTGAGTTGGCGAGAAGTGAATGTGACTTCCACCAGGATACCCTGGCTGTTGGACGTCCTGGAAAGACGGCAAGAAATAAGAATAAAAGTGATAGTGATGAAGCTTTAATGTATAAGAAAAAGTGGTGCAAGGTAAAAGTAAAAAGTAACGGTTTCTGAAAGCCTTGTTATTCTCTTATCATACAAGTTCTTAAGATCAACACACATCATCTCGCCTGTATTTCGTGAACGGTAGAGCAGAGTGTATCAAAAGAGTTCGCCTAGGTCCAATTTGCCAGTTATGTTTAAGTCTTATGTAATTGGGGCGAGTCTATTGCCATCAATCGGGAAAAACCTGATAACACTTTCCCCGACCCAAGAAACGAACCGAGTACCTCATGGTAAGCAGTAGCGCTAGTGACCACTTAACCTAAGGGGCCAGTTTAAGATTTTTAACTGCTGTCAGCTATAGTTTACTCAAACAATACCAATTTTACTAGATTCAACTAAACACGTGAAACAACATTTACACCGTTATGTTTCCGGAATAAGTTTCAATTAGAGATAATTGTATAGGCATCTAAAGCCTATGGCTTATGTTTTAAGATTTTCAGAGACAACAAAATGCTTCTGACATTTTCTGTAACATTATCAGACACAACTTTAAAAAAAAAAAGTAAAATGAATAGATGGTTTGCAAACTCGCAACCTTTTAACTAAACAACATTTTCGGAAAACAGCAATATTTTTTTATAAATTTATACACAACATGCCGCGGTAGCTTAATACGTAATCAATATCAAAATCCTAATTAATTACTAGGTTACCAATATACTATATTACTATAACAACAAGTATCGTTTGTAAACATCAAGTATAATTATTATTATTAAGTATTTTTATAGCTTGTCAAATCCGACTTCATAAATTGTCACCACTATAGCTAGTAACTTTTCTTACAAACCGATTACTGTCGTATAGCTACTGGCGCTTTTCATACGTCACGCGTCACCCCATAGAGTTGTCTAACACACGTTGTACGTTCCCATTGCCTAACATTACCCTGTTGTTCAAAACACATCCCTGACATGTTAAATACGTAATACGTTATTTATTAGGGAAAAAATTGAGGTAAAAATGCTAAGGAAAAGAGAGTGAAATGAGCATGTTGGAAATGGTGCTATAGTGATGGGATGTCCTGATAACGATAAGCACTTTCTATAGTTGGAGCTATTTTCCCTGCAATGCATGATTTAATTTGCTGTTAATTCATCTGACAACCACTAAGGTATATTTTTCTCGGATAACCAAGTGGCATATTTACTGAGGCTTTACTCTAACTTGTCAAAACTATCATGGTTCCAACGTGAGAGAGACAGCTATACTGGATGAAGACTACTATCCCTTTTTTACAGCGCAATCATGATGATATCTTGAACTTGTCTAGGCTTTGAGAAATATTTTTTTTTACTATTTCATCACTATATGCTATACTGCTAAAGACAATCGACGATCCGGTCAACAATTGTAGGTACCTGCATGAATAGAAATTACCTATTCACTTGTAGCTTGTCTGGCCAGGATTTAGTGCATATAAAATCTGAGGGGGTGCATCACACGCAATTAAACTCATGTAGTTCCTTACCTCCCACAGCGATGCATGTCAGGTTGACTTCAGTTCCTTCATCATATGGACCGAGTACACCTCGGACCTCGTTATTCTTATGGTTCAGGATTATCAGCCGATCTGGAGGTACTGCACACAAAAATAATAATAATGATAATAGTGCTCGAATAACCGTCACAGGAGAAAATAGAGAATGAAAGGGACACCCGCATTTCGTTATTAGGAGGCAGCCTATTGTCATGATATAAATGCTAAAAACCCAGACTCTAGGCAGCGACTGAATAATTCCTGATTGGAATACCAAGCTAAACGCACGGCCTGGGCAACAAAGACATGTTTCGTAGCTCTTCTGACCACCAGATCAATGAACTAGTTTGAAAGGAACTATTCAAAAAGATTTCATAAATTTTCTGAAAGCCTGAAAACTAAGAAAAAATCTTCTGTGATAAAATCAGCAGCTTTAAGAAAGAGCTTGTGCTCTAAGGGTAATTAGAAAGACTATTCTTTCTATGTAACCTAATAAACATCTACATCGCTTGTTTTCCAAATCCAAGCTAATCTTCACATACTTACTTAGCACGGTGAGATTCAGTCTTGTGTTCTTGGTAGGTGACTTAATGAAGTCCACGCGACATCTGTACTGTCCACTGTCTTCAGGTCTGTGAAGAAAGAGGTTTTTTTAGTTTTATAATATAGCTTACTTATCATAATATAACACCTGTTTTACCAAAAGAGTTAGCCAGAGGCATACAGAGGCTCCAATAAAAGGCGAGTATATTGCCATCAACCATGCACGTAAAACCCTATAAAAATTTGCTCAACCTATTAATTGAAACCAAGACCTCATGGTCTACAGTAGATTTGCTATAAAAATACTGGTTTCGATGATTAGCTTAGTCTGTGACTAGCATAAATGTACTAATCAGCTGACTTCCCAGGCCCATATAAGAAGGTACCCCAATGACATTAAAATGCTCCAGATGTATTTTAATAACGACATTGAGGCTATTTTGATTGGCTACGAAAGCCTGATTTGTGATTTGTATGATTGATTATGCTTCGGAATTAAATGCCGTCCATTTTCTTGGTGAATAATATGTAAGCAATTTCATCGATACACAAAAAAATTAGGTCAATTGTCATTGTCATTAGCTAAAGGATAATGTTTCAAAATAGGCCTAATACAGCAAAACAACCAGATTTATGACTTCAAATTCAAAATAATGTCAAGATGAAAAGAAAAAACCGGATGAAAAGAATTTTCGCGACAGAATACTAAAACCAACATCCATATTGACAAAAAAAAAAAGACTCTTTTATATCTTTGTACATACATACATAAACTCACGCCTTTTTCCCATGGGGGTAGGCAGAAACTACAGAACGCCACCTGCTACGATCCTTACATACTTCTTTTACTTCACTCACATTCATGCATCTAGTCTTACACACACGCCGGTTATGAGTACTGCGCATCTGGCCTTTTTGAAGAACATCATCTATAAGGTCTATGTATGTCTTTCTAGGGCGTCCCCTCCCGGCGTTTCCATTCATGTCTGCCTTGTAAATACATTTCGTTAGTCGCCTTTCATTCATCCTCTCAACATGGCAAAACCATCTTAACATTCTCTTTTCAATTTTAACCACTACATCTTCTTCTTCTATATCTTTGTAGTTACTGAGAAATAGGTTTATCACAGAACTAACAAAGCGACATTTAAAAATACCCTCACTAAAGATCACGAACTTCTTTTTACAAAAAAAAAGTTGACAGCCTGCTAATCGATAAACTATAAAACATAAAAGCGATTGCATCGATAACAGTATTGTCATTGAATCGATAACTCATATTCGTACTATACATTTTCTAAACCATTCGGAAGCGATAAAATGAAACTAATCTGAACGTCGAGCAATGTATGAAATGTAAAGAATATTGCTCTGAGTAATATTACATTTTAAATGGACATGCAGAAGTTACTATAACTATAAAAAATGTGGCAATTGATGGTATGTATATTTTATGCCATTTCTATGACAAATTGAAGTGGCATGTCAGAGATATACATCATATCTTAGGATGTTTACTCACATCTCGATCGGGAGTATGTCGCAAAACGTGCTAAATTACTTACAACTATCTATACCAATATTATAAAGAGGAAAGATTTTTTTGTTTGTTTGTTTGTACCGAATAGGCTCCAAAACTACTGGACCGATTTCAAAAATTCACCGTTGAGAAGCTACTCTATCCCCGGGTGACATAGGCTACTTTTTATGCCTGTATGCCCACGGGAACGGGAACTACGCGGGTGAAACCGCGAGGCGTCCTCTAGTATACTATAAATTAATTTAGTATCCAAAGAACTTTTTAATTAGCAAAAGGATAATGATTCAAAATAGGCCTAATACAGCAAAACAACCAGATTTATGACTTCAAATTCAAAATAATGTCAATGTATAAATTGTGTTTTTGTGGTAAGCTGGTACTCTTAATTACAAAACATACGTATATTTAATTATTTCTAGACAAATTAAGCCACTCAAGGACCTTGCAGATTTTTTGTAACTTGCATCTCTCTCGTTCTTAAAACCATGTTTGCAGTAACCAACTCATGAACACAACGTTATAACTTCAGAAAACCGCATATTCAAGAGGTAACTTTTACAAAGAAAATGGCTCGTGACCCCACCTATCCGCCAATCTATTTTTCTGAAGCCCTGCAGCCAACTCGTTGAGTGGCTAATATATCGCACCTTCTCTAGCCCCGTGACTAATATATCTTCTGCTTAGCCCCCGAGGAGAACGCTAACGTAATCAACGATATTAGGAGATGCGTTTAATTATATTGGGAACAAATTGGCTTCTTTCGTATCAGCTCTTTCTACTTGTATAAAAAACGCGAAAGTTTGTGATGATACATGGATGGATGTTTGTTACTCTTTCACGCATAAACTACTAAACGCATGTTGATGAATCTGGACAGTAATATAACTTAGAAATCAAAATAATAGACATCCTATTATTTATTAAGATAGCAATAATCTACGTAGGCTATAGGAAGGTTGATACAACGATCGATTCAGTAATACACAGCTTACCGATTGTTAGATTTTCAGGCTTTTATTAAGTTTTTTTGTTTTAATTAATTTTTATTTAGTTTCAGAGAAAGAGTTGATCATTCGAATCAACAATCAAATGATTCAACCCACTTATCTCCTTGAAAATCTCTAAGCATTTAACATAATATATCATGTTTCCCCAAACACTTACTAATTATTACCTCGCGAAATGTATTACCAATCAGTAATTGCCTCGAATCAATCATCGCGGCATTTTCGACACCTCTGTTAAATCGGAAACAAGATGGAAGCATGTTGTTATTCAAAATCCCGTACATTTTAACCCTGTATCGATTCCATACGATATGATTATGGTTTGTAAAGTGTATTAATTGATTTGGTATCGGGCAGTGGGTTTAACATGGAGAAAGTGTTTCTTCATTATTGTTTATTGATTGTTTACACTAAAGATCGTGAATTTATTAAAGGTTGCTGTCCTCGATGACCTTGATAATTTAATAAAGTTAGCAAGCAATTACCTTGTATATTACCCAAGTCAATCAAGTCAGATTGGTAGTCGCTTTATGTAAAATATCGGTGTTCAACTGCGTACACTAGAATATACAATATACGCATATACACTAGATGCCGGCCCCAACATAGTTGGCTATACATAATGACCTTACTAGACACATTTTCAACACAGCATGATATTTTTTAAATCGTTTCAAGTGCTGAGTACTTGAGGACAAAATTTGAGTTAATCGATACGAGAATCAGAAGAAATCCTGCTATTTTCCAAACATCAACAACGGTGAATCATCTCAAAATAAAGAAAGAAACAGACTATTTTTCTCTTTTTAAAATTAGTCAGTATTATGGCCTGAGAGACCCAACCAAAAATAAATTCCACGAGGCAGAATTATTAAGGATTTAAATGGCAAAATTGTTGTTATAGGTTTTATTGAGAGTTTGCCAATTTTTGTGGCCAGTAACGGCTGGAGTATATTACATGGAGCGACTGATCTGACTTCCATAACCCAGTTTCTTGGAACACGATACTCTTTGGAAATAAATAAATTATATTAAAGCAACTGTTTTTAAAAAGCATTACCCTACTAATATTATTATATATTATGTGAAGGTTGGAGAATGTTTACGTTTCAGCAATCACGCCAAAACGGCAGAACGAATTTGTATGACATTTTGCACTCACATAGTATATAACCTGGATTAACACAATAGGAAACTACTTATCCCGATAAACTCGGTATTATGATCCTTAGGGATAATAAAACACTTTTCATGCGGGCGAAGCCGCAGGCAAAAGCTAGTATATAAAATGCCCATTAAGTAGCACGTGCGTCTGTTTTAAACTCTTTTAAAATTATTCATGAAACTATAATTAAGCTACACTCCTAAGTGGTAATATAATGTAAATGTAAACTAGTGTAAAACATTACACTAAGCTACACTCACTATCTAGGCTAACAGGTCATTATTAGTCGGGGGCCATATTGCACCATTGTGTTCCCGCCTTAATAAATACCATGATTTGAGCTATAAAGCGTTGGACATACGAGCCGAGTTATGTCCAACTGGGTTTTAGTTTATCTTTGTAATTTGTGTTATATAGGTTGAGTAATGGAGGGATCATCGTTTTAGTTTAGATGGGATTTTAAATGTTTTAAAATGAAGAGAGATTGCTTTATTGTGAGTGAAACAAATGACCAAAATACTGGAAACCTATTTTGTTAAGTATTGAAAATTACTAGACAAAACAAATAAACCAGCACCCAAATAGTATTTAAGCATAATTTCTATCATAATTAAGAAGATTTAGAAAATTTGTCTGCTCGTCAGCACATAATTATGACTCAATGAATGTGATTCATTTGTGAAAATAAAAGATATTGCCATCTATTTAATTATGTTTCGCAATAACCCCCTTTGGATGTCTAGCTGAGGTATGAACCCATATTCAAAATGAAAGATACACATACAATTAAAATAAACAGTCCATTACAGTAACGATACTCAATCATGCACAAATATTTTGACTGCCAGTCTTATTTGAATGGACTCAAAGCAAAAATACTAATATCAATAAGCTCAGCGTTTCGCAGACCGCAACAATTGTAGGTACTTAGGCGTCTTCCAAACTGCACCATAATACACCGAAAAATTAATAATGAAATAAAATCTGCTTACCTTAACTTAGTGAGGACCAGTACTGCAGGTCTGGTGTCACTTCTGAAGGTAGCTCTGACTCCTAGCGTGAAATCCGCCCAGTGTGACGTCAAGCCTTCTCGAGTATCCAGTCTGCGAACAAAGAGGATTTGTTAATTAGGTTGACAGAAACACAGAGCACAGTAACACCTGGCAGCTACGGCTAGAAACCGCATTGTCAAAATTCACACAAATCAATGGTATCAATTCATTTCTTATATTGCCACCCAACCCCATCTTGAAAAGAAAATTCTTATTCATTTTAATTCAATTAATTTAAAAGCCTGTTTCATATAACTCGGTGGGTAAATATAGACTGCTTTTTTATATATATAATTTTTATTTCTATAATAATAAATCCAATTAAACCTTAATGCAGATTTCATTTAAATCTTTACGTAGCTACATGTCTATGTCAAAGCTTTCGAAAACTTCACAATATAAAGATGAAGCCACAAAATTTTTAGAACTAATATTAAAACTAATAACGCACTAGTATGAAAATATTTCTAACACTCATAGAGAAATTCAAGTTTTAATAATCCCGTATGAGTTCACATATAAACGTTATTACATTTTGGGGTTAGGTATATTCGCAAAATCTTTGGGGACAAAATGACAACACTCCAAAGTTTACTATAACTTTGGCACAGTCAGATTGGGTCATTTTGTTGTTGTTTTTCACGAAACAAAGAATCTATAAGTATATCTTAAATCTGCCCTTATATCTTATATCGTTTATCTAATATCTGCCCCACGGCCCCACCCGCGTTTAATTTAGTACTTCCCCCGATATCTTTATAAATTATAGCTCATGTGTTATTGTGCTGTAGAAGCTATATTATTGTAGTGTTTCATCAAAATCCGTTCCGTAGTTTTTAAGTGAAAGAGTAACAAACACCCATCCAGCCCTCCATCTGTCCCACAAACTTTTTCGTTTATTATAGATGTAGGATTTTATAAGGACACACCAGAAGTAAAAACAGTTCGCTTAAATTTAGTTAGGTAAAGACCTACGAGTCTTTACTTAGATAAATTGATGCTGACTGTTTTTGGACGTGTACCGTCCCCAACAGAGTCCGAAGAGAAGTCCAAAGACTCCGGCAGAGAATTCCACTCCTTAGCTGTACGCACAATAAAATTAGTATTCCCAAAACTTTCAAAAAAGTAAGAAACACAGATTGGATGATACTTCGTCTGAAAGCCCGTAATCATAATACTCGTATTAATCCCGGGATTTATCAATTAATTTTTTTAATGGACTTGGACACGGGAACGTAGGTACTATGAGGATAAAAAGTAACCTATGTCCCACCAAGACTGCGTTCTGTTAGTGTTCTTCAACCAAATCCGTTCGCTTGCTGAGTCGTAATTAGCAAACATACAAGCATGCAAGCTTTCGTATTTATAATATTAGTGGGATAAGAAATAAGATTATTTTTAGAACCTATGTTTCAACAACGCTTAGCTTTTATAACAAAATAATTTAAAAAAACTCTTTTCCGAAATCTGAAACTTGTCATCATAATGACCTTGCCCTCAGCCCAATTCATGAAGGGTCGGCGCAACATGTCTTATTATTCCATAACTCCTTGTAAAAAAAAACCGAAGTCTGAAACACTAGATGAAATAAAAAAGGAAGTCAAATATTCTAAATCTGTGGGATTGAGGACCTTTCGTGTGTTAAGACGTTAATCCACGCGAGACACATCGGCTCTTATGTTGTTTCGGTAATAACGAGCACACGACCGGTTAATATCCCTCTTTTCCTCCTGGAGGTGGACAAATGAATGAGTCACGAGTTTGATAACAGGCACCTGATGCGCTGTGTTATCTGTATACGTCCACCCGTGAGTGACGTGTACACAACCCCCAGCTATGTTGTAACTGTGGTGGATGGATTTAGGGTAGCTCCACCGAACTACTTCACTGCTTAGAAAGGGACTTCCCGAAAGTATGGCCGCCACGATTATACTCATACAAAAGGGCGACGAAAACATTAATAACGCGATTTAGGACTTTTACTTTTTTGCTACTAATAACCACTCAAACAGATTCAAATCTACTTGAATAAATACCATTGAATTTTATCTTTTATGAAAATGTATTTTTGAAATTTAATCTAGAAAATATTTTGATTTTATTAATGTCACTTGAAACGTGTTTGTACAAATTCCCGAGGAGCGACAGGGAGCGCGATAACGGCCCTAATATTTCTATCAATATTGCTGCCATCCCTTATCGTTTATAGGAATAGTGTTTTTTTATCTGTTATGTTCGACACGGGTGGTTTCTCATCCCTTATAGTTGGTTTATTATGTAGTTTATGCGGATAAATGAATGACTTGAGATATGAGTGTACCTATGATTAACAAGGATTGGACTATGTAGAGTACATTAAACTAAAATACTGCAGAGTAAATAACGTAGAATAGGTAATACCTCGTCTGAAATCTCGGAAGTAAAATCGAAACGTATCAATCCCGGGATATAACAATGATGAACTGAAGGGTTCCGTACTTTTATGCGGAATTTTAATGTTTAGATTAACGTATAAGATAAACAAGTTCACCGGTGTATTTGTTTAAGTGGTTAAATTGAAACTAGTGCTTCAATAACAGAGCTTTACCTCAGGTAGCAGGGGCATTGCGGTGGTTACTTTTATAAAAAAGGCAAATACCTACAAATAAATTATAGGCAGTTTAACTTTGGGTGTTTGCGACTGCTCCTTTGGGCTTTGACTGCTACCTACTGCTTTTCTTTACAACTGACCTGCGACCAACGATATCTATAACAATTGAAAATTATCGGATAACATGGATTAAAATTGTAATACCTACTGATTTTAGAGATAATTAACAAAACATTTTTACTACCGTAACTTATAAGGACGCTCCACGGCTAATAAAATAGTTAAATAACGATTTGGCTTATCGTTTCAGTTATCGGTATGGTGGCACAAGCAGGCCGCCTCGTCTTCGGTTAGTTCTATAAGCATGGAGATGACCGTAAAATAATTATGATAATGTTAGTAGGAGTGTAGATGTGGTATACGCTATGCCATGTCGTAAACTTATAATGTTAAGTGACTGTATTTAACCTACACAATTGTTGTGAACCGAAGAGACCAGAAGAATGGGTTCCTTAGTAGGCCTTGTCAGATCTCATATCTAAGTCCTGCCTAGCTGCACAACATTAAATTTGAAAAAATCTAAATTCAATTTACTCATATTCCGTTCTTTGGACTAATATCATAAAATACCATATTTTTCATTAATATGGCTAGAAAGAGGATGACTATTAAGATGACTGCAAATTGAGATTTATGGAAGAAGTTGATATACTGCGCCGAGAACAAATAAATTGGTATAAGGGCAGGAGGATGATGATCGTGTAACGCAAGCTAGAGATGTTTTTATCAAGCTATCATGATTTTGAACAGTCAGACTACTTTAAACTATCAATAAAATATTAAAGATAATAGTTGAATATATTATTAAAATCAATTTAGTTCCCAATCTATGGCGTTTATAAATTTCAACAGTTCATTAAATAAATTAATAGTTTTCGTTATTTATTTAAGTGTAATATTGTTTGTAGTTTATTTTTCATATCGCCAGATGTTGGTATTTTTGGATTAAAACTTTAAATTAACCCTGTTTTTTATTTACATAAAATTAGAACAAAAATAACATGCCAACTTATTCTAAATTAATGCTCTAGTGTATTTAGAAATATTTATGCTTTTATTCAATTTTTATTTTACTTAAAAAATGTTTTTCTAAGTATTTTGCCAGTACAAAATTCTTCCTGAAACTGTTCACTCAAACTTTGTCCGTAATAACGTAAATGCAATTAATAGCGTCTAGCTTGGCAGTTCCTTTTAAAGTATTTTTCAGGGAATAGTGAGTTTTAACATTGTTTGATTTTTGGTATTTCATAATATTGTTTTGTGTGCAATTTTGACATTAGTTTTAAAATCGGAGGGTATTTTCGGAAGTCTATTTTTTATTATTGTTTCTAGCTTGAAATTCTGGTTTCAGTTCCCGGATCCAGCAGTAAGTTATGGGGTTTCATATCAAGATTAGCTCAATAGCAGCCTGGATTCTGGATTTGTACCCAATTGTTGGTAACAGAGATTCCTACAGAGAGGAGGCCCTGTCTCAGCTGTGGTAACATTAAAAGGCTGATGATGGTGATGATGGTACGCCCACTCCCTATTATAACTTGGACTTTATTATAATAATATTAGAGTCTTCTATAGGCATAGCCGTGTAAATAATGTGTGATTCACTTTTCATAAGTGAAACTCATATTGCCAACACAAAAACCCTAATAAAGTCTCAGCAAGGAACTTTTTATTAGAAATCTAGCTACGTTTCCTTACCTTCGAGATATTTAACAATCCATTACACCACAAAAAACTGGACGATCCCATTCACAGCCATGGCCCACATTATACCACTTACCAACCAAACATATACCAAATAACCCTACGTTTGTTAGTAAAATGCCGACGTCAAACCAAAACTTGGTTCAAACCCAAATCACTTGATCACGACTAAGCCTTCGATTGGTAAAAAAAAACAAAACATCTCTATGGCAGCGGCAGGAAACGGTTGACACCATAGACAGGGGATCCTAATTGACAGATTATAAGGATTAATGTGTATGATACATGCCGCGGCGCTACTTGAGTTCTGTTATCGGTATTTTGTTTTTTTTTTAAGATTAATTAATGTGTTTGTTGATTATTTTAATAAAGGTTCAAAGATGTGTTTACGCTACCGTTATGGATTGATTTTATTATATCAGGCAGTTACATTTGTGCTGTTATGCTGGAAAGCTAAAACAAAGGCTAAGTTTATGACGAACATGCCTGAACAGCAACAGATATTACTCGTTTAAAGTTATACTCTCAGTGTTACTAAAATGTTTACAAATTTCAAAAAATTATCTCAGTGCAATTTATTATTATAGGTACTACAAAAACGACCAAAACAAAAACTTCCAAAAAGTCACTCGAAAAGGACTCTCAAACTACACAAATTTCAGCCCCATACATCTCTACCCACCATATTCCAACAAATAGCGTGATACTACCCTACATTACACCACAACTTCTTGTCATCGTACGGCAAATAAACTAACAAAAAGTGCTCTTTTGTTTTGTTTTAATGTACTAACTTTTGATCGTATTCCCTGAATTTTCAATTCATTTTTATTTGGTCTCCAAATTCTGTTTATGATGCGTACTAAGTCGAACCATGGGGTTTGCAGGAAGTGAAATAATATACGTAGGCAGCAAGAGTGTGGAGGCCAGCTATAACTCAATACGCCAAACAGCGAGGAAATGTGTAACTTTTATGTACGATTTCCACCAACCGGGCGACGCAGGAGCGGATCGCAGCGCGTCGCAGCGGATGCGCGACCATGCGCCAGTAGCCGACCGCGCCCGCCTGACGGCTACAATCTGCTGGATTCCGGGCGCAAGCCAGCACGTGCTCGCGTATCCGCTAGCATGCTCTCAGCGACAAGTGATGCTTTCGTGTCGCGGTCAGTTTTTTTTTTCAAATAAATGAAAAGGTTTTCATCTGTATCCATATTCATTTTGCACGAAAAGCAATAAATAAATCAAGTCAGTCAGTTCAACGGACAACTTGAATGATTCAACTTGCCGGCCGTCGACAACACAGGAGCGCGCGTGGCGGTAGACGAGCGCCGCCGTTCACGTACTCGAGGAGCCGATCGAATGCCGCGGCGTCCGAGCGCAGCCGACCAGCTGCCGCGGCGTCCGAGCGCTGCCGAACGGCTGCCGCGGTGTCCGAGCGCATCCGACCGGCTGCCGCGGCGTCCGAGCGCATCTGACCGGCTGACGCGGCATACGCGCTGATCTAATCGAGTTCCATGCAGTGTAAATGCTATGCAAACATGTAACTTAACTATTATATAGAAGCCTGAATTTCCTTTAGTACAGTGTGAAATACGCTCCGGCGCGCTCCGGCGCGGCCCGTTGGTGGATATCGTACATTATGGTGTACGTGCCTAAGTACGTATATTCTATAAGCCACTTTCAAGTGCCCTAAGTTTTTAAACCTAAGACGCTTAATTGCCTTAATTGCTTCGTCATTGAAAAAGAAATAATCACTAATCTTGCCGAGAGTACTTCAAACTGACGTCCGAGTATCCGGGCAAATCGTGCAATTGATATGATTTGTGTTACCGATACAGGTGACAATCGTGTATATGAATCGGGTAATTACAGGATTGATCAAGTATTATTATTGACGTTTTGTTATCTTTTAAGTATTGTTAGCGAGGACTTCTCTGTGAATAAGATGTTTCAGGCTTCAGAGCTTCGGAGTTTCAGAGTCACATTATTTACATATATTTATTTGACCTATGTCAATCAGTCAATAATAATAAGCAAAGCATCATCGACCTTTGGCGATGCAGGTCTTGTTAGGCTTTAAAATTATAATAGATTTTTAGAAACCTATTCAGATTATATGTTTAAACCTAAAATAAAACAACCAGAAACGTCGAGACAACCAAAAAAATATTGATGCTTGGCCATATTTTGTAGGTTTTACAAAGTGCTTACCTACTAATATATTTTTCACTTTTAAACCTAAGGCATATGCCTTAAGTTGGCTAGTATTAATAACGAGGTAGTTAAAGAATACAGTAATTTATATTACTCACGTATAAATAGGAGACTCATGTCCCTGCTTGTACCAAATGACGAGCCCCATGCGATCGTCTGGCAGCGCCGGAGAGACGTCACAGGGCAGCTCCACACCGCCCCCCGTCGGCGCGTGCAGGGACTCGATTGATGCTGCAACGAGAGAAAAGAGTAGATAAGACTTTTTGAAGAAGTAGTAGTAGGTACACTTTAGTGTGATAAACATCAGGCAGATTGCGCCCATCCCAAATCCCAAAAAAAAGTTGAATCAGGTCGGGAGAGATGACGACGATTTGATGATAATATAATCATCATAACATTGCACGGGGCAGGCAGGGCAGCCAGTTGACGGGAGCGAAGCCCGGGTCAGCTGGTTGTATAATATGAACAATCTACATCCTTATTCCTACGCAAGGTAAATTGTATTGCTCATTTGTGATACTTACTACTCGTAAGATACATAACTCGTCTGTAACCACACTTATATCCGTCGGATTTATGCCCTGCGCTCATCTCAGAGGAAATAAGTATGACCATAAAACAAAGGTACAGAAGTTCAAATCTATACAACTGATAACATATATATTGTTGGTCATGGCTGCCAATCCCATCGGAGACTAGTCATTGATGCTGGAGATATTTCAATGCACAAACATAGGTGCACTTGCTATTCCCTCACCCTCTTAGTCCAATAAGACAGAAATACAATGCGAGCAGAGAGATCAGACGGACGACACACAGACGCCTAAGTACGGCGATCTCATAAAAATGCCGGCTGTGGGTGCGATTGCACTCACTGAACGTGAAGCGTGTCTATAATATGTGTGCGCGCGTTTTAATCCGTCGTATACAATTATACATCCGACCTTCTGTATCTATCTATTCGGTGTCTCTGAATATAACCGGGAACATCAATTTGCATGCTAATCACTCACGCTCATCTTTACGCTGCGTCCCGTATCGGATTAATACATGCTCATCTTACTAATTATTAAATGTAAGTGGGATTATGTATTTGAAATTATACGGTTCAATTGATTGAATATTGGATTTACTGATAACAAGTTTAATAAGATTATGGAAATTAAAAAATATATGTTTTTATATCATAGACATGTCTATGCGTGGTCCCTGTGGGCCAGGTCATGGAAGTGTCACGAAAAAAAAAACAATTGTAATACTACAAATATTTAACTCAGCTTCTGATTAAAATCTGTCTTTCGGTAACAAGGCAGATTTTGGTCAACAAAGAAGTGCTGAACAAAAGCCTTGCTAAGCTGCTGCAAAAAATCCAGCTGCTTTAAAAAAAGGCGGGATATTTGGGATTAAAGTAATAGCAAAGTAATATGCCTTGCTCGCTCGCACTTGCACGCTGTGGTATTCTGCTAAACAGTGCACCAGTGAACGGAAATAAACATGGAAGCATTCCTAGCTCTAAAAAGTTACCCAACGCACATTGTGCCGTGGTGGGCGGGGCTTACCGATTATGCCGCTCATGATTTTAGTTCGTCCGCAGTAGGCAACAGCGGCGGTCGACTAATATTTACCGTTTTTCGCATGTTAAATATTTAAAAATACCTTCTTGTGCAGTGAAGTTGTGCATAAATAAATCACATTTGCATTACAAGAATGTTGGCATTAGTTTTCACGTGTAAATACATCGCTATTCATTATATTTCTATTAAAAATGAAGTACACCACGAAATCTATGGGGATGATGTCATGCAAACCAAACAATTTACTTTCCTACCTGACAATAATGAAAAATATAATTTTAATTACAATCTAGTATAGAATACACGCCATTATTTTAATGGGGACAAAAAAAAGCACCTTAATACCATTATCATAAAAGTACCTTAATATCATGGAGAAAATAGATATTGTTGCTGTATCTTTATCTTTTATAATATATTTTTAGACGATCCAAAAATATATTTTATTATATACAATAAAATTGTTAGAGATTGCAATGTAGCATCACTATTTTTAAGAGGGCTTAGTCTGTGGTTTTGTCGATGATAAAAATTCTCCGTAGCAATGGCGGTGCGTTATGAGTGTAACAATTATATTAATTAAAAAGGTTTCTCCAAACAATCACTATCTTTCTCTGGTGTCCCAATAAACCCAGACCTGATTCCATTAAAAACCCAAGCGGACACAGGAAAACAGTGAAAAATAAAAAACAAGTGACGGCGTGGCCGTACAACTAAATAAAAACCAGTATAAAAACGGAATGTATAACAAAAATGGAAAGGGAGGAGATAAAAATTGAACAGTTGAAAGATGGAGAAAGTTTTCTTTTGTGAAAATTCGAATTCAACATTCACGTCAAGGCGGCGAAACTACGTGACGTTTTATCAGAAGAAACACAAAAGGAAGTAAAAAATAAATAAGAATGTAGTACGAAAGACGCCAAGGTACAAAAGATCATCAAAAATACAATAGATAGAAAGCTGAAAAGTCATATTTTAGGATGTCAGAATGCCCAGGAAATTTATGAGAAACTTTGTAAAATCTTTGAAGGTCAAGAAGAAAGAAATAAGTCATCATTTACTCCTGTGACGAGTTTTACTGAACTGAACTGTCTTACTCAAATGATTACTGATATAGAAAATCTACAGTTTTGCTTAAACCAACTGGGAGAAAAATAAATGAAGAAATGGTGATGTCAAAAAATCTAACCTGCGTACCAAGTAAACTAAATTATTTCATCACTGCATGGGAATCTACACCAAAAGATAAAAAGACATTAATAAACTTAACTAATCGCTTGTTAAGTGAGGAAAATAGGTTTGACAACAAGAAAGGGGATAAAATAGAAAATCAGCTGGCGTTCCAAGCTGTGAAAAAAGGTTATTTGAGCATGAAGTGCTTCAAATGCAATAAAACAGGACATATCAAAAAGGACTGTAAAATGAGTTCAATATGTAAAAAGTATAACCATCAAGAAAAAGACTGCAAATTTAAGGCAAAACAAAGTTCAGTATGCAAGAAAACAAATCACCTAGAAGAAAATTGTTTCTTTAATAATAATAAAAAGCCAGATATGACATTTTTAATTAAACCAAAAGAAGAAATTAAAAGCATGGAATTTATTGTGGATTCAGGCTGCACAGTTCATATGACAAATGATATACAGATATTGTCACATTTTGAAAATAAAATTAACAGTGTTAACGGCTACTGACCAAAATGTTGAAGTACAAGGCCAAGGAACGGTGAAAGTCAATGCAATCACAAATAACCAAGGATCTGTTGTGTTTACTAAAAATAAAGTTGAAATCTACAAAGAGTCACAGTTAGTATTAACGGGAGAAAAAGAAAATGGTTTGTATAAAATAAATATAAACAATACAGAAGAAAAGACATTATTAATTAAAGAATATGGAACTTCCCAAGAATGGCATGCAAGATTAGGGCACCCAGGAAAAACTACAATGGAAATATTACCAAAAATGGTAGATGGAATAAAAATACAAGGTGTTTAACAATTGGATAAATGTGAAATCTGCACACAAGCAAAACAAACAAGGCAACCATTTGATACAGTAAGAACAAGAGCCACAAGACAAGAGCTACAAATCATGCATACCGATATTTGTGGAACATTTGAAAATAAAACATCTGATAATTATAGTTATGTATTAACAGTCATGGATGACTACACCATTATTATTAGACGGTGATGAAGAGAAAACTATCAATTAACCAGAAAATATGAGAGCTATAATGAAAAACAAGAATTAGAAATACGAAATAGTGAAGTAGAAGAAAATGTTCCAGTTACAATAGAAGAGGAAATAGAAATTAATGAAAATACAGAAAAAAACATGATGGAAGAGTATTTAGAAGAAGAATTCTTAGATGCAGAAGAAGAGACATCTGAAGTAAATAAAAATTCTAGAAGTAGAAGGCAAGTGAAGAAGCCTGTATGGACAAAAGATTATGAGATGGCTTTGATAACACAAGGAGAAATTCAATTAACTTATGAAGAAGCTGTTAGTGGAAAACATAAAGAAGAATGGCTAAAAGTAATAGAAACAGAGTTAGAAGTACTAAATAAAAATAAAACATGGATAGAAGTCAGTTTACCAGAAGGGAAGAATTTCTCTGAATGAATGAAAGTGAATCTAAGAAGATAGGTAATACACTTGACCCAGAAGCTTTGCCTTACCTCAGAGGTTTTGGCAACTCTCTAGTGCGAGTACTTGGAAAAAGACGCGTAAATATTGCGGTGGACGAGGTAGAGGCGGAAGTTGAATTACTTGTCGTCCCAGACTATGCCATGCATGTGCCCCTAATGATAGGCCAGACGTTTACAGAGCAGGGTCAAATTACCGTTTTCAAATATAGTGATACATTGACCATGTTACAAACTACAGATGATTTAATTATGAATCCTAAGATTAAGTTATTTTGAAAAATCGATATAATAACATTGGCGTCTCATTAGTAGAGGTATATACCGATCCTACGTTTGAAGGTGAAGTATATGTAGAAGATGGGTCACGAGTCCAGTCAGACACTACGTATTCGGTCTATTCAGGTTTATTCAGTCTGGAAGAGGGTGGCACTGTGCAGATAGCAATGAATATCCCAGTTGATAGAGTAGTGAAGTTCAAAAGGGGGACTCTTATTGCACGAGGTCTTGTCGTTAGGGAAGCGAACTCTGCCTTAATTGTAGGACGGGTATCTAGGGTTGTAGAACAACCACTTCCGTTAATCACTGCCGAAGAGGTTAAGATTGGAAGTGACGTCTCCTCCGTTGAACAAGATAATTTATGGTCGTTGTTAAATAAATATAGGCAATGTTTTGCTTTCAATATGACGGCACTGGGTTCCACATCCGTAGGAAAAATGTCTATTACACTAAACGATAATGAAGCTGTCGTTTACAGACCCTACAGGCTAGCCATTAAGGAAAAGGAGATAGTAAGGGAGATGATTGACGAACTTCTAGAGAACGATATCGTTCGCCCTTCTACCTCTGCCTAGTCACCAATTTTACACTACACTTGATTTAGCATCAGGATATTATCAAATGCCCTTACGTGAAGTAGACCGACACAAAACAGCTTTTGTTACTCCAGATGGGCACGCATGAATTTAACCGGATGCCTTTCGGTGTGGCGAACGCCCCAGCGACTTTTCAGCGGATCATGAATCAGGTTCTGGGTTCTGCTCGACACAAAGAGGCACTGGCATACTTGGATGATGTCATAATTCCGGCTGAAAATGTTTCTGAAGGCATGTCTAGGTTAAAATCTATTTTTGAAGTTGTTTTCGGACGCAGGGCTGACTCTCAAACTCTCAAAATGTCTTTTTTTTGGATATACCGTCGACTATCTAGGATTCCAGGTGTCGAATGACGGTGTTAGGCCGGGATCTAGAAAAATAGAGGCAGTTAACAAGTTCCCCGTGCCTAAAAATCAGCACAATGTGCGCCAGTTCTTAGGTTTAGCTAGCATCTTCCGGCAATTTGTGCCTGGATTTTCTATCATTGCGAAACCACTGACGCACCTTCTTAAAAAGGACGTGACTTGGGTCTGGGGTCCCGAACAAGAGTCTGCATTTAAAACCTTGCAACAAAAGTAAGTCGAAAAACCGACCTTAGCTCTGTACGACCCTCAGGCTGAAACTGAGCTTTACACTGACACATGTAATATAGGAATTGGAGGAATGTTATTACAACGAGGCAAAAACCAGGGAATAAGAGCTGTCGCATATTTCAGCAGGGAAACCTCCCCCGAAGAACAAAACTAATCTTCGATCGATTTAGAAACTCTTGCAGTTGTGTCTGCTCTCCAGAAGTTTCGAGTATATCTCGTTGGTCTTAGTTTCAAAATATTAACGGATTGTAATTCCTTGCGAGCGACGTTCCAAAAGAGAGACGTGATTCCGCGTGTTGCTCGATGGTGGGAGCAAATGCAGGAGTTTTATTTTGTATCGAATATAGGGCTTGTTATCATATCATAATGGCACACGTTGACGCACTTAGTCGCAACCCTATTCCAGATCCGTTATCGGTAGGAGTATACAATATTGCCAATATTTCGGAAACTGCCTGGCTACTTACAGTTCAGAGCGCTGACTCTGAAGTTCAAAGGATTATCGGTATTCTCAAGGATCCTATACAAAAGATATTGTTGATATTAAAAACAACTAAGTTAAAAGCGGAAAAACTGTTAAGAATTACTCCTCAAGGGGATAGATGGGTAGTACCTAAGGGAGTACGTTGGCAAATCGTTAAACAAAACCATGACGACATTTAGGCCACTTTTCTATGGATAAGACTCTTGAGAAGGTTTAAGCTGTTTTCTGGTTTCCTAAATGTTGCGAACATTTATAAAGAAATACGTAAACTCTTGCCTAGAATGTGCGTATTCTAAATCATCAGGGGGTAAACGACATCCTATTGAGAAAATCGATAATCCTTGTGACACAGTAAATATATTTAGATCATGTAGGACCTTTCGTACGCAGTAGTAGAGGTAACACGCATATTCTTGTAATAGTTGATGCTTACACTCGTTACATCTACTTAAAACCGGTGCGAAACACAAAGTCACGTATTTCAATTCGAGTCTTGAATGAATATTTTGGTATGTTTGGCGTACCTAGGAGAATAATTTCAGACAGAGGAACTTCATTCACTAGAATAGAATATACTTTATTGTACACCATAAAATTATAAACAATTACAAGAAAAACATATAAAAATGGGTACAAAGGTGGTCTTATCTTTATGAATGAAAGGGGCATGAAACACATCCTTAATGCGGTTGCTACACCTAGAGCCAACGGGCAAGTGGAACGATATAATAAAGTAATAGTTGACGCGTTAACTGCTAAGTCTATAGGCACCAAGGATAATAAATGGGACGACCACCTACCTGATGTGCAATGGGGCTTAAACAATACTATAAAAAAAGGTATAAAAGACACACTGTCGGATGCGTTATTTGGTGTAAGACCCATAGGAAGTAGTGAGAGTAGGATATTGTCTGAAATAGCCGATGACGTAACCGATTTGAACCCAAATAGATCAGATATTAGGCAGGAAATAAATATTTATGTTGAATCGTCCCAACGAACTCAAAAGGAAGCCTATGACAAAAAGCGCACCCAACCTATTAAGTTTCAAGTAGGAGATCTGATGCGGATTGAGCGCCAAATACCAGCCACGGGATAAAGTAAAAAGCTCGTACCCCGGTTTCAGGGACCCTATAAGATCAAGGTCATATTAGATCACGACCGTTTTCAAGTGGAAGATACTCCACTAACTCGGAAATATGTGGAAACCGTGACTTAATTTTAATAGACCTCACGAAGAGGACATAACTACTTCTAACGAATATAGCGTTGATGAATAGTTCCAAGAGTAGAATTTGATTAGTATCTGCATATTTTTCAGGACATTTTGGGGTCTGACGTTTACATATTATGTTATGTATTTATGAACTCGATTGATCAGTAGTTCGAGAGTAGAATTTGATTATTATATATTATTCAGGACATTTTTGGGCCTGACGTTTATTTACTATGCTATTCATATAATTATGAAGTTGATTGATAAGTGTAGTGATACTGAATTGCTTCCAGAGTAAAGTTTAATTGCTACATATTATTCAGGAATTTTTTGGGCCTGACGTTTGTGTAATATTATGCATTTTACCTTCTCACCTTTGCAAGAATCCCCATCTTTTTGGCAGCCAGCTGAGCCTTTGCCTCAATATATTGGCCAAAATTGAGAGTCCGCCAAGAAGCTCAAGATGGTCAGATATTGGCACGGTCACATCTCGGAAAGTTGGAGCCGGGTGAAATTGACTCTTTTTAGCGGAAAAAAGACACGGCTGGGTTTTAGCAGCATTAAAACTGACCAAATTGGCATCGCCCCATTCGGAGACTGCCTGCAAGGACATGTTCAAGCGCTCCACCATGACCTCCCGGAGAGACTGGATCTGAGGCCCGGTAGCACGAGCGTTGGACAAGTATCGCTCAGTAACTGTGCTGTCGTCTGCATACCCAAAGGTTTTAGCAGATCGTTAATGTGCAGCAAGAATAAAGTTGCTGAGAGTACCGACCCTTGAGGGACTCCGGCATTAATATCCAAGTGGTCTGACGAGCAGCCATCGATAACCACACGAATGGACCGATCCTTCAGGAAGTCTGCAATCCAATCACACAGACCACCGGGCAAACCGAATGCAGAAAGCTTAACAATAAGGCTTTCGTGCCAGACCCTATCAAAAGCCTTCGAGATGTCTAGGGAGACGGCAAGCGCTTCCCCGTGCCTCTCGATGGCCTCACTTCAGATGTGAATGGCATACGCTAGAAGATCCCCAGTAGACCGATTTTGGCGTAAGCCGTATTGGCGGTCACTAAGGATATCGTTTGCTACTAGGTATGCCAGGAGCTTAATATTGAGTACACGTTCCATACTCTTACAGAGTATGGAGGTTACAGATATGGGTCTGTAGTTGGCCGGGTCAGCTCGACTGCCCTTCTTGGACACGGGCAGTACGTTACCATGCTTCCAAGCATTCGGTACTTTTCCAGCCTCATGAGAAAGACGGAATAGGCGTGTCAAGATTGGAGACAGTTCAGGCGCACAGGTTCTAAGAACAAGTTCCATACTCTTACAGAGTACTCTTACAGAGTATGGAGGTTACAGATATGGGTCTGTAGTTGGCCGGGTCAGCTCGACTGCCCTTCTTGGGCACGGGCTGTACGTTAGCATGCTTCCAAGCATTCGGCACTTTTCCAGCCTCATAAGAAACCCGGAATAGGCGTGTCAAGATTGGAGACAGTTCAGGCACACAGGTTCTAAGAACAAGTGCTGGTATTCCGTCAGGGCCGCTAGCCATGTTCACGTCAAGGTTGCGCAGCACCCTACGGACGTCCTTTTGATGGATACGAATGTCCGACATACTCATCTCGCATCCATCAGGAGGAGGAGGGCGGCCGCGCGTCACCAGGATTCAGACGTGAAGATTCCGCAAAAAGAGAGGCAAATAAATTTGTCTTCTCCCCAGCGAAGTGGGCCAGTGACCCGTCGGGTTTCAGCAGAAGTGGTAATGAGGGACGGCAGAAGTTCGACTCGACCGACTTAGCCAGAGACCAAAACGCTTTACTACCTGCTGGGTAAGAAGCAAGTTTGGTCCCTATTCGGCCAATGTGGTTAAACCGACAAAGAAAAGCAAGTAGGCTGCCAAGGATAACATGCGAAGAAAGATCGCATGCCATCCCAATCTGCTGACTTGTACCGCCAAACCCGCCGGGTGCCTCTTGGTCTGGGATCGGGCGGGGAATAGACGGACACAGACTTTACCAGACAGTGGTCGGAACTATCCAAAGGTGATGCTATCGACACAAAGTATCTGTCTGGATCTGTTGTCAGCAGAAGGTCCAAGCAATACGCCGTGTGCGAATCAATATCCGGTACCCTCGTTGCCCCCTGGACCAGCTGGGTGAGGTTTAGCGCTAGCGAAAGCTTACGCATCTCCCGTCCAGCATGATCAGTGCACTGGTATGGGAAGAGCCAGTCCTGGTTGTGGGCATTAAAGTCCCCCAGTAACACTAATTGGGCAGAAGGGTACCGCTGCTGTGCTGCTTCAGCCGCCTAACTGAGTTACTCTGTGAGCCTGGATGTCTCCTGATCTCCGCTGTGCGAACGGTAGACACAGGCGTTGATAATTTTATCCAGACCTGTGTCCACCAGAACCCAGAGTGTTGTGAATCTTGAGTCCTCAAGGTTACGGAGACGCCGATAGCAAAGATCATCACGGGCGTACATACATACACTCGCCCGTGGTCTAAAATTGTGCTCCAGGGTGAACCCTGGGTAAGACAGGTACGACACGTCTGACGGACTCGCTATCTGCATCTCCGCAAGGAAAAAGAGCGCTGGTTTCTCAGCCTCAAGGTGATAATGTACTGGAGCGATATTTGAGTGCAGACCTCTAATTTATCCTCATCATCAATTTGAAATTGACATATGAATTAGCACTATCATTGATAATTTTTGCTTGAAATATTTATTGGGTTGAATTCTCCTTATACTCGTAGATTTGAGAATAGTATTTCATTATAACCATTGTGAGAAAAATAAATAAGTATTTATCGTTCATATTCTTTAGAATTATCATAGCGATCATTATTGCCACTAAAACGAATTATCACATCATGTAGGAAATATAAATATTTTATTTTAAAACAAGTTCTTGGTTTTGCAAATACAATTTACTGAACTGATTCGTCAATTGTTTAAAAATATAACTTTGGCCAAGTCACTTTCCATAACTTACGACAAAAACAAACTTGCTCAGAAGAGCCAACAATATGTTCACGCCACCAACAAAGGGGGGTAAATTCAACGTTATTTTCAACGGTTTAACAATAATGACAGGCGGGCAAAAGGTTCTTATTTTTAGGTTTTTTTTTTTGATATAGGTACCCATGTTGTTGGATGAAGTTTTATTTTTAAGTTTTAAACGAATGGATGAGTTATGGCGCGCGGTATTTTGTTAATTCTGAACGTATTTGTATATTGGTAACAATATAAACAAGAGTTTGCACTTTAGAGTATCTGCAATTGCGCCTGTCAAATTAAATCCAGGGTTAAAACGGAATTTTAATTTATACATTTTTTTCTGTAACAGTTTCACAAAACACTATTACACTTTAGTAACGTCATTGGATATTTCGCGTTATTTTTATCGTGCGTTTGAGATGTAGACGAAGTGAGAAGCTTTAAGGCGAGCCCGTTTTTACCAGCACCCTTAGTACACAGCATTCAAACAGAAAATCGTATTGAGCTCTATTTTTCCCGAGCGAGCTCTTTTACAAAAAGCTATTAATTTAACTACAAAAATATAAAGTGTATTTATTTTGGCGTGTTTAAATATAGGACTATTGCAGATGAGCAATAATTCTGAAATGTGCCAATTTTAAGTGGGGAATTGCGTTTTGAAGTGCGATAAGTGTCTGACAAATGTTTAAATGAGGTTCTATTTCAAAATTTGGACGCAATAATCGATTTAGTATATATATTTAAATAACAACAGCCTATGATTTTTTCTACGGGCTGTTAGATAAAACTTCTTGTAATGGGACGGAAATAAAAAAAGATTCACTACACAAGTAGATATACCATATTTTATTGTTAAAACTATTGATGACAGTTTCCCTGCGACTGTGTTTTAAATGAAAAGAGCCCTTTTGATCACTTTACATGACACAATACACGTATGAACTATATAAAAGGCACGATTAGAAGAGATTGCACAAAATCACGACCCACAACAACTTTGCCGTTCACCATCTCCTACATCCCCCTATCCCCGGATCTAATGCCCCCCAAAACGGATATGAACGGGCTCATGACATTCATCAAATGTATTGTGTGCCAAACTAAGGAGGATTTTTTGAGCCCCTTCCATACGAACTTATGGCCGATTTCACCAATGAAACTAATCGCGATTAGTTAAATAAACTGAGTTTAAGCAAATACATCGTTCTGATTGGTTGAGACCGCTGAGAAACTTCCAATCAGAACGCTGTATTTGCATAAACTGAGTTTATTTAACCAATCGCGATTAGTTTTATTGGTGGAATCGGCCCTTAGTCTGTATCCTCGACGATAGTGTGTGCATATGTGCCTATTAGGCACTAAGCGTCGTGGAAGGCATACCTTTGTAGTTTAATTATACGAACTGACGGGCTATTGTGTAGGGTTGGAGTGTTAATTAGCCATAGGGGATCGATATCGACAGATTTATAGTTATTTTATTTCCAAATGAATTGTGCAGAAACATTAAATAGAGAGTTGTTGATTTGATAATCGGTTTATTGTCGATCGTGATTATAAAATGTTAAAAGGTTATAATTATATGTGTCATGTTATATATAAACGACGTATAAGTTATACACGCATCTGCTATTAGAGGTGACATTATTGATGCATCGCAACATTAACAGGTGGTGGAAATATAGGCATTATAATATAAATAAAAAAACTTTTCATTAATATTCTGTTACCCCTCCTTGACCTTATCTGAACCAGTATCAATAAAAACTCATCATCATATTTAATTATACTACTACTCGAAGACATCTCATCATTCAATATCAAATACCTAAAAATCTACCTAATATTATTATTTTAATTTATTTATAAATTCAATTTAATTTATTAATTAAATTATATATTTTTTTGTACTTTTGGTTGGCTTGCGCTTAACCACTATATCACCTCATCATCATTTCAGCCGAAAGACGTCCACTGCTGGACATAGGCCTCCCCCAGGCGTCGCCACATTGACCGATCCCGTGCGTCTCGCATCCAGCGCCTTCCCGCAACCTTAACCAGGTCATCAGTCCACCTAGTGGGAGGCCTTCCAGCGTATCGTCTTCCGGTTCGCGGTCGCCATTCCAGAACTTTTCGGCCCCATCGGCCATCCGTTCTGCGAGCAATGTGCCCTGCCCACTGCCACTTAAGTTTGGCAATTCTTCGGGCTATGTCGGTAACTTTGGTTCTCCTGCGGATATCATAATTTCTGACGTGATCACGCAAGGAAATTCCGAGCATAGCCCTCTCCATTGCCCTTTGAATGACCTTGAGCTTTCTGATAAGGCCCATTGTGAGCGACCACGTCTCGGTTCCATAGGTGATCACTGGCAACACACACTGGTCATAGACTTTTGTCTTGAGACACTGCGGTAAATTGGACGAGAAGATACCACGCAACTTCCCGAACGCCGCCCAGCCGAGTCGAATTCGACGGTTGATCTCTTTCTCGAACTTGGACCTAACCAACTGGACCGTTTGTCCCAGGTAGACATAATGGTCTACAACTTCGAGTGTAGAGTCTCCGACCTTGATAGGAGTGGGTGTTACACGTTACATTCCTGTGCTCACGCTTTCTGAAGAAGGAGTTCATCATATAGAGGCCCTCCTTCTCCATAAAGCTGGCCAGTAGGTGACCCCGGTGGTTCCGATTTCCAACTCCAAATTGGCCCACTTGCAGCTCATCCTCGTCTCGTTTGCCCAGTTTCGCGTTGAAGTCCCCCATGACAACGGTGAAGTGAGTTTTGAAACCATGCATGGTTCTAGAAATATCCTCATACATGGTCTCTACCTCGTCGTCGGGGTGTGCCGAGGTCGGGGCGTAGACATGTATAACCTTCAGCGAATATCTCGAGGATATTCTGAGTATAAGGTACGCCACCCTGGTCGACACACTCTCGATCTTCACCACGTTGTTCACAAGGGACTTGTGGACGATAAACCCGACACCACCCTGGGACTGCCGGTCACCCTCTCGGAAATAGAGCAGGTTACCGGATTTGAGGATTATCGAGTCCTCCCCCTCTCTTCGGACTTCAGATAACCCTATAATACTCCACCGCAACCTGCTCAATTCTTCCTCGAGTTCGGCTATCTTCTCGTCGGTCCGGAGTGTTCGCGTGTTATACGTTGCCAGGTCCAGTCGTCGGTGTTTATTAGGGTAGCCGGGTCCACTCCGGGGATTCTTTGCACCCCTTGCCATGCCATCGCCTCGACCGCTACCGTAGTCGAGGGTAGACGGGCTGCCGGGCACTCGGGGCCGTTTTTTCTTTGTGTTTTTCATTTTTGGTTTGGGGGGGTTTGCCTTAATCGCCACGCTTGGCAGGCGGGTTGGCGATCGCAGTTTGTTGTTAAAGTGCACAGAGAACGCTGCTGCCCATTCTCTGGTGAATCCCTTAGTCGCCTTTTACGACACCCATGGGAAGATATGGGATGGTGAGATTCTTTACGTCCGACACCATACGGAATCCTATTCTATACAATCTGCCAATGATTACAAATAAATGTAAACTTTGCGATTTTTATTTAATCAGAAACGAACAACGAATTGAATTAATTTACTCTTCGCTCAATATCATTGACGGTTTTTGTTGATCTTTTAAATAAAACAAAACCCTATCTATATCCTGTGGGTTTTGTTTTATAGCATAGCATAGCATCTATCATCCCGACAGTAAAATGATAAACACCAGTCCCCCGAAACTTCACAACAGTCACAGACAAAAACCAAAAAAATTAACTGTAAACTCCGTAATTTCATGACTTATGCCCGACAAAACACCATAAAACTAATGACGAAATACCGTTAAAACATTTAACTAAATATTTTCTGCAGTGCAGTGGTGGTTCAGTGGTATTGGCCGCGACTTACAAGTTTTAGGTCGTGTTTTCGAACCCAGGCAGGCACTTTACTTTGTGTAAATTATTTCATCAACACTGCTCACAAAAACTGTGAAGGAAAACATCGTGAGGAAACTGGCATGTCTTAGAACCAAAAAATCGAAGACATGTGACATCCAACCCGCACTTGGCCCGTGTGGTGGATTACGGCCCACTCCCTCTCACAGAGTGGAGGCCTGTGTCCCAGCAGTGGGAACTAATATGCTGATTATGATTATGATGAAATCTTTTCTTATAAATAATGGTCGTTTACGTTTATTTACGAGTATGGCATCCATGGGAGATCCTGTGGGAACGATAAAACGCTACTTGGAGGACTGGGAAGAGATTCTTTGGCGTTTCCTGTCTCTAGAGATCGCAAAACGCGCGTTGAGCGCTTGTCATCTGAACGTAGTCTTTTGCCCGGAACGAAATAATCTTTTTGATACCACACCACCTATGACCCAATTCGGTTATTTATAAAAGAGTGACATGAGGTCGTCGGATAATAAATAGCGAGGCAACGTGACTCAACTTTCGACTCATAAAGTAAATTTAATGAAATAAATGATGCTACCTGATTATCACGCTAAAAATACTTGCTCTTTCTTCCTCTAAAATAATTTAGAGCATAAATATTATCCTCATTTCACGTCACAACGTTATACAGGTCTTACGTTACGCCATGTTAGATCCATTTAAAGCGCTCTAAAAACTTTGAAGCTGAGAGAAACATGCTTCGAAGGAGTATTAAGGAACTGAGGATCCATAACACTTGCATTATCAACCTATGATGTTCCCACTTCTGGGACCCAGGCATCCCTTTTGTGAGTTTAGTATGTATAACATATAAGCTTAATTTCAGCTATTCAGAATATTATTGCGGAAAATTATGCGACATCTTGCGGTAATCTGTACGGATGGTGGAAGTAAGGATTTCTAATCATCTTTGTGATTTCCATTACGTGGGTACAGTGCTTTGATTAGGTTTATAAAATTTTAATCAATTACGGTACTCCTAATTACAACATTTTAAATACAGAATTTGCCAAAATCTTTTTGTTTAAATAACAGTTCACAGTTATACAATCAATATTGTTATGTTCAAATACAAGCAATAAAATAAACAATTTGGCTCCTAGAGTCATTTGTGAGTAACGAGAAAAAGTACAAAACTTCTTGCCGCGACCTGCAATCAATCGATCTAATTAGTGTCGTCCACTACATAATTACATTGCCGGACGCAGATTAAAGTGTTTTAAGTTAACAGTCCTTTCCTTCATACTCCATGACTCAAGCTATTATATTCCTTCGAGTTGGATTCTTTTAGTCTTCTTGAATATTTTAGGTTAAATAGCTTTCCACCTACTGGCACGTCGAGCCAATAGACATTCGATGCATAGAACTATCGTTGCAATGGCTTTTCGGCGAAACGGACGCTCGATGTAATGGCTATTCGAAATTGTGATAAATCGATGCTATTCGGACCTTCGATCTGATTCTGACTTCGGAGAATTAGCCATTGGTGAAAATCATTCGGAATCAAGCAGTAAACCCCTTGAGTACTGCTTCTTGGCAAATAGAGCATAATAAAAATAAAAGTTTAGGCGAGTACCTGCGGTTTGTGTGTTAAGGGGGTGAAATTATATGGGAGAGGAAAACAGGAATGTATTTTGAGTTGAATGGGGGTAGTTAGAGGGGCGACAATTTGGTTGGTGACAAAGCAATTGCTGAATCTTTATTCTGCATGCGTGTGACCTACTTTATGTTTTCAAATATAAAATAATTATTGCGTTTTACCAGCTTCCGCCAGCGGTTTCGCCCTCGCAAAAGTTGAAATTATCCTAAGAAAAGAAACCGCCAGGAGCAAAAGGTAACCTATGACATGGTTTACCAGTGAACCGTGAATTTATCCAAATCTATTTAACTGATTGAGGTGTAATAGCCACGCAAACTGCCAGAGATCCATTCAAACTTTTACATTTAAATAGTTGTAGGATAGGATATCTATTATAATATTACATTTTCTAATAACTAAAATCCACCCGGTAGTTTCTTGATAAACAATAGAAAATCCCTTTTTAAAGACTATGTACAAAGCGAGACAAAAATTGGTGCGACAGCAAATGCCGCCTCCCTAACCATTACATGCATTCAAGCATTACTTTAATTTGAAGCTGCCTGCTATGCACGGCCGACTTAGCTTTGAGCTGAACTCTCTGTAAGCCCTGAACCGAATAAATGAATTCAGTTGATCTTTTGCTATTAGTGAGAAAATACCAGCTTTGAAATTTGTGTAATTGTTTCTCGTTAAAAGTAGAGACTGTGCTTTGAGCTACGGTTGAGTTAATAAACTAAAACTTTCAAGAATGTTAATTATTCAGTTAAAAACTTAAGTTTAGGTTGCATTTGTTATTTTGGTCAAAGCTAGCTTTTGATAGGATATCTTGATTTGTAAAGGGATTTAACCATCAATTTTTATTAGAACCTTGTTAAAAATCCTTAGTTACACCATGTGTGGATGACCCGTTGATGGAACCTAGATTCGGAACTGCAGTGGTATTAATACCTTACTTAAAATAATGCGTTGACTGCCAACGCAACCGGTATTCTGTTTCTGGTATGGGAACATGGCAATTATTGAGAGAATTATAAAACTCTATACAGTGCTCATTACTTAACAATGCCAGGAAAGAAAATCATAAACTCGATCAAAACCTTATCAAAAATCAAAATAAAATAGGCTCCTAAACAATTTAATAAACAATACGACTTTAACGCCTCTTGAACTTCAGATCACGTGGGCGTCCTTTAAAAAAATCTACTTGGGAGCCCGGGGACGGAATACCGATGCCATCCAGCAAAGATACATAGATTCGTGTCATGGTGAAACAGATGGGTTAGCTGGGAGATAAAACATTGTCGCGAAATTGAGGAGGAAGACAGGTGGATAAAGTGAATTCTATGAACTGGAAAACAATGCCTTTGGGTGGTATTAAATTATATGTGATGTGTGTTAATAACGAAACAAACCATGCGATAGCGGGCAAAGCAACCGAGCAAGCGGGGCAAGGGGATAAGCAAAATAGTCGCCTGGATTCCCTAAAACGGCACGTTATAATTAGTTTACAGAGATCTGACCATTGTCATCAATTCATAAATCGTGAAACTTTTCATGAACTTAGTTTAGCTCATATGTCTCAAAGAATGACTTTGTTTCCTTAAGATATATATGTGTTACGCTAGATATAAAAATCTATCAAAATAAACATGCAAATATCTTTGAGAATCATTACCGTAAACAACTCAAGCAAGATCTTAACACGAATCAACATCCCCCTCTATCAGATATACATTAATACCCCTCTCACACTATTTTATTTGCGAAACATCACACGATGACCACACAGAACAAATTACTCTGGACTTATTGGTTTCCCGTCGAGAGGAATCATTGCTGTTTGGATATGAGCACTTCCAGACCAATGAAATTTAGGATAAGCGGATATTATGAGGGCTATTTTAATTAGGTTTTTCTGTTTTCATATTAAGTTTCTAGTAATACTGGGTGTATGGTTAGTTGAATTGGTTTGACGCATGATTGATACTACCACAAAAGTTCTTATGCCTCGAAAACGCCTTCGACTTCAATCTGTTAGACTCAGCGTGCGTGATAAGGCGAGATTAAATAAGTCATCAACTATGTAGCCTCTTCCTAATATTTTTGGGGTCAAAGACAAAGATATTTTATTTCAACTAGGCCACAAAGCGGCACTTTTGAACGTTAGTTACATTAAAATTTACAAGGAATAAAAATTTATTCTACCGTGCATTCGGAAAGTAGCTTGTTATGGAGAAGAACGCACAAGAAACTCCATACTTACTCTTTTAAAAAAAAAAAAAGTTTTTTTTACAATATTTAGGTACATAAGTACATACATTAATAAATTTATATGTGTGAGGACAATGCACCCAGAATCACTACATACTATACTACGTACAGGTACAAAGTATTAAAAGTACTCACACATGTACTGTGCAGTTACATAATAAGCACTAGAAAAACACTAGCATCCGAAGCAGTTAAGTTAAGACCAATCCCAACTGACGGCGCCCGTTCACGAACATGACGCATGAATCGGCACCTCCCAGCTCAACCATCATGAAGGGAACCGAATGATTCAACACACACGCCACCATCAGAGAGACATTTGAGAGAGCATGACACACTCAACTGCCAGGGCAAACACAAGTCAACGAACGACACCAAGGTACAGCAAATGGTAGATTTACAGTTGGGTACATAGTACTCACACACGTGCAGCGCAGTTATACTATACTAAAAGAAATTGAGTCTATATAATACAAATATATTCATACAGTCTTCAGCAGGTCCAACAATTCTACAAAACAATAATGTTCTGCATATCACTTGTTTTTGCGCCCTAGTGGTTGTGGAGCAAGACTAGCATTGAGCCAAGCATTTTTATCAGTGATGTAATCCCCCAACTTATAATATGCCTGCCTGCATAGTGTGCGTTTTATACAAGTTTTAAATTTCGTCTCATTCAGTTCTAGAATGTGGGGAGGAATTTTATTGTAACATTTTGTACAGTACCCCATGAAAGAAGAGGCTACTTTAGCCAGTCTGAAACCTGGTTGAACTAATTGGTCCCTATTTCTAGTAATGTAATTATGTCTATCTCCGTTTTTACTAAAAAGATGTAAATTTTTTCTCACGTACATGATATTTTCATAAATATATTGACAAGGAACCGTCATGATGTTAATGCCCTTAAACAGTTCCCTTAGAGAATCGCGCCGGCGAATATTGTATATCGCTCTGACGGCTCGTTTTTGCAGAATAAAAATTGACTCAATGTCTGCAGCCCTTCCCCATAGTAAAATACCGTAAGACATTATACTATGAAAGTAACTAAAATAGACCAGCCTCGCGGTATCTACATCACTAAATTGACGAATCTTTCTAACAGCATAAGCTGCCGAACTTAGCCGCCCTGCAAGTGATATTAAATGAGGACCCCATTGTAACGTTGAGTCTAGCGTGATCCCCAGAAAAACCGTTTTATCGACGAATTCTAGCTTCTCCTTGTTTAAGATAATGTCACAATCAGTACTTTTTACATTCGGCAAGGAAAATTTTACGCACTTGGTTTTTTTACCATTTAAAACTAAATTATTTGCAGTGAACCAATCCTGAACCTGCCGTAGCGCGTTATTTACGTCGTCAACCTGACAAGTACGTCTATTTATTTTAAAAACTAAAGATGTGTCATTAGCAAATAACACCATGTTTAGTTTGTTTTCCAATAAACGGGGTAAATCGTTTATGTATATTAAAAATAAGAAAGGACCTAATTTGAGCCCTGGGGTACCCCCATTTTCACGTTTAACCCCGACGAATTCACACCGTTTATTTGAACTAATTGCTGTCTATCACTTAAATAAGATTCAACCAAACTTAACGCTGATTGAACTAGCCCGTAATGCTCAAGTTTCAGAAGTAATGTTTCATGATTAACGCAATCAAACGCCTTCGACAGGTCGCAGAAGATACCTATGGCATCCTGCGACTCTTCCCACGCATTAAAGATGTGTTTTAATAGGGTAACACCAGCGTCAGTTGTACAACGTTCTTTGGTGAAGCCATACTGTTTATCATGCAAGATGTTATTCGTATTAAAATGAATGAGCATTTGATTAAGCATTATCTTCTCAAATACCTTGCTGAAAACCGGCAACACGGATACTGGTCTATAATTATTTGTGTCTTTACTGTCCCCGGATTTAAAAAGTGGTATAACCTTACTATATTTCATTAGATCCGGAAAGACTCCTTGATCCACACACAAATTAAAAATTACAACTAAGTACTATGTCAAATTCCAGTCTAGTGGGATGCAGCTGAATACTCAAATTCAGCTGCATCCCATTAGACTGGAAGTTGACATAGAGTGACTGCCTATCCTATTTTATTTCTTAGAAATACCGCAGCGACCCTAATCTTTAAGTATTGCTCGCATTCTTTATATACATGGATGCTGTATCTAATGACAGTTGCGAGAATGTCCTCAACATTGTTGCAATACAGTGGTTCATCATCATATTCATATCAGCCGTCGTCATCATCAACTACGTAACCATTTCCTAAAATTTTTGGGGTCAATTTTGATGAAAAAGAATATTCAACAAATATTTATGAGACATAAATACTCGATCGAATCATAAATAACGCCTTAAAATCTCTATAAGATTAAATGCCCGTTTTAATTTTCATTTCTCTCAGTACTTACAAATCGCAAAAATGCTACCAGTAATAAAAATCCTCGAAACTCTTACAATTTACTCTCAATAAATGCAGCATTTAAAATCAATTTTTATTCGTTCGGGCATAAATTGAAAAAAAAAAGCAATGGCAACTCGATTTGAACTGGAGGCTTTGACATCACCCTTTTTCTCATTACCTTAAAGTTTGTTGGAGAATCGATACAATTTCGATTCAGGCTTAATGAGTCAATAGTGTCTACTGTATACCTTAAGTTTCAATAAAATCCGTTTTATTTGCATATGCCAGTTTAGGCTGCCCACAAACTTACGACTGTCGTGTGTTGTTAACTATTTTAATGGTTGTTAATTCAGCAGAAAGCATAGATCTACCAAAAACCTCAGCGGCCACTGTTAGAGACGGAATTGTCAAAACTTTGCATGCAAAGCAAGCGTGCGTTTAATCGTAGAAATTGTCGGCCCGTGAAAAATCTTACTATGCCTATAACAGCCAAAAATTGAAGTGCTCAGCGGATATTCTGCGGCCACGAATACTATTTATGGCGTATCTATTCGCTGCCTTTGCGGCTATTCCCTTCTCTATGGTGGCACAGATGCATTTTAAATTTAAATGTGCTTTGTTTTATTGTAAACACGACTACTCTGTTTTAGAATACACATAGTCATTCATTTAATTGTTATTTTGATCGATCGTTTTGTTGTATTTTGTTACAGTACCCTGGATCTAATGGATGAAACCGGTTTGGCGTCCATTTTGGTTCAAAAAATTTACAATAAAATGCATTCCATTACCTTCAGTGTTTTCGGAGATATGTGGCACCGTTATCTGTGTTCAGATTACAAATATAGCAGAAGCAACTTTAGAAATGAGGCGATCAATAGAAGTTGAATTTAAATATTCCAGAGGGCAGGACACATTGTTCGCCGAACGGATGTCCGATGGGGCCGAAAGGTTTCCTATAAGGTTGATAGATGAACTGGTGAGGACTGCAGGAATCCACTGTCTGTGAAAAACTCAGGTATGGTCGATATGGCAACGCTTAATATGCCTTTGTCGAGCAGTGCACGTCTTTCGTCGGTAATTATTATGGCGATTGCAAGTACGGTAACGATTTTTTTCCTTAAGGGGCATAATAATAAAGTACTAACAAAGTGAAACTTGCCATCTAGATATTTATGCCGAATGCGTCCGTAAACAATAGTCAGTTATCATAATAAACAATTTCACATACAAAAGAAAATAACCAGACCAAACTAATTAAAATATAATAAACAATTTCACATACAAAAGAAAATAACCAGACCAAACTAATTAAAATAATAAAGAACGATTTACTAGTAGTTTACTACATAAAATATTGTTAAAGAATAATAAGCCCGCTTCACCAGACGATCTACTATGTAAATTACGTAAAACAAGTCTTTAGCAAGCCTTATGCCGTAGATGGCCTCGTAATCAAGTTTTATGGCTGTTTGCCTCAATAAGAAAATATAAAACGTTAAAGTGAATAAGATTGTTATTGAAACAAATGACAACCTATCACAGACAATTTTACTAGAACTCATCAACTAGACTTTATTACTACAACTCGGTAAAGTCGGTCGAGCAAAACTATGAACGTTCGAGTCGAACATTCCCTTGCGAGCTTGGAGCATTCAAATACGATCTTAAATGTCATTCATTCGATAATACGATTAACCAAGAAGGTCACAAATACTTAAGATCAAGGAACTGTTCCTTGCTTACAAGTGGCCAGAAATATTTCTACACATATACTCATTCATTTCATTATCTGAGTGCGTTTTATTTGCGTGAGCATTCGAATGCGAGCCGTTTCCGCGAAAATCGTTGCGACGCGACGTCCACAGTCTGCGAAGTTTGTGCCTGCGTGATCCCTGTAGAATTAACCTGACTAACGATCTGTAGCAAAAGTTAACACTTGTTCACAGCTCCGATTGACACAATTAAACAGAGTAAACTCTATGGCACATACTAAGCTAACTAGCAAACATTATAGATAAGTGTATGTAAATAGGGTTCCACACATTCCACATCAGATTTCTTGGATTAAACAGTAAATAAACATACTACTAATAACAGGACAGTACTCACTAATTAGGCCACCCACAGGGTAATCATAAAACAAGTTTTCTTTTAATAATATTATATGGAAGTAATCGAAGAAAATATGTGTAGCTGTAATAAAAAAACTTTTTTGCAAAAAAATACTACCGACTTCCAAATACAAAACTACAAAGTGAAAAATAACTTTATTTTTTGAAGTCGGTGTCTTTCGTAGGTACCATTTTTTTGTGTTATGGACACCGACTTCAAAAAATAAAGTTATTTTTCACTTTTTAGTTGTACCTACGTAATAGGCAAGTTAGTAAGGTAACTATAACGCCAGAATAGATTTCATGAAACTTGAACATAACCGGTGAAATGAGAGATCTGCGTACCCCTTAAGAGCGTACTGGCGTGATGTTATGTTATGAAATGGTATAAGCAATAAACAGACATGCGATTGCAGCAATCCCGAGAGATTTGCCGTTATTTATTGAAGAGTTTTGTTGTATTTCTCCGAAGTTCTACATCAGATCTACACCAATTTAAAATGGGACCAATTTCGAAACATACTTTTCAAACAAAAAAAGAATTTTCAAATCGGTCCACAATTGACGGAGATATCGGTGAACATAGACAAAAAAAAAAACAAACATAATGTCGAACATAGCACCTCCTCCTTTTTGGGAAGTCGTTTAAAAAAATAGGATTATTTTCATTTAGAAGAGAGGTAACATACCAAATTTTATCCAAACAAAGGACGTTGGATGCCCGTCATCAATCAAACAATGAATTATTTCTATAGTCAACCTAACCTCAAATCATCAGTCAGATTTATAACAATATGTCTTAGATATCTTTACAAATAACGGTTTTATTGTGATTCCCGTTTTCATGACATGTAAATTAGGTTAGAAGTAGATTCTTTGGTTAGAATTTTAGCTTTCTTGTACTTAAAAAAAATCATAATAAAAGGCAGAAAGCATTGCGCTGTTGAGTATTTATGTTTTAATGATATTGTAGGGGGTGTGGATGTGCAGTAAAACACAGTACTTCAAAAGGGTGAAGGGTTGGGAGACGCAATGATAACAATTACACGTCCGTGCGCAATAACTTGTAAAAGACTACTAAAAAATGCTGCCGCGCGCTCCCGCATCCTCTATTTATTTAAAAACATAAACAGACATGAAGGTAGCTAAAATAAAATATCACGCGTCGTCTACATTCCCCTCCCTAGTGCTGCTACAGCATTCATCACCCATAGAGATGGGTGCGACGCGTGTCGCATTCCTTCGCAGAAGGCCGGATTTAGTCTTGACATCGACCACTCTAACGCGGCCGTCTTTGCCAGTCATCACGGACTGTATCAAGCCTTTTGGCCATACATTTCTAGGGGAATTAGGGTCCACGATCAAAACCAGATCTCCCACTTGCAAAGGTCTCCGTTCATCGTACCACTTCTGTCTTGGACGCATATCAGGCAGGACTTCGCGTACCCAGCGCTTCCAAAACATATCGGCTAGTCTTTGTGACAACCGCCATTGCTTTCTGAGATACGTGTCAGACTCATCAAAGACACCCAAAGTAGGTAGATTGGACGATGTTCCCTACCTACCCTACCTACCCTACCTACCCTACCTACCCTACCTACCCTACCTACCCTACCTACCCTACCTACCCTACCTACCCTACCTACCCTACCTACCCTACCTACCCTACCTACCCTACCTACCCTACCTACCCTACCTACCCTACCTACCCTACCTACCCTACCTACCCTACCTACCCTACCTACCCTACCTACCCTACCTACCCTACCTACCCTACCTACCCTACCTACCCTACCTACCCTACCTACCCTACCTACCCTACCTACCCTACCTACCCTACCTACCCTACCTACCCTACCTACCCTACCTACCCTACCTACCCTACCTACCCTACCTACCCTACCTACCCTACCTACCCTACCTACCCTACCTACCCTACCTACCCTACCTACCCTACCTACCCTACCTACCCTACCTACCCTACCTACCCTACCTACCCTACCTACCCTACCTACCCTACCTACCCTACCTACCCTACCTACCCTACCTACCCTACCTACCCTACCTACCCTACCTACCCTACCTACCCTACCTACCCTACCTACCCTACCTACCCTACCTACCCTACCTACCCTACCTACCCTACCTACCCTACCTACCCTACCTACCCTACCTACCCTACCTACCCTACCTACCCTACCTACCCTACCTACCCTACCTACCCTACCTACCCTACCTACCCTACCTACCCTACCTACCCTACCTACCCTACCTACCCTACCTACCCTACCTACCCTACCTACCCTACCTACCCTACCTACCCTACCTACCCTACCTACCCTACCTACCCTACCTACCCTACCTACCCTACCTACCCTACCTACCCTACCTACCCTACCTACCCTACCTACCCTACCTACCCTACCTACCCTACCTACCCTACCTACCCTACCTACCCTACCTACCCTACCTACCCTACCTACCCTACCTACCCTACCTACCCTACCTACCCTACCTACCCTACCTACCCTACCTACCCTACCTACCCTACCTACCCTACCTACCCTACCTACCCTACCTACCCTACCTACCCTACCTACCCTACCTACCCTACCTACCCTACCTACCCTACCTACCCTACCTACCCTACCTACCCTACCTACCCTACCTACCCTACCTACCCTACCTACCCTACCTACCCTACCTACCCTACCTACCCTACCTACCCTACCTACCCTACCTACCCTACCTACCCTACCTACCCTACCTACCCTACCTACCCTACCTACCCTACCTACCCTACCTACCCTACCTACCCTACCTACCCTACCTACCCTACCTACCCTACCTACCCTACCTACCCTACCTACCCTACCTACCCTACCTACCCTACCTACCCTACCTACCCTACCTACCCTACCTACCCTACCTACCCTACCTACCCTACCTACCCTACCTACCCTACCTACCCTACCTACCCTACCTACCCTACCTACCCTACCTACCCTACCTACCCTACCTACCCTACCTACCCTACCTACCCTACCTACCCTACCTACCCTACCTACCCTACCTACCCTACCTACCCTACCTACCCTACCTACCCTACCTACCCTACCTACCCTACCTACCCTACCTACCCTACCTACCCTACCTACCCTACCTACCCTACCTACCCTACCTACCCTACCTACCCTACCTACCCTACCTACCCTACCTACCCTACCTACCCTACCTACCCTACCTACCCTACCTACCCTACCTACCCTACCTACCCTACCTACCCTACCTACCCTACCTACCCTACCTACCCTACCTACCCTACCTACCCTACCTACCCTACCTACCCTACCTACCCTACCTACCCTACCTACCCTACCTACCCTACCTACCCTACCTACCCTACCTACCCTACCTACCCTACCTACCCTACCTACCCTACCTACCCTACCTACCCTACCTACCCTACCTACCCTACCTACCCTACCTACCCTACCTACCCTACCTACCCTACCTACCCTACTACTACTGGTTTGTTCTGGACTCGCGGCGGCCATTATACAGCCGTCTCGAAAACCGATTTTAAATTTTTATTTTTAACCGACTTACCAAGAAGGAGGAAGTTCTATTTTCAACTATATTATATTAATTCTGCCTGCTATAACTGATAATAATAAATAATACCCCCCTATTTTAACTCCCCTGCCCCCCAATTATTTTTATTGTATAAACGAAGTACCTCCTCCCGTTAAGCTCAAACCCCGTCTAGACTAAGATCTGGATAGGAACAAAAATCCCCCCTTTTTTACTTTTAGATAACACAAAAAAAAAAAAAAAAAAAAATAAAAAAAAAAAATAAAAAAAAAAAAAAAATTGTTCACTCTTGCCTCCCCAGCCAAGGACTGGAGACAAATTGACTGACAAGCGTAGACTGCGCAAGTCTTACTAAGACCTGACTCGCTGTTGACTCGCTCTATTAGTAGAAGCAAATCAAACAAGGGACACGACAGCCTATCTTGGTATATCTTACCTTGTTGAGCAAGAACTAACCCAACGAAGCTGTATTTATTTATAAAGCCAAGTTTACATTTAATTTACTTTACATTTTATTTACACTTTTTACTATTTATTTGCGGTTTTACTGACTATATAATTTGCAATTCCAATTATTTAATTTGACCATACACTTATAGGGTCCCTTTACAACCCAATAAGGGTCACTTTTAAGCGCCAAAGACAAACCCTCGAAGCCAAGATGTTCACGAGGACGCCAGCCAAAAACGAGAACATTCCCAAAAGATTGGAAGAAAACACCCTAAACTCCACATTTACGAGAACCACACCTACGAAAACTTCACCTGTGGCACGATCCACGGTGAGGAAGAGCATCGGCGAGTGGGAGGCAGCCAAACAAGAGACTTCTAAAAAGTCTCAGGCAAAACCTCAGACCCCTCCCGGGAAAGCGCCGGGCGCCCCGACTACCTCTACCACATCCGTTTCCCCCGCCACGGTTGAGCCCGCCAAGCCAAGGGACAGAGTGACCGAAGCCAGAGTCAGCCTAGCAAAGATAAAAACCCAGCTAGGCCAATCTCGTAACACCAAAACAGAGATTAAGGTCGAAATCACTCTGGCTGCGGAGAGACTATACCAGTTGGTAAAGGAGACAGAGTCCACGACTAATAAAAACAAGATGGAACTGCCTCAGCAGTCACCAAAACAGCTGGGGGCAAACCAGGACGGGATAGCGGATGGGAAAAGAAAAAATGAGAGGGAAATCTTCAGTAAGATGCTCGAAGACCACGCGAACCTCCTAAGACAAAACTCGGAAAGCATGAGGAAACTGCAGGAGAAGCTTGACAAAGCCGAGAGACAGACATACGCGAGTGTAGCGTCGTCCGATAGGAGGCAACCTCCGGAGCGAACCGCGCTGCACTCGCTGGTGGTTACGGCTACTGATGAGAAAGAAACGGGCGAGGAAGTTCTCAATAGAATAAGGAAGGTGGTGAATGCAAAGGAGGGGGGAGTTGAAGTGGAGAAAATAAGAAAGGCCAAGGACAGGAAGGTTATAGTGGGTTTTAGAAGTCAAGAGGAAAGGGATAAGGTCAAGACCAGACTGACCAGGTGCTCTGATCATCTAAAGGTCGAAGAAATGACAAACAAGGACCCACTAGTTGTGCTCAGAGACGTTTTTCAGTACAACACTGACGAGGACATACTTGGTGCGCTGAAGAAGCAAAATAGGGAGATTTTCAAAGACCTGAGCGGTAAATATAGGCTCGAAATAGCTTATAGGAAGCGCACCAGGAACCCGCACGCATGCCATGTTGTAATGCGGGTTTCCCCCAAGATATGGCGGCGAATGATGGAGGCTGGGTCGGTTCACATCGACATGCAGAGGATCCGAGTGGCCGACCAATCTCCGTTAGTTCAATGCTCGCTTTGTCTGGGATATGGCCACGGCAGACGTTTTTGCCAGGAGACCCAGGCAAGGTGCAGCCATTGCGGGGGAGCCCACATGAAGGCAGATTGCCCAGATTGGCTTGTGGACACAGCACCGTCGTGTTGTAACTGCACGCGGGCAAAACTCGAAAGGGTTGAGCACAACGCCTTCAGCCAAGAGTGCCCCGTAAGGAGAAAATGGGATGCCATGGCCAGAAGCACGACGTCGTACTGCTAAGGTGGTCACCGGCGGAATATCTGACTCTAACACAAGGCCATACGTAGTAGCCCAAGCAAATTTGCAAAGAAAGGCACTGGCAACAAATGAATTAATGCTTGAGGCGAACAAAAGGAAAATGGCCTTTGCACTGCTCCAGGAGCCGTACATTGGAGGCATAGGTAGAATGAAGGACTACCACGGTGTTAGGATCTACCAGAGCAATAAGACAGAAGAAGGAGCCGTCAAGGCAGCAATCGCGGTCTTTGACGGCGATATAGACGTCGTCCAGTGCCCGGACTTTACCACACCCAACATCACGGTGGTAAAGATGAGGACAATTGCCTGGGAAATCGCGGTGGTCTCATTCTACTTCGAACCAAAGCCAGAACCGATAGGGCCATACTTGGAGCAGCTTAAAAGTATAGAGCGGAACTTCGGCCGGCAGATCATCATGGGAGGCGACGTCAACGCGCTAAACTCTTGGTGGGGTAGCCGTAAGACAAACGGAAGAGGGGAAGAAGTGGCTGGTGCCCTAGAAGAGATGGATTTGCAGGTGCTTAATGTCGGCGACACGCCAACTTTCCATACAGTGCGGGGAACCACACTTTACTCCAGTGTAGTGGACGTTACGGTGTGTACAGCGGGACTGCTCGGCTTGGTGGATGACTGGAGGGTAGATGAGGCAATGACGAGCTCAGACCATAACACCATCACCTTCAAGCTGGCCTTGGAGAAGGCAAGGGGTATACAAATAACTAGAACCACACGTAGATTCAATAGCAAAAAAGCAAACTGGAACCAATTTCGTGAGAAATTGGCCCAGTTGCAAACTGACCACAATATAGATGCCACAGAAATTAGAAAAATAAATAATACAGTAGATTTAGAAAATAAAACAAAAGCATTCCAAAACATTATTATAGAAGCAGCCAACAATAGTATACCCCTTATTAAGCCAAGTAACAAGGTCAACTTACCATGGTGGTCAGAGGAGCTCGCCACGCTGAAGAGGGCAGTCGCCACCAGGAAGCGCAGGATCCGCTGTGCAGCACCCGTCCGGAGAGACGCCGTCGTCGCTGAGTACCTGCAAATCAAAAAAGAATATGAGGACAAGGCAAAAAATGCTCAAACGGAGAGCTGGAAGGGTTTCTGCGAGAAACAGGACAGAGAGACTCTATGGGACGGGATTTACCGGGTCATAGGCCGGACCAGGAAAAGGCACGAGGACTTGCCCCTGACCGTGAACGGAAAGGTACTGGACAATCTCCACTCTGCCGAACTGCTGGCAGAAACGTTCTACCCCGGGGACAGAAGGGATGAGGATAGAGAGGAGCATACGCGCACCAGAATACTTGCTGAAAAAGTGAACGCTTTGAGTCATGATGAACAACATGACCCGGCGTTCACCATCGAGGAGCTGCACTCCAGCATGCGCAGCTTCAACCCCAAAAAGGCCCCCGGGGCGGATGGCCTGACGGCCGACATCTGCCAGCACTCGATTAACCACGATCCGGGCACTTTCCTAGCGCTGGCTAACAAGTGCTTGGAACTGGGCTACTTTCCCGGGACCTGGAAGGAGGCCACAGTTGTGATCCTAAGGAAACCCGGGAAGGAGAGCTATACAGTTCCAAAATCTTACAGGCCCATTGGTCTGTTGCCGATGCTGGGAAAAGTTTTGGAAAAAATGGTCATAAGCAGAGTGAAATGGCACATTATACCGCAACTCAGTACTCGCCAGTACGGGTTCATGCCCCAGAAGAGCACAGAAGACTCCCTCTATGATCTGCTCGAACACATACGTGGGAAATTAGCGGACCACAAGCTAATCGTAATGGTGTCGCTAGACATAGAGGGAGCTTTTGACAGCGCATGGTGGCCAGCTATCCGAACCAGACTGGCTGAGGAAAAATGCCCAGTAAATGTGAGGAGAGTTATGGACAGCTACCTCGATAACCGAAGGGTCAGGGTCAGGTATGCAGGAAAGGAGGTCGTGAGGGAGACTACCAAGGGATGCGTACAGGGATCAATTGGAGGACCGATCCTCTGGAACGTCCTCTTGGATCCCCTACTAAAAGGGCTGGCGGAACGGGGAGACTACTGCCAAGCCTTCGCTGACGACGTGGTGTTGATATTTGATGGCGACTCAGCGATCGAGATCGAGCGGAAGGCGAATGACGCCCTCGCCCATGTTAACCAGTGGGGTGTTAGTAACAAGTTGAAATTCGCACCGCATAAGACAAATGCGATGGTAATAACGCGGAAACTGAAATACGACACCCCGCGGCTGAGCATGGGTGGGGTCGCCATTGGCATGACGCAAGAGATCAAAATCCTGGGACTAACTATCGACAACAAGCTTACATTCAACAAGCATGTAGCGAATGTATGCAAAAAGGCGATTGGTTTTTACCATCAGTTGTCGAGGGCTGCGAAGGTCAGCTGGGGCCTCCACCCCGACGTCATCCGCACCATGTATACGGCAGTAGTTGAACCCGTCATTTTGTACGCGGCAAGTGCGTGGGCATCAGCAGCCACAAAGAAGTGCGTAAAGAAGAGGCTAAATGCGGTCCAAAGGGGATTTGCACAGAAACTGTGCAAATCCTACCGCACCGTTTCCCTGAACTCGGCACTGGTGTTGGCTGGAATACTGCCCCTCGATCTCCGAGTGCAAGAGGCAGCTGCCCTGTACGAGGCGAGGAGGGGGGTACCCCGGTCAGCGCTAGGAGATAGGGACGTCGAGCGACGTACCGCATTTGCCTCCACACCCCACCCGGCAGAGCATATGAGCCTGCAGTTCATTTGCCTGGCAGACCAAGAATCACTCAGTGACCACTGCGCACTAGCAGTGCAGATCTACACGGACGGCAGTAAAATTGAAGGCAAGGTGGGGGCGGCATTGTCTCTCTGGAGCAATGGCGCTGAAACCAAAAGTCTGAAGTTGAAGCTGTCGTCCCACTGCACGGTCTACCAGGCCGAACTGTTGGCCATATGTAAAGCCACGCGGGAAATACTTAAGAGCGCTAAAGAGACCTTTGGCATCTTTAGCGATTCTCGATCGTCACTCGAAACGGTCGCAAACCACCGCTCTTCTCATCCCCTTGCAGTCGAAACCAGAGAGAATCTGCGGCAGGGCAGATCCCAGGGCAAAGATATACACTTGTTCTGGATCAAGGCCCATGCGGGACTGGAAGGGAATGAGAGAGCCGACCAGTTGGCTAAGGATGCGGCGCTCAAACTGAAGAGAAGGCCGGATTACGACCAGTGTCCGGTTTCATTCGTCAAGCGGCAAATCCGAAAGGATTCGCTTGACGAATGGAACCGGCGGTACAAGATGGGCGACACAGCTGCGACCACAAAATTGTTTTTTCCGGATGCAGTTGACGCTTATGGGCTTGTCAGAAAAATTCAACCGACAGGTGTAATTACACAGATTTTGACTGGCCATGGTGGGTTTTCCGAATACCTGCACAGATTCAAGTGTAAGGGAAGCCCATCATGCGCATGTGACCCTGACAAAGACGAGACGGTGACCCATTTACTGACTGACTGCCCGGCCTATGGCCTCGAGAGGTACGAGATAGAGCAAAGACTGGGAATAGAAGTAAATATTGAAAATCTAAATAAATTAATTAAAGGTATAAAATACAGAACAGAATTTTTAGAATACTGTAAGAAAATAGCGGAAAAAACGATTCACAACAATAAATAGGTGCATAATTATGCTCGAAATTATATATATCATATATAACAGGTAGCATTAGTAAATAGATCTAAAAAAGAGGATAACAGTAGATTAAGATAAAATAATAATAGATGTGTAATTATGTATGTATTAGTTTTAAAAATTTGAAAACTTATCATGTAGTAGTAAGTAAAATATGTAATAGTGAAATAAGAAAGTTTATAGTACCTAGAAATAAAGATAAGTCTCCATAGTCTCGGATTATGTCCGGGGAACTATTAGCTCGCAGACTCCGCCAAAAGCGCGGAGAGGTAGGCGCCATAAAAAAAAAAAAAAAAAAAAAAAAAACCCTACCTACCCTACCTACCCTACATACCCTACCTACCCTACCTACCCTACCTACCCTACCTACCCTACCTACCCTACCTACCCTACCTACCCTACCTACCCTACCTACCCTACCTACCCTACCTACCCTACCTACCCTACCTACCCTACCTACCCTACCTACCCTACCCTACCTACCCTACCCTACCTACCCTACCAACTCTAACTAAAAATAGATAGTAGCCGATGTGTTTGCCTTTTCTTGCCTTCAATAGTAGCCATTGTTTGGATAGACTTAGCTGGATTCAAAACCAAGGCGTTTCTCATAGACCATGCCGAGATCCAATCAAGATCCTCATTTAAACTTTTTACTGTGTCAACAGCCTGCTGGGAATGAAAAGATAGATACATCTGCAGATCATCAGCATATAAGTGGAACTTGGGGTTGAGCAGGCAATTCATGATGTCAGCACTGTAAAGAATGAAGAGTAGCGGGCCCAGGATCGATCCCTGCGCTACACCCCTATTCACGCACTTAGGACCAGAGGATTTTACGGCTCCATCACTATCGCTCGTCACCTGGACAAACTGAGAACGGTGATTCAAGTAACTTTCAAACCACTTTACTGTCTCAGGCTGACATCCGTAATAAGACAACTTCGATAGGAGGAGCGAGGTATTAATAGAGTCAAAAGCGCCCGAAAAATCTAGTAAGACCAGCAGAGTACCCATGCCCTTATCTCTACCTTCCAGAATATTCCCAACCACATCAAGAAGGGCTGTGGCCGTGCTGTGTCCTTTGCGACAGAGCAAGTATTTTCCGTTTCCGTAAGTGTGTCCGTGGCATCAACAGTGGGTCCTATCAGAATATCAGCGCGGCGTTATTTTCTTTTTTGGATATCGCTGCACATGCTGAGATAGGAGCCTTTTTGGTCTCGCACGGGGTTTTTATTTTAATTTTTTATTATTGTTTAAATTTATGCATATTTCTCGTGTCTCCTGTGCGGGTCACAAATAAATATTTTTTCTTTCTTTCTTTATAATAACTGTACAATCAGTTGATCCAAATTACTTTCTTTCTCCCCATCACAAAGCAAATTATACACATCTGAACTATAACCAAAATATCCTTATTAACTGAGTCGTTGATCCTATATGTATAATATCTCTGTTTGCCATCTCTTTTCCCCTCCTCTTATAGCGTGTCTTCATTGATACTTTAAATGACGTATTTCATATTCCTCCTCATCGTATTCGTATCCCCATACCATGACAACCGATTTCCACTCTACTTTCAGTCATCGGGATCGATTCCACTTTCAGGCTGTAGGAGGCAGTTCATGAGATACACCGTGGTGACAGACAGACAGACACACAGACAGACGGATAGTGGAGTCTTAGTAATAGGAAAGATTTTTTTTGACAATCAATTCACGAGGAAAAACTAAAAGAATGTTTTTTATTTTGTAGGTACGGCATCACAATTATCAGAAGGGAAAAGAACAGTAAAGTCTAGCACATTTAGTCCACCTTTGTACTTGTGCATAAAGTTTTGATAAATAGTTTGGTTTTAACGGAAACAGCTTTTAGCAAGTATCTTTCATAAAAATTAAGTTTAATCAAAAACAAATGACTGCATATTTTTGTGAAAACAATAACCCACTCATCTATAAAGACATTTCATCTATTTTCACAACATTTGACCCACAACGGCACAAAAGCGACATGGACGACAAACCAATAACTATATACATTCATTTAAAATTGGCACAACTAACGAACGAATGTTACTTTTTTAACAAAACAAAAAGCAGTAACTATTGTGGTGAGTTGGACTGACAGACGAAACTTGTCGAAATTCGTTAGTTGCTATCTTGCTTAAAAACAATCACCCAACAAAAATATATACCCACATACAGGGTGTGACAAAATTAAATTTCGAAACTCCTAAATTCTACCGAATAATAGAAATTGAGTAGAAAATTGATTCGACGTTTCTGTAAAGTAATGTTTTGTGACCGGCTCGCCGTGTTTTGACGATTTTTTTATGTCGAACTCTCGATTCTTTTCGAACCTTTCGATGGCTTTATTCGTTATTCGGGATCACTGAGCCAATGCTATTAATTTATTGATACAAATTACAAAGACTCGGAGAGCTCTTTTCTCTTTGCTTAGCAATTGAATTACATCCGACAGGCATTTTCATTGGAATTTTAAAGATTTTCACTATTGTATTTCGGTTGGAACGGAAAAGATTTTAGGTGTTATTGGACCAGTGATGGTTGTCGGAGTTCTAGGATACTTTTCATCATAACCAGCACCCGACAGGTAGTTTATTTCGCGTTTGCATTGAGAACGATATTTTTTTACAGAGGCATTTGAAAAGACTAAAGTATTGTTAGAAACATAACTGATGTATACGCAAACGCTTCTATTTTTAAATGAGCTTTCTTCTTAGTAGTAGTTATGGTCTAGCTAAACTGTAACAATTGTGCATAATTCTACATAGGTAAAACAAAATTCTACAATGAAATATGAAGTAAACGAATGTATTCAATGGAATTCTCATCAAATAAGTTATTTTTTTTGATAAATAGTTAATTGATATTTTTGAGGCTAGATAATTAATGTAATTAAGGCTCACAAGAAGAATTTCTTGTGAGCCTTAATAACATTTAAAATCAGCTTTATTTCAATCACCCTTAATTTAAAAAAAAAACACACCTAGACACCAGTCTACTCGGGACCACGGTCATTGCAACACGGCCGAAACGTCAGGTGAAATAGGTAAATAAACAATCGAAATTTCATCGCGTTAAATTCCCGTGATAAACTGTTTTTCAATTATGAAACGCGAAAGTTTTAAAGTTAATACTCTTAATCTCACTACCAATTTTATTTATACCATTTTTCTCAGCCTCACCGCATTTCCTAGTTGTTGCGTACTGAGCATAAACTAGAAAACATACATTGAATACGCCCTCGATTTATACCGCACTCTTTCAGGTCAAGAGTCAGATGACCGATATTACATTCAGACGATATTGCCGTCTTTGCTTTTACGAAACCCACTACTTTGTTAAGACTGGGCCGAGCAAAAGATGCGCGCGGCAAATAGGTATTTAATGCAGCGCGCTAGTCGTGTGCGTCGTCACACACACAATGACAAGTTCGCTCGAGGCCCGTTTGCAGTTGCATGACAAAAGTTGGTAACTAAAGATTTTTTAAATTTGGGTCGTTGTGTTGAGTGACTTGAAATGACGAATATTTATTATTTAGATGGTTTTATATGTACATAAAACCCATAATTAAATCTTATAATCTATATTATATAAAAGATAATGTTTGGTTGTATTGTACTATAGTAATACAATAACCGTTCCCTTAATATTCATCCGATTGCGATGAAATTTTGGCTTTGTGGATTGTAGGCCCGGGCATTTTACTGGGTTTGTAGACTTTGTAAGTAAGCTAGGGGAGTAGCTGTAGATGGGTAGGCATATTGTATAATAAAACCAGACCGTAATAAAAAAACTATAATTACCTAATGCGTGTTTTACCATTTTACAAAAAGCCCAGGGAAACGTAGTATATTTATTATACAGGATGAAAGAAAGATCATATTTTAAAAATTGCTTTTGCTTCTGTAAATGAACAACTTTCTCCAGGGAAGTCGAAGACATTTTTCAAAAAAGAATTTAAATTTTTCATACAATGTTGTCACCAGATGACCAAAATTTGTGTGGGGTTAAGATAAAAAAGATTATAAAAATAACTGGAAAAGAGACAAGAAGGGTAATAACAATCACATTTAAAAACATGATTGTTATTTTCCACCACTGGTGAATAACGGAATAACGTGCCCATGCGATTTATTGCGCTTTTCTTTTGCGTTTTGTTGTTTCTTCAGTTGCAACTGTTCGTTTCGAATCTTTTTTTCTCCTTTTCATTGATCTTTCATTGAGATTTCATTCCCTGAGTTTCATTTGCCTATCTAACTGAGAACAAGGATTTCCGGCATTAAGCAAAAAAATAAAAAGTTTTAAATTTTTCTTCCATTTTAGACCAACATTCTATTCTTCCTCGATAAGTTCAACCTTCATGTCCAATTCAGTCCAAACTGCAAATATGCATGTTTTTCTTTGTGTAACATGAAGTTGTTCTTGTGCTTGGAAGTATCAATTATGGTTTTTTTTTTGTTTAATATTTCCTTCCTTGTCTCTTTTCCAGAAATTAATTTTTAAATTAAATTATACGATTTATGTACTCTGCGTTTTGCTGACGCCAATCTTTTGTATTTCTCTTGGTTTCGAGATGTTTTATAAATTGTTAGTACTTGAGTAATATTTTTATACTCGGGTATGCCAGTGGTTGTCTCGAATTGAATGAGACCACTGATGCGGCACATCTTCCAGCATATGTCTGCCTGCCTGAGTAATTTATTATTTTTCCGCCAATAAACTTCGCTATGATACCATTAAAAATTTCAGTAATGTTGCTCTATGCATTATGCATCAAGCTTGTAGCATTATTCATCGGTCTGGAAGTGAATTTTAATATGGCTAAAAAATATAAAGCCACCCTCTTTACTTTTCATCGTTGAAATCAGATATTCTTCTGTCGATGATTCCCCTTCGGTCAGTTTTTTTGCAATAATAAGATTTGCATGTGCTATGATTTCTAAACACGTGGCCCGTTCAACAAACCCTGCTTCAGATCCAGAACTTTTTGAGAAAAGTTTTGTCATTTTGCGCATACATGTATATGTTTTACAGCGCCAGTAACCAAACGAAGTATATTTTTTAACTGCTTTTCGGTACCTTAATGGGTAGCTTGTGTTTCTAGTCAGCTCAACTGCATCATGTGAAACCCACTTCTATTGCCATGTATTATGATCTCGTCTTTATCTTCAGTTTCTTCTTCTATCAAAATGATTGAATATGAATCCGTATGTTTTGAAGAATACTGAAATAAAATAATAATATTGTAAGAAGTCAAAAAGCATGTCTTAGAACTGGAAACATACAGTCTCAAAACAGTAATAAAAACGGTACTGTAAACTTACAGTTATATAAACTATAAAAAATATGAGAAGTTTCCATTCATCAGGATTCAGAATAATAAATAGCCTTTAATTTATAATCATATTGGGGGAACTGCGAATTCCAGTAGTACATGGTCTCGTGGTGCACGGTGCGCAAGTTACAAGCAACTTTCTGATTACTCTTTGATATCTCTTAAAAAAACAGTAGTATAGATACTTACTACTGTTTCTTGTGATAGATCAAAAATAAAATAAATTCACAATTATAAGAAAAATGTGATCCACCATCGTGTATTCTAAAAAGATTGTCAGATTTGCAATCAGCATCCCTAAAAACCCATTACACGATACCCATATCGAATGTTTGAGAAAAAGTTGCATCCGCCATTATGGATTTTAAAAAGAATGTCAGATTTGCAATCGGCATCCCTAAAAACCCATTACACGATACCCATATCGAATGTTTGAGAAAAAGTTGCATCCGCCATCTTGAATTTTAAAAAGAATGTCAGATTTGCAATCGGCATCCCTAAAAACCCATTACATGATACCCATATCGAATGTTTGAGAAAAAGTTGCATCCGCCATCTTGGATTTTAAAAAGAATGTCAGATTTGCAATCGGCATCCCTAAAAACCCATTACACGATACCCATATCGAATGTTTGAGAAAAAGTTGCATCCGTCATCTTGGATTTTGAAAAGAATGTCAGATTTGCAATCGCCATCCCTAAAAACCCATTACACAATACCCATATCGAATGTTTGAGAAAAAGTTGCATCCGCCATCTTGGATTTTAAAAAAAATGTCAGATTTGCAATCGGCATCCCTAAAAACCCATTACACGATACCCATATCGAATGTTTGAGAAAAAGTTGCATCCGCCATCTGGAATTTTGAAAAGAATGTCAGATTTGCAATCGGCATCCCTAAAAACCCATTACACGATACCCATATCAAATGTTTGAGAAAAAGTTGCATCCGCCATCTTGGATTTTAAAAAGAATGTCTGATTTGCAATCGGCATCCGTAAAAACCCATTAAACGATACCAATATCAAATATTTGAGAAATAATTGAAAAAATCGATTACCTACATTCGCCATTATGTTAGATAAAACATTTTTCCAAAAAAATCTAACATAAAACTTGAACATAACCGGTGAAATGAGTGTACCAGGGTTTACTTTATACAGCTTCGTACCTCTCTCTTTAGAGCGTACCGGCGTGATGTTATGTTATGAACATATGACAATAAACAGACATGCGATTGCAACAATCCTGAAAGATCAGCCGTAATTATTTGAGGAGTTCTGTTGCAAATCTCCAGAATTCTTCAACAGATCTTCACCAAATTTAAATGGAACGTACCCTTCCAAACAAAAAAAGAATTTCCAAAATCGGTCCACAATATATGAAATCGATAATCATACACAAAAAAACAAACATACAGCTGAACATAAAACCGCCTCATTTTTGAAAATCGGTTAAAAGGGAAATAAAATAAAAAAATAGAAATACATACTTTTTATGAGATAGGCATTATATTTACTAAAAAAATATTTAAAACAAAAACAGAAATATGTATTGAATAGTAAAAACATAAAAAGTAAATGTTAGGTATGCATAAAAATTCCTACACAAAAATAAAAAAATATGACTTACCTTATTCAACTATTTGCGGCAATGTATACGTACACAATAGATCGCGAATTATCGTTATCGGCGCGTCGCTCCACGATGAGACGTGACCTCTCTCCGAGCTCTCGTGGACGACTGAATTGACGACAGGTGCACGTTGCGTATGATTCAAAACAACGCGACAATTAAGAAAAAAAAGAACACAAAAATAACCAAATGACATTTCGAAAATGTTAAAACACTAAATTGTGGTATGACCATTAGAGATTAATATGAATTAAAGATTGTGAAAAAAATCAACAGTTTACTATCAAAAATCATTAAAACACTAGCATGCTATTTTATGATTTTTGTCTAACTTTACGTATTTTTGTTATTTAAACTAGACAATATTTTTTATTTTTGCCAACATAGAATCGTTAACACATTCATTGTGGTGTTCATTACATATTTTTATCGCAATTATGGTAATAATATTGATTATATCCCTATAACTGTGACGATCGTTTTGAATTATTTTGCACGGTGCAGTCTTAATATTACGCTTAACCTTTGAATGTTATAAACTTACTGAAGTATTAGCATTAGTAAACTACAAAGGGTCAAACTAAGTTAGTTGGAAAAACTTCTCAAATATAAATGGCACAAATGGAATGTTGGTTATAAGATTGTTGATTCTTTTAAAGGTCTTATCTTATCTTGTGGAGGGGCCAAGATACAAGTCGGACACTTCGACCCATTGGGATCTATTGTGATCCCCTAGATAACTTACTCCTCCCCAATCTCGTTGAAAACTCTTTTCATGAGTTTTACAACGGGACTAGGAGATATGAGCCTACAGTCTTCTGGTCTTGGATATCCAACCCCTAAGAGACTCATTCGCTTACCAGCCAGTGCATCGCATGTGCAAAGAAGGTGCTCCATGCGTTCCGTATGTTCTCCACACAACCTGCACACGGGTGTCGCGGTTAGACCCATCTTCATGAGCATGTCGTTGGTTCCAAAGTGCCCAGTAAAGGCCCCAAGCAGGTAGCGGATTTGCCCCCTGCTCATGTTCCAAATGCATTCCCGAGCTTTGTACGTAGAGCCTAGGATTTTCTTGGAGTGTTGTAGACCGGTGCTAGACAGCCAATGAGTTCGCTGTCTGTGATCTGCAAACTCCCTAAATTCGGCTTTTACAAGACACGTCGAGACGCCTACACATTGTTCTGGACCCACAAAATCATTTGCTGAGCCCTCTCTTGCCAGTTCATCTGCCATTTCGTTACTATGGATTCCTATGTGCCCAGGGATCCACATCAGTCTTACTCTGCCATCATCTTTTGTTGTGCTTCCCAAGCCTGTTTAGGGTCTGGACAGCATCCAGAATAAGTCCGGATTCCACTTTGTAGGATGCCATGGCTTTGATTGCAGCCTGACTGTCACTAAGAATATACATATATGGATTTACTTCTGGTTCCGCTATCTATATTCTCTTGAGCACAGGTTATTATGGCGTATGTTTCTGCTTGGAATACAGTTGCCATCTTCCCTAGGCTTTTGCTACATTTGTAACCTTTGCGTATATTCCCGCCCCTGTACCTGATTCCATTTTGGATTCATCAGTGTATCACACCAGACTATCTGGTTCTGGTGGATCGATTCTCTTCGTCCAGTCCTCTATTGTAGGGATTTGGACTTTGAAAGACCTTTCAAACACAACCATAGTTTGCATTTTATCGGATAACATGCTTGTTACCCGATCCAGTCCTTCATTCCCATCGAAATTTGCATGGTTGGTCCTTGGCTTAGAGGCATCCCATAGTTCAGCTACAGCAAGTCGATGTAATGTCTTCCTCGAATTCAACCAGGGATATTGAGGTATCTCTCAATCGTTTCCGTAGGTAACTGCCCGAAAGCACCCGTGATGCCTAGACACACTGTTCTTTGTAATCTGGTGAGTGGCGCTTTGCACGAGGCAAGCTTTGTTTTTGGCCACCACACTATGCTGCCGTATGTGATAATAGGTATTATCACTGTCCGGTACAGCCATCGTATCAATTTGTGCATTAACCCCCAAGTTTTACCGTAGGTGGAACGACACATGCCGAACACTCGTAGGGCTTTTGTCGTAATATTTTCCACATGAGTTTTCCACCTGAGTTCTCTATCAAGCGTTACACCCAGATATTTAACTTCGGTGCACCAGGGCAGCTTTATTCCATTGAGGGAGAGCTTTCCTAGTTTTCCTAGTTGTCTCTTCCTCGTGAATGGAACAATGACTGCTTTGCTTGGGTTGATAGAGAGGTGGTTCTTTGTACACCATTCCTCTGTCATCCTCAATGCCTGTTGTAATAACCCAGAGACTATGTTCGGCAATTTATCATTAATCATTATTGCTATGTCATCTGCATAGCCTACTGTGTAGAATGGTCCGGTATTGAGCTTGGTAAGTAGCGAGTCTACAACCAAGCACCACAATAATGGTGACAGCACTCCACCCTGCGGACAAACTCTTGTTGTTTTTGCACTAAGTCTGTCTCCCATCAGTTCCGATCTGACTATTCTGCTTTTCAGCATATAGTCAATCCAGTTGCACGTGGTATCGTTGATGATGTTGGTAATGTTGAGTGTTAATCCTATGTGGTGTAAAAACATTCAAAACAAATATATTTTTTTACACAGCCTTTACTAAGAATCAATTATTGTCAATGGGGTGAGGCCACCTTCGAATCTTGTTCGAATCCCATTGCACCATTCAGCTGGCAAACGAGGGGAAAGACATTAATGACTGAAACATCATGGACTATTAATATATAAGTTTGGTAAAGGTGGTTAGTATATTTTGGCGGGTTTTTTGTTTGTACCTCATGGTTTTGTTTTTGTAAGATATTTACTACCTCGTTGTTTTAGTCACTACTAGACTCTAGTACAATAGTCACAAGCGCTACTACTACGAGAGCGATCTTACTGCGCTAATTATGTTTACCACAGCCGGGGGTCTGGAAAGAAACCCGAAATGATTCCAAACTTTTAAGTATTTAAGTTAATTACAATTAATTATCCTACAAATGCCCATTCCAAGTCGAGGCTGGAACATTGAATGGTTACAATTACTAACTACAACTAGCTAACCTGCAAATGTCCACTCCAAGCCAATGTTAGGACATAGAGCGGTTACAATAATTAAATAGACTAACTATAACTAACTAGCCTACGAGAATCCATCCTACTCGATGTAGGAATATAGAATCCTTTTTCTTACAAAAAAAAATCTTATTAATATTGGTTTCGAAATCGTTTGATTTACTGACGTTCAAGGCTGCATTGGCTTCAAGATAATTGCATCATCAGTAACTTCCTGTCTCGATGTTACGTAGTTTCTGAGTCAGCAAGTCAGCTAATTTTTAAGCTATGCGTTTCGTGCTCAAGGTAACTGCACCGTTGCAAGGTCTATGAACACTTAGTTTCCGCAATGTCAGCAGCTTCCATACGTACATACGCATACGTAACACACTTAACCAGATCCAAATCCAAAATCTCAGCTGCTACAAGAGAAATCATAAAGGAAGAACATAATATTAACGCGTTTTCTGACTGGACGGAAAACGTGTTAATATTAGGTGAATTGGAGATTGGACCCCGGAACTCACGATCAACAGCTGCGATTGTGACCATTAGTTTGCCGGTACTTTTACAGCTAGCAGAATGTGGGTGTATTATTATACACATCTGCTGACCTCTTTAGGGGATACAGATTAGGACGTTCTGTCATATAATTTATACCAGCATGTTTCATCAACATCTTTCAAAACAACTTTATTTTTATGTTTCTATCGTATATTCATATTATTAAGCAAATAACAATTACTTGCGAACAATGGCACACAATTAACATTGCTTGTTTGTCTAACTCTACATTACAACTATTTAAACAAGACCAGCAATGTGCACTTTACTAAGTAAACAATATTAATACACTGCAGTTCGGTCGTTACTAGCAAATAATATGCATTACCAATTTGTTATTTAGTGATCAGTGAAGCTTACGTGGAACGGTCTAAGAAAGAAGATCCATCATTTATTAAAAAGTTCTGTTGTATATCTCCGAAGTTCATGATCAGATCTTGGTTAAATTTAAATGAGGGCAATCGGGAACATACTACTATTTTCAAATCGGTTCACAGTCTACTATCTACACTCATAAATAGGGACTGAACCTACTAAATACCTCTTTTTGCATTTTCCATGCCATAAAATCGTAATAGCATTTGTCATATTCTTTTCTCGACTTTGCTGGTAATAAATTAAGAGTAATTTCCTTCACCGCATCTAAAATATCGGGCGGAGTCAAATTGTCTTCACATTCACTGATATCAGACATTTTTAAACAATAATTTAAATAACTCATGAAATTCAGTACAGCAAAACTTGCAAAACGTATGAATGGCGCCAAAACCCAGCACATCACCGCATTAACCGCGCATGCACTAAGGCTTAGCACGCACTGCGATCTTTATTCGCGCGATTTTTTGCCGCCCTTTCTGCGACCTATGGAATTGTATGAAGTTGTTCGCATTGCGGTAAAGAAATCGTGTGGAAATAATACCGCAAGAAATCCGTGTTTTGCCACAACTGATAAACACACTACCCTCCTTCGGCAGTCAGGTAAAAATGAGCAAGTTCTAATAGTAAGGAACTTAAAGGAAATGATAAAGGATTTTGATGAAACTTGCACTATTACCTAACTTGAGAGATAGTCAATTCAACACAAAAATAATGATCACGATCCAATAAGTAGTTTCGGAGAAATGCGTGGACAAACATATATACAAACATGCGAACGAATCGAATTGATTATAGGGACACGAAAAAACTATCGATACTTTATGGTATCGAGTACATTTCCATTCGATAGCAATACTTTTGTACTCGATACTTTGCATTAGATACTTTTACTCAATGAGTACTTTTTGGCAGGTATCGTATCGAATAAGAAATTAAGTTTTAAATGGGTAATCTTAGAAATTACGCATTTTAACTTCCGACCTTACGGTTTATGTTTATGGTTATGGAAATGCCATCTAGTTCACTCGTTGTGAACCTTCTGTGAACTCTAATTTATATGCCTCAAGTACTAAATAATTTAATTTTCTTTATATTTTTTTTATTTTTCAATTTACAGTTGTCTTTTCCTTTTATTGTTATTATTTAATTTGTGTACCAATACCATTTGTTTATTCATGTCCTGCCCTACTGAAGTTAAACTGACGTTATTTACTGACTGATATTGACCTATGTTCTATGCGCATTAGGGGCCCTAAGAAAAGTACTCGATACCTTGTAGTATCGATACTTTTGTTTCGATACTTTTATGAGTACGATTTTTTTTTCGATACTACTCATGAGTACAGTATCGATTCTTTCTATTCGAAACCGTGTCCCTAATTGATTACCTCCTTTTTAAAAAAAACTGTCTACTTACATGCTTCCTCAATGAGATTCTCCTGCTGACTCTCGACGCAGTACTGCAGCAGTATGGTGAACAGCACGCCGGAGATCACCTGTGACCTCGAGATTGGCATCGTAGACAACACTAGCTATTTCTATCGATATGAAGCACTTTTCGGTGGCACATCACTATCACATTAATTCACTGCTGACTGTACTTTTATTCACTGGTAATGACACATTAATTCACTGGTGAGTTCGTCACTCTTGAGAATCCATTAGGGTTCTGGAACAATAAAAAAAATATTAATTCTTTTGCCTACAATTACCTGGGATAAAATTATATAAAATGATTACACAAACAAATATAATGACGTAGTTAGGTACCTATTATGACTAAGCTTTCGGGATTAAATTATTTTTGATTGTAATAATAAATGCAAAAAATAATCGGATAGAACATAATGAAATAATCGGTTGCAATAATGTATAATCATCAATGCCTTTTGTAAACCGACTAAACAACAAACATTGATTATTATTTTAACAGCAACTTTAATCTATAATTTTAAACCAGATAACGATAACAACTGATCCCAAAATAAATTGTCCTTTCGGTATTTCAAAAATCTGTCTTACATATCAAGCATTTCCTCTTAAGAGGAAGGTTTGCGAGCGTGGGAACTTATTTTAGAACCCACACATCGACATTTTCACTAACACAGTTGCATCACACATTGTAGTGTACAAGTACCCAAGAACAAATGAAAAATTATGCGACGCGACGGACAAAATATAGCTTCAATGCGCGTTCGCTTCTGAAGGACTGTTCCGTTTCTTCGATTCTATTTCAGCTTTTTGGTTTTTTAATTCGCTCAATCAAATAATTGGGCTCCTTTATTTCCATTTTCCTGTCTAATCGCGAATCTATTATTTCCGGAAGCTTACAATCAAGATAAATCTTTTTAATTTATATTCCTTGTTATTTCTTCAAATGCATCATCCTTTTTAATTGTTTTAACCTTCGTGTCAACGTTGGTCCAAACAATAAAAATACAGTTTTTGTTTGGTAATGTGGAACTGTCCGTGGACCTGGTAATACCAGTCATGGTTTTTATTTATTATCAGCTTTCCTGTTTGATTATATTTTTACCAGAGGTCCGCATTTAATAAGGTCTCTTTTACAAATTTTAACAAAACCAGAAGCAGTCAAGCACTGTCTTCTTTCTTGAATCCATTCCATGGAATCCGCTTGCAATATAGTTCTTCTATCAAGAGCTTTTCTTTCAACTTCTGTGAGTTTTATTTAATGTTCCGTTTTAGCAAAATAGAAGAAAGAAAAAAAAAAAAAAAACAATCAATTGCATAGTCTGGTTTTTGACAAAAATGACCATAATCTTTATCCATGTCATTATTGTTTTTACTTGAAGAAGAAGTTGAATATAGTCTGCGGCTGATTTCGATTTATAGGATATTTCTTTTTTTTTAACTTAAGATGGCTTTTAAATATGTTAGGTTTTTTATAAATGATTTTATTGTACAAGTAGGTTTGTGGCTGCTTAATGTTCGGATAAAAAACGGACATGCTCTCACCTTGGAGACTAAAACGGCACTATACATTTTTCGCGCGCGTGCTCGTTTATAAAACAAATTACGGGAGAGTAACGCTCCATACTAAAATGTATGACAGAAAACAATTTGTGTAGAAAAAATAACAATGTTGAAACGTAGATTACTACCATTTGGGTTGACTTATTAGATTTATAAAATGGTGAACGTCATATTCATACTTTCGTGTCACGATATATCTAAAGAGATTTATAAATATTGTTCTATAATAATGAAAATAATGCAAATAGGAAAGGTCGATTTAGATGTTTTTGAGAGATTTCAACAATTTTATCGAAATTTAGGATGGTTTTACAATTATCTCGCGGTGAAACTGTTGGCACATCTATTAAGGTTCTTCTTATTTTTTTTTGTGTAATACAATGCGGTGAATATTTAGAAATTTCGAAAACTGTAAGTGCCTTTTTAGGTATTTCTTAAGGACTCGCCTCTTAACTAAAAGAGTGGGCAACCACTTATATTTGTATTAACTAGGCAGGCAGAATTGGACTGTGGTAAAAAACTGTTGGAAGAGTATGTTATTTCTTATAACCTGCTAATGAACACTGGTCTCATTTTATCACTGCATTTGATAAAGATATACGCGGTAGTGGGAGTCTGTCCCACTACCGCGTATATCTTAATCCATTAAGTGATACGCCGTTGCCGAAAAGCTTACAGACCCACTAAGTATTATTTGTATTTTTTTTCCTACTCCTCCTTTATTCTTTTCTGATTAATTTCGTAGCGGGATCCAAGACAGTTAAATTAATTCTCCGGGACTTCGTCGAGCTTCATTGCCTCGGCGCTTTTCTGGTGGTCGCCACTGTTGATTATGGCTTTCAGGAGTTGCAGTGGTTTGGGAATAGTGCGGTGGGCTAAGTACCAAGTTAGAAGTTTCAAACTCAGTGACCAATTTACCTAACGTGTAGTAAACAGAATGACAGATAGATAGACAGAGTTGGTTTCGTGTTTACATTATTAGTATGGATTTTTTCATTGCTGCAAAATCAAGTCATATTCCTCATTTTACTGCATTTAGGTAATTATTAAATTAAATTTCTATCACTTAATAAAACCTCCATGGTCCAAAACTCCCGCTTAAAAACGCTTGAATAATTGCACCTAATTAAAAATCTGCGACGAATTTTTCAACGTTATTCAATCGGTATCTAAACAAAAAATTTAAAATTTTTGCATGAGTGTTATGTCGGTACCCGAACGCATGCGAGGGTACTAAATTAACACGAGTGCATTAATTACTCACTTTAGCCAGGTGCGTAATCTAATTTTCTTTCAACTACCAATCTACCTATTGTGATAAAATATAACTACTCAAAATAAAACTCAATCTAATGAAAATATTTATTCCACGACTTTTGCGGGGTGATGTGGCCATTTGAGTGAGTTTTGAGTCATGAGTTTTCAAGAAAACTTTTTCAGCTTTTAACACTGGTCACTGATACATACTTTTTTCTTTTTTAAAAAGCTTTGCTTGTATTTATAAACTTTCTGGATTTGAATTCATATCGCTATCGCTGTCCATTTCCATTTTTTTAAACTTTTCTTGCTAAATATGAAGTATCAAAGTTTTAAAATGATATAAATTGCGTGCCATTTCAAATCGAAGAACGCATGGAATAGTGCAAGACTAGTACCGAGATCACTATGGCACAAGATAAATACAATGACTATAATATTGCCAATCCAACAATGCCCTAAATTTAACCAAACACCTTCTCAACTCAGCACACACCATTTAAGATATACGACGCACTATATGATGATAGAGTATCTGTAATATTAGATGGCCTTTATCGCCCTTTGAACAATGTTATGACGCCATAAGCCCCCATTCAAGGCCTTGAACTGCCCGTAAACTTGAGCATGAATTTGAATGTACTTAAGTACCTATCCATTATCCTGCACAGCATAATGTTCTTCTTGTTAACGTCTTTTTAGTTCGCCTCTTAAGCAGTCGGGATTTTTGTTTTTTTTATTTAAGTATTTTTTTATTTACAACTTTTTAGTAACATTTATTTTCGAATTTAGTATTTTAAATATATAAGTGGTATTTATTTTTGAAATCGCCTCTTAAAACCCTTTATTTTGATACCCCATACGAAGGGTTTGGAAGAAAAAAATTGGGACCCCATATGGCACCAAGCCGCCATTTTTCTATTTTCCAATTTTAATGTAGCCTGTGTCACTCGCAAGGTTAAGACGAATCGATTGACGTCAGAATCATCAAAATTGGCCAACACATTTGGTCTCGAGAACGCCACATAGGAAGAAACACACAACAATACATATATACATACACTAATAAACACATTACCCACATTCGACAGTCGCGTAAAAAGCGAATTCTCCAAACAATTTTTGTTGGTCAACTAATTTCATAATTGGGATTTCAGGCTTAATAAATACATAAACAAACTCACACCTTTTGCCCATAGTGGTAAGCGGAAAGTATACATTTAGGTCTAATATTACATATTATTTATTAAGAGTAGTTACACTTAATGATGTCAATCAATAAATTGCATTAATTTAACACAACCTTTACAATAATCAAAACCACTCGTATCAATCACATCCACCAAGTATTAAAGGTGCGATGTCGAAAAGGGATAAGGCTAAAAGGCGGTACAGAGGGGATCCTACTGATGAGAACTGGTCTCTTTACAAGACGTTGCGTAATAGGTGCGGTCGTATGTGTAGGGATGCTAAAAGGCGCCACATCCACAACTCTGTTCAAAACTTCAACACAGCACAAGTATGGCAATTTCTCAAATCCCTTGGTATCGGCAAAGCTGATGATGACAGCACGCCTGATATGGACCTTAACGCAATTAATATACATTTCTCGAAACCCCCTGTCACTCTTGAAGATAACGTTAAAGCTTCCACTCTAAACAGTCTTTCTAAACTTCCTCTGCCATTGTGTACTTCTTTCTCATTTCACCCGGTTACAGAGGGGGATATAAAGCGGGCTATCACATCTATATCCACGAAAGCGGTGGGTGATGATGGTCTACAACTACAGATGCTTCTTCCTATCCTAAATGAACTCACTCCTGTCATCCTCCACACTATCAACTTCTCCCTATTTTCTGGCTGCTTTCCTTCAGCATGGAAGAAAGCGCATGTTCTGCCTCTACCCAAAGTCCCTAAACCTTCGTCAGTTGCCCAGTTCCGTCCAATTTCCATTCTTCCAATCCTATCTAAAGTCCTTGAGAGTGTTGTCAATAATCAGCTGTCTCATTACCTCTCCTCTAATAGCCTGCTAAGTCCTTATCAATCTGGATTCCGTCCTGGCCACAGCACTGTATCGGCTCTCGTCAAAATAACTGACGATATCCGACTGGCCATGGAAAACAGGCTCCTTACGATATTGATTTTACTGGACTTTAGCAGTGCTTTTAATTCAGTTGATTTTGACATCCTCTTAGGTATCCTATCCTCTCTTAATGTATCTCCTGCTGTGATTGCGTGATTTAACTCTTATCTTCGGGGTCGCTCGCAATCGGTTCGCTCAGAGGAGGCTTCCTCTGACTGGTGCGATCTCGCTGCGGGTGTTCCCCAGGGTGGCGTCCTTTCTCCTCTTCTTTTCTCTGTTTTTATAAACGATATCACTAAGGTCTTATCTTCAAACTATCATCTCTATGCTGACGACCTGCAGCTTTACCGCCACTTCAAACTTGAAGAGCTCACTGGAACTATCGATGCCATCAATAATGATCTTGGAAATATCTGTCTGTGGGCTAAAAGTTTTGGCCTTTTGGTGAACCCAGCAAAATCACAAGCTCTCATTATTGGTGGCAGACATTTTGTCAATTTATTGAGTAACCAGTCTCTCCCTCCTGTTTTCTACGATGCCGTTGCTATAGCCTACTCCAAAAAAGTAAAAAACTTAGGTGTTTTCTTAGACTGCAACCTATCTTGGAATGTTCACATTGCTGAAGTAAGCAGGAGGGTGTTTTGCTCGTTTCGATCTCTGAAGCATCTCCAGAAGTTCCTGCCTTTCTCGACTAAAGTTACTCTTGCTCAGGCTCTTCTTCTTCCTCTTCTTGACTATGCTGATGTCTGCTTCCTAGATGCAACTGAAGAACTTCTTGATAAACTCGAGCGTTTGCAGAATTTGTGCATCCGCTTCATTTTTGGCCTCCGAAAGTACGACCATGTGTCGGAATTTCGGAAGCGGTTGAAGTGGCTGCCTATTCGACAGCGCCGAGATACCCACACTCTTTCTCTACTCTTTTCTGTTCTTCACAATCCTACCTCTCCTTCGTATCTTCAGGAGCGCTTTGAGTATCTTGTTCCGAGAGGAAAGTCTTGCCGCTCCTCATCATCTCTTCTCCTTCGTTTTCCTCCTCACTCATCAAGTCGTTACGGTGGATCTTTTACTGTTCGTGCTGTCCGCCTCTGGAATAATCTTCCTCACACCATACGGGATAGCCCTTCGTTAGACATCTTCAGGAGAAGAACTAGGGAACATTTCCTGTCATCATGACTCATAAATATGTATGTATTTTAGATATATATTATAAAGTATGTATTATGTTTATGCATTGTGTGCTCTACACGTATTTGTGTAGTGTATTTAGTTAGTAAGAATTTAAATTTGTTTTTAAGTTTCTTTTTTGTTGTGCGCTTTTGTTCACTGTCCTAATTGTGTAAATCTCGCTATAACACTGAGGTTTGCTGTAAGAAAACCCAATTGTGGGTTAAGCTCGCCTTTGTACATAAGTTGTCCTTCTGTATTTGTATATGTTTGTTTAGTGTACAATAAAAAATATGAATATGAATAAGATAATCTTTAGAGTAGGTTCCGATCGGGTAACTTATTTATTTCATTCAATATGCACGTCTGGAGAAAAGTTTCGTTTCTCTAAGTCATTTTGTCGATAGCCCAATGCTCAAGGCACAGATACCCCAGAGTAGCTGATTTTAAAATGAGAATCACGTGTAGGGTCTATCTACACATATCAGGGCCGTGCCCGGGACGGGGGCGCACCGTGCCCCGTCAGGGGCTCAAAAAAATATCATGAACTCGTTCACACACGTCCGTGCACGGGCCAGTGACGAAGCTTCAGTGATTGGGCCCGGACCTGTCACGTCCCGGGCACGGCCCTGATATGTGTGGATAAACCTTTAAACGGCTAGTGTATTTTTTGGGGAAAATATATGATACATAAGACCACTTTCTAAATAATTTGATCTCAAACATTTTTGGGTTTTATTAGACATTACTTTACAAATGAATAACACTTCATTAATTTGTAAAGTTACTCGTATGTCTAACACGGACAAAATAACCACAATCGCACCAAAAGCGCCGAGCGTATTTTAATAAAATTGACATCATCTCAAAGACAATTTAATTATATACCTATTTTATCTAAGGTTTTTTTAAGTTAAAATAATAAGCAAAGTGCAAAAAACTACAAAATTTTGGGGTGTGTTCCCTTAAGGTCGTTGATTTCCTTATTATTCTATGGCTTAAAAAAATGTTGTCTTTGAGATGGTGTCAATTTCATTAAAATACGCCCAGCGGTTTTGGGCGATTGCCGTGTTTTTGCCCGTTTTAGACATAAATTTACAAATTAATTACACTATGTTATACGAATAAAACTAAAAAAATTCTTAGATCTAATTATTAATAAAATGGTCTAATGTAACATATATTTTCCAAAAAAATACGACAAGCCATTTAGACGTGATTCTCATCTTAAAATCAGCAACTGAGGTGTATCTGCGCCTTAAGAAATCGTTGCACACTCGACAAAATTATATTCTAACGTCGATAACGATTTTCAAAATATATGGGATTGTCCACGTGATTTTAAGGTAGCGCTTGTCATACCTACATTTTGATCTTTTGACAATCTTTGTGGCTGATAGTTTGTCTTCTTGGCAAAAAAAAACTAACCTTATTTAATTAATTTCATCTTACAGAGAAGAGACCTGTATCGCAGCAGTAGGGACATTGCTGATTTAATTTGACCTTAAGGCTATTAATGCCGGAGTTCCTTAGGGGTCTGTTCTCTCTGCAACTGTTTTCCTGCTGCACATCAATGACCTACTTCTGCCTAGTATTGTTGGGTACGCAGATGACAGTATTGTTTCAGAGAGATCCTTCCAGCGCAAAAACCGGCGGGGATGAAGTATATTCCTTGAGAGAGGCTATGGTAGAGCGTACAGATGTGACCTTAAGTCTTGTCTCCCATTGGGGTGATGAAAATCTGGTCTCTTTTAACGCCACCAAAACACAGGCATGTCTTTTTACCGCGAAAAGGACTCATATCACCCAAACGCCTACTTTTCAGGGTGCATCTGTTCCTGTGACTGATCGGCTCGAGCTCCTTGGCATGGAGTTGACATCCAGTCTCAATTTCGGCGCCTCCATCGAGTAGAAAGCCCAAATTGCGGCAAAGAAACTTGGAGTCCTAAACAGAGTGAAGCAATACTTTATGCCTGGACAGCTATTAACTCTTTACAAGGCGCAAGTCCGATCCTGCATGGAGTATTGCAGCCACCTCTGGGTTGGCTCAGCTAAATATCAGCTTGCCGCGCTTGACTCGGTGGAACGCAGAGCTACTCCTAGCTCCAATTGCCGTCGCCAATTAGTCTCCACTACGACGGCAAACTGATAGATGCCAAGCTTCACAGCTTGGCTCATTGCCGTAAGGTTGCCTGCTTGTCGGTCTTCTACAGACTGTATTTTGACGAGTGTGCTCATGAACTCCACGACCTCATCCCACCGGCCCCCTTCTACCATCGGACATCTAGACGCACTGCAAGTTACCATCCTCACATAGTTGCCATTCCACCAATTCGCACCAAGCGCTTCCAAACATCCTTCATAATGCACCGCACGCCAAAAGAGTGGAACTCACTGCCTGCGTCTGTGTTTCCAAACGCATACAACCCATTCTCTCTTCAAAGTTAGAGTAAACAGGCATATTCTGGGTAAGCTCAGTCCATCGTCGACTTTGTCTCTGTCACCTCTGACCTAGACTAGAGTCAAGAGCAAACCCTATAAATAAATTTAAAAAATAAGTCCGCCTTCTCCTCAACGAAGCGGGCCAGCGACCCGCCGGGTTTCAACAGTAGTGGTAGTGAGGGATGGCAGAAGTTTGACTCAACCGACTTAACCAGGGACCAAAACACTTTACTACCTGCTTGGTAAGAAGCAAGTTATGTCCCTATTTGGCCAATGTGGACGAACCGAGCATATTGCAATACCTTCTTGCAGGACTTGGCGGTGCTGTTGAAGGCCTTCTTTTCTGAGCGTTGACCCATGCCAGGTACCCCTAATGTTTAAGCGCGCCTGTGTGATCACAATCGGTGCCAAACCGTGGCCGGCCTTTGCTAGCCATGGGTAAGTCAGAGAACGGAATGTAGTACTCCAATCTCTGACGCATCACATCCTAATCTGCTGACTTGTACTGACAAACCCACCGGGTGCCTCTTGGGTGGACAGTAGGCATACGTCTTTAAAAGACAGCGATCGGAGCTCGGAACTATCCTAGGTGAAGTTATCGTCACTGTTGTCAGCAGAAGGTCCAAGCAATTGGCCGTATGCGAATCAACATTCCCCGTTGCCGTTGTCCCCTGAAGCAGCTGGCTGATAAGCGCAAAGGAAAGCTTATGCATCTCCCCTCCAGCATGATCACTGCACTGGTATGGGAAGAGTCACTCCTGGTGGTCAGCATTAAAGTCCCCCCATATCACTAGTTGGACGGATGGGTACCGCTGCTATGCTGTATCAGCCGATTCACTGAGGTCATCTGTGAGCCTGCTTGTCTCCTGATCTCCGCTGTGCGAACGGTAGACACAGCAACAGATAATTTTATCCAGACCTGTGTCCACCAGAACCCAAAGCGTTGTGAATATTAATTGAATTACAATAATTATGGAAGTCCAATCAGATGGTTAGACCAAGTCCGCACATTGTTAAATACCAGGCTGCACGATGATCTCCACGACGCCAAAGATAGAAGCAGATGGCGCAAATTGATAAAGGAGAAGTTGTTTGCACGAAGACCAGGGAATCGCGACCCTCCGTGATGAGGAACACGATGCGAGGAGGAGGAATTATTAAAAAGCGAGTTTTATTAGCTCTTCCATAGTACTTAACATGTTGTGTACACACATTGTAATAGTTGCTTACAATAATATTTATCACAGATTTTTATTGTCGGTATAATTCATAATCATACAATAAAACAGAATAATATTCACAGAAAAAATCTTTCAAATGTTTTCATGACCTCATTGTAACGGCAGTTACAATGCTTTTCATATTAAAAATGCTTAAAATAAGAATTGTAACATTTTAAAAATCATACTTGCAGTGGTTTTATCAAAACTGAAAGATCAGTTAAAATAAAACAACATGAAACCTAAAATGTACAGAACAACTTATGCCTGCAGCTGCAAATAAATAATAAACTTTGCTTAAAAAATAATATCTGTGCTGATTGAAAACCATGCGTAAGGTTAAAACGGGCTGTTTGCCGCAACTCCACGACCAAGCGCGTATTTTGCGTAGCCATATTGAAGTACAATGTTAAATATAGGGTGTCGATATAACACATTTATTATATTCAACCTCCATTTTAGTCTTTCAACTTTTAAGATCTACTTGCGCAAAAAACTTAACTCATAGTTAAATCACTCTAGGTTAAAATGACAGTTTGTTATACAAAATTGTCAAATAATCTCGTGTTACAACTAATTCTGAGTTAAGTTTTTCGTGCAAGTGGGTCTTAATTAATCAAATACATCATAAATAACGCACGCACTTGTTTGTTGCAACTTGCAAAGACCGAATGTAAACAAATAAACGCACCGCGCGTCTGGCTGGCCGGCACCCACCGCCCGCAAAGTGTGAGCGCAGAGAAAAGAGCGGTATTTTCTCTGCGCTCACACTTTGTTCGAAGAAGTCTACAATTTTTTTTTAAATAATAAGGTTTTGTGGATAAAAACGACACAAATTATGAATAGTGTTTTGTTACATTATAACCAAAAACACGTAAACTCTAATAACTTGCATTTTCTTTTGTGGATTTTACTGGGTGTTGTAATAAAAAATAAAAAAAACTATAAAAGTCGTGGATGAATTTGACACAAAATCTTTTAAACAACAGATATCAGTACTCTAAAACGCTTAGCACCTATTTAAACTATTGTAATATTCTTTTAGAGCTAGTTCGGCGACGCGTTAGGTACTGGTAAAGTATTAGTATTCTCGTGGACAGAGATGACACAAAATGCCTATGTACATCAGTTACTACTTCGTTAATATCATGAAAGTAAAATGTTTAACTCTAATTTTCTTTTCGTCCAATACTGGTCGAAAATACAAATACCTAAATTTCTACCTATGCAAATACCTAGGATGACACAAACTTTTGTATTATGTTGGGGAAATGGTCCGGAAACTATATGCGAAACACAAACAACTTTAATATTTTTGAAACCTCAAAACCTAGCGCTATCGGTCTATAGACAATGTTATGTCATTCACAGTACTACCCAACATTTATATGTAAATGTTCGTCTTTAGAAGATACCCTTGCGTAAACTTCAGCGAGTGACGTGACTTATCGACTATCGATATTTTTCAACTAAAACTTTCGACAAATGTTTTCGAGAACTTATAAAAGTAAATGAAATATCATTCAGATAAAATGTCTGTGACTGGAAAATTCGAATGGAATTTCGCTGAATTTCGATGCGAAAACATTTTTCAATGTTGCAACTAAATACTTGAGCTTTCTAAATATAATGAGTTTTGTACACAAAAGACTATTTCAATACCTGAAAGCTCATCATTATATTTTAAAAAAGGTTTTACAACTTTTAAAATAGATTTTGTTTGTGTGAAACTGTGATTTCAGCGGCATTAGGTCTCTTAAAATAAATAGTTTTTCATATTTATTATGTACCCATTGTAGAATTAGGGCCTACGGCCGTAGGAAAGCCACACAATGATGTTAAGAATTAATATAGTTAGAAATGTTGTGCTATTTTCATAGTGATGTTTTTTTTATTAATCACGGTTTGTTCGTGCAAAAATTAATGATGTTCCCAATATTTTATAACTTTTTTTTATGTAAAAGCCTGGCCACAGAATTCCCTGTACGATCTTTTCTAGAGATCTTCGCTTTGGAATGTTAGCGTTATATTATGTAACCTTTTCCAATCATGCGTATTTACATGCACTATATGGATAATGCCCAAGGCACATCACTAAACTTGCGTGACAAACGAATTACGGTGCAAAAAGGCGTGCACAGACCATAAAAAGGGTCTCGTATAAAACAAAAGAATCCGGAATTTCATGGCGTGAGGTCACATACACATAGCACTGTAGGTACCACGTGTGTAGTCATTTAGTGACAAATGTCTGTTAGTGCCAGGTATTTTTATTTATTGGGAAACGTGTTGGTAGGTGTGGCGAGATAATAGCATACTGATAGGAGCTTCTCGTCTCGTCTTCTCGTAATTCATTTGGTAAAGCAGGTACGATAATCCGTCTAATGGGTTATTGATTTTTTGATAGATGGAACTAGTGGTCGGGGTACCCGGTACTACGGAACAGCCGTGCGCAAGTCCGACTCGCACATGGCCGGTTTTTAATTATATGCGTAGATTGCTCATGGCGATTACAAAAGTATTTTTGTCAACAGCTAATTAAAATTTTCATACGATTTATTGTAATGAGATCTTTGAAACTGAAGTAGGTACCTAAATATATAAAAGGCAGACATTGTTAGTGCATTGTCTAAACCTTCTGGGACACAGGCTTGTTGTATTCTATCCACAGAACAGTTATGGGATTTTTACGTGGTTATTGTTCTTTATTCTAGCCAGATGAAGAAACAGAAAAAGTAAGAAAGAAAAGAATGAAAGAAAAAGTGTTTATAAAAAAATACATACAAATTAATAATTTAGCTTTACTATTATCACTAACTGTCTTTCAGCCCATGCTCATCATGCTCACCTCATAATTACGCAAATCTGACATTACCGTACATTCTACTGAGATGGAGGGCGACCTTGAGGATTTCACCAAAAAAATACCCCCCTATGCCTAGTGTAATCTATCCTTAAGTCCATATTTTTTTTACTATGAAGCATTCACCTCATGATTACCTAACCAGACGCTTTTGTCCAATCTTCTTATCAAAAAATCCATACATCTTTATTCACAAACGTGTCAAAATTGAGTCGCGAGACATGCACACACGAGCCAAGGGTGATCCAGTGCCGTAGGAGTCACGAGCCAAACAAGCACGTCATAAGTACAGTCAGCCGCTGATTGTGTGTCTGAATATCGCAATTAAGGTTTTTTGAAAAGGGAATGTTTTTATGTGGTATTTTTATGAGAGCGCGGGTTATTTTTCTGGCGGGCTTTACGGTCTTTTACTTCGTAGAAATCGGCTCGTTGGAGGTAAGTGAACTTAGGTAGCTATTCCTTTGAAAAGGCAGGAGGTCGAGGATTAAAGGTCTAAGCTAGATAATATTTACTTTGTAAGGAGTTAGAAATTGTATCATCATAACAGACATTTGCTATCTTTATTGGCTGGTGAAAGTTTAAGATCAATCCACTTCAATCAATACACTTTTGAAAAGTCTTATTTTTCTCTAGATTCCCAGAAACAATATTTCTTCTTCATTTTAATCTAATTTTAATCGGTCAGCTACACTACTTTATGGATCACATTTCCTAAAGAAACCAAATACTCTACACAAAAGCAAACATAATATTTAAAGTATATCTACTTATATATTTCTAATTTACTATCCAATCAACCAATATAGAAATTATGGGTATTTACGTATCCCTGGAGCCTGAGATACATCAATAGTTAATAACTTATTACTTGGATTTCATTAGATGCCTATCCGTCCAATTATGATTTGTTAGTAAGAAGGTCGCCTCTTAAAATAGCATTTATTTTATAAAATTGTTTTTTTTTTATAGCCTTTAGATTCTTAGATACGATAAATTATCCTTGTTAACAAGACCAGAAAAAAATCTAACCCAAAGTTCGAGACATAAAAAATGGTCCAATTCGAAGTATTCAAAGTCGTTTTTAGAAAATGGAAAGTGGAACATACGGCTCTTATCTGACACATTACAAGTATATAATCTTTATGTTCTCTCAGCAAGCCGCACCTGCTCAGCTATCAACATTTCGCCCTGGACATGCGTGCTCGAAAACCCATCCAGTTAACCACTATTACTGAAATATCGCGTGATATCAAATATCTGGTTAATCTTTTACTTATAAAATATAATTTTACCTGTTGTGCTTGAATAAATCAAAATAACAACTTCGCACCTGATAATTTAAACGCTGGTTTAGTTACTGTAACCAAGTATTGAAACAAATTGACATAACTGTCACAAAAACATGCCCACTTAAACCAAGTTTAATCTCAATCACATAATCATTGAAATGAAGGTTGTTTTCATGATAATGTCATCATTCGAAATTTAACCTATATCTTAACGGTATGTCAACTTATAGACTACCTTCTCGTAAAGTCGCTGACTCATTCTGTAGCTTGGTTTGGAAACATCCGGGATGAAAGCATGATACGTTGAATGTTTCACTTTGTAAGAGTATAGCTTTTTTTTACTCCATCGCACAGAAATCGTATTTTTTTTTCCGGATTGTAAAGTAACATATGACACTCGGCGATACCTGTGTGTAGTGTACCTTTTAACCAATGAAAGAATTGTCTTAAACGGATTGTCCCAGATATAGCTTGCTGCAAACAAACAATTTCACTTCAACAGTCTATTATAAAAGTTTTGTGTGTGATTGACAAAAAACTACTTTATTCTACAAAAATTAAAATATGAATCTACATAACGAATTATAGTTGTTACAGTAGGAACAATGGATCAATTCGCCCCTATATGTAAATACTTCGTGAAATGATTCAATTCGAGTCCTTAAGCACGTTATTACGCCAAAAATATTTTTACAACCAAAAAACATGCTCAATGCGAACTTAGAATATTATTTTTAGGATTCGTTATATTTATAGCTAAAAACGCCGTAAAACGGTATAAAATTCATAAAAACATAACCTTATAAGCACAAGAATTTAGAAATTAAGATTTACGATAGTTGTCTTATATAAAAATATAAATAACACGCAATGTTGATCCGTGTATTTTCTTGCAGATATAAAATTGTAGCGGAAAAGGCATTTTATTGAATCTGTGTTTTTACTTTGCTCCCTAGGGTTGGTCGGTTTCCTATCATGAAAACCCCCTACGGAGTATTCTTATAAGTAACCGTTAAAGATTTTGGATGACCAATTAAATCCCGAAAGGATCAAAATGCTCGAAAAATTGGAAACAAATAGACTAATATAGATTATACTAATAGACTTTGAGAAAGGAAGAACTTTGGGCAAAGCGAGCCAATATTGCATATGATTTTGGAATTTTATTTTGACCACAAATTCGCATTAAGCGACCCCAAACTCTGAAAAAGACACCCATGACGAAAGTTTGAAATATTTCGATCATTGTCATTTTGATTCAACAACAGTAAATAATATTTTTTTTGCATGAATGTGTCTATTTAGTCCGTCCGATTATGTTTTCAAAAACTTAAATAATTAGATAGTCAAATAATTGAATAAAATTCGAAGTAGGGCATTTTTTTTTTAAATTATAGCTATACACTATAAGTTATTATTTATTTACTACGCATTGTGACTCTCGTATTTTATTAACTTTTAAAAGCAATAGTAAAATAAGCCTTCTCTACACACCTTTGCTGTGATAGTTTAGTCGGCTTCGAGCGCGCCGCTCGCTTCGCGGTAGTAGTGGCGTGTTAAATACCTACTTCGCCAGGAAAAGCTGGTCTTAATTGGGATGGTGAAGAGGATTCTTAATGTGTGGTACTTCCCTAGACAAGACCCTTCACAATGACAAAGAGCTCTATAATTTACTAACAGTAGGCGTTGTGTCAAGTAAAGTCACTTGCTAGCAATTCCAATTATGGATTCCGATTTCAGTATCTGCATCCGGATTTGATTGCTTTAGCGTCAGAGATGGGTGCATTTCTGATACTAAACCTATTTGTCCGTCTTCGACAGTTTTAAATGATCACAACTGTAGATTCTGCAACAAGCCAAGAAGGCCCTGGATACAGTGATACTCTATGAGCGACAATGATTTTCAAGAAATCCAAAATGTTTGGTATTGACATGCGCTACCGAAATGATACGTGGACAACCTTTTAATGAAATTTTGACAATTGTTACGTTAGTCAGAATTTCATTATATATAGAGCATAAACCATCTGTCCAGACATAAATTGTGCGTGTACATGTTGTTCGCTTGCTTGGAAGAAATCTAAATAGATAGCATTTTTCTCCTTTAATGTTTTTTTTATTATGCTACCTATACCGGGCTAGATACATTGGATAAACTTTATTCTACTCCATCATCCAACTTTGCTCTGCCTTAGAAACCAAACTGGGCTTACAAGTAACTCAACAAACATTTAATATTGTTAGGTACAAAACGTAGGTATGAATACTTGGCAGAATCAATACAATACAAAAACTATTACCTACGCTGTACCAATTGAATGATCTCTGTTGGCAAGTCATTTATAAACTCGGAAAACCATTTATAGTGACAAAAGCAGAGATAAAGCACATAGAGTGCAACGAAGGATAAATATATTAAAATAATTTACTTGGCTTGAAATGCTTAGCTGCAAATGAGCTAGTTCTGAGATTTCTGTTAACAACTCATTTTGAATAATGTACTTTGAAATTCTGTTTCTTATACATATTTATTGCAAATTGTTGTAATATATTAATTTTTATGTTGTACGGCTGTTGATAAGGCATACTAAGATTTATAAATAAAATTTACTTCTTTTTATAGCCAGTGTCAAAAACTCCAGGCTTTATTATTGGCCTGCTATGTACCTATACATTTACGTGGCCAGAAAACAAAGCATAGGCATAGAAAATTATTCCAAAAGAAGAGTAAGAAGCCAGAATTATCTCTAACATTCAAATCCACTAAAGTTACACGACTCTTCCGTATTCCCAATCAAACATCTCATCTGCACTTACCTGAATAAGTTTAGCTGAGATGTTTAAAGTACAATGTACCTGGATCCCATTTTATCTGCCCCCACAATTCTTTATCGCATAAGCACGGCATGCCATAAAACTATACTGCCCTGTTCCCATAGGATACGCACTTACAACTCGAGACGTACTTTGTACTTACTACTTACGATACGTAAGTCCTTACGAGTAACGATACGTTTTGCACTAACAGTTACGTACAAACAAACGTACGAGTTTGCGTTACGTAACTACCTTGTAACTATGTCAATGGTGGTTTCAGGTGTTTTGGGAGGATCTCCTTTATTACATGCTAGCCGGGCAAAAGCTAAAGGTTTTGCTCCCGTGCGTGATCTATCTCACAGAAACTGTGACAAACTATCTTACCAAGCTGTTAGCTTGGTAAGATAGTTTGATAGCTGTTAGTTTGATAGGTTAAAGTTAAAACATTGCTACAATATTGCCTTAATAAAATTATCGCATTATTAAACAGATGTATAATTTCTGTTTAATAATGCGATAATTTTATTAAGGCAATATTGCAATGTATTTTACGTTAGTTGGAAGTGGGGTGTAAAAGTTTTGGAAGTGTTTTCGGATATTACCACATAATATCAATTTGGATTCTTGAACCCGACAGTCTAATGGTCGTAAGCGATATTTAAACAGTACGGTACGGATTTAGAATATAATATAATGAAATAGACTTTATTGTACACCAAACTAGTTACACAACTTTTGACAAATGAAAATAATTTTTGATGTACTTAATTTTGTTTCAAACACAAATAGAACATGGCCTGGATTAGAAAAAGAAAAATATATTTGGAACAAGGACAATATAACACATAAAAACAATAGGCCCCAGAACGAGACATTGGATACATTTTATCCCAGAATTAATTTTTCCACGGGAACATATTCCCGAGATCCGTAAATTAGAAATGCTGGCAAAGCTAGTGATAAAATAAAACTTCCATGTTCCTTATAAAAGTGTTGACGCGAATAAATCTTAAGAATGTTATTTACATTGAGAATGCTCAAGAGTTCGCAATTGTAGGCAACAAATGAAACCGCATGTCTGCCACTTAAGGGAAACTAATGCGAATATATTTTCGAGAATGTATGGGGTTTCTCTTCCCTTCCTTGGTTTAAGTAGGCTATCAAGCCACCCAACTTCGTAGGACGCATAATATTCTATGTAACGCTAGTTTTTTAATGTAGTTTCAAAACCGTGACCTCGTGAAGTTATGACACTCAGCTTCGTAATACATAATATTATCCTATTCTATTTTTATGTCTATTGAAATGGAAGCCAAAGTCAAAATATTTGCCATATACTCGTATAGTGAAATCATTCGTAGGTTTCGATAGAAAGCTTTTCTACGAAGAAACATGATAACGTGTTCCAATTTTATCCATCTCCCATCCTACATGCTTGGTCACCCTATACCCGGTAAATTTATTCGTAGAATCCACAGAGGACTTTTCTAAAAGCTTACCTAGATTTTTAAGAAATCCTACGAACTAGACTAAACTTATACCTACCCCCATACCGTGGCTTCGTCTACAAGTTTCCAAGGCAAGTTATTTCTCTAAAATTCTTACATGCTTTGGTTCGTTAAGCTCTAAAAATTTTATTTAGCATATGTTTTCGTATTAAAAACTCTTAGCTGGAGCATTAAACATGTTCTCATGAAGAGGTCCTGTAAACAGCTTTGTTTTATGGGTAAGAATACATTCAGATAATATTGTTAGCTTGCAAATGAGTAAATTCATGGGTCCTGGATAGCAACCTCGTAGCAGATGGGATTTTAAAAGGCGATTATTTATTCTATGGTACTGAGGAAAGGCTATTCAATATCAAACTGCATATAAGTTAAAATATTTGACATGTCAGAGATGTTTTGCCCAAAATATGTAGTTACAAATAAATGTTATTTTGGGCACACGAGATCTTTTGATGTAGCCAGCCCGGAATATGCTGTTGTCATAAAAAAAAGGATAATCACAACCACTAGTAGTGCTATGGAACCTCATTCGAGTGACCGTACACAATTCTCGAATCAATTAAATGAACTGATTCATTCATTTTTAAAAGTACTTACACTATTTTCTACGTTTTGAAATTCGAACGGTGTTTCGCTGAGAATTCGCCATGATTTACTGTAACACTGCTGTTCTGCCTAACTTATCTAACGGCCAGGAACCTGAAACTAATCCTATTTGCAGGCCGTGAGAACATTAGACAAATGCCTGTCTTTTGATCTCTAAATTAAGGCTGTACTTTCAACCACACTTTTAATCAAAAACCTCATTAAATTGGAAACTGCGTAGTTTCAGAATGATATAGTTTGTGTAATGAGGGATTGGTTACATTTGTGTGTGTTAAATGTCTTTAGAGCTCTATATTATTATAAAGTGGCATTATAGCAGCGATAACGATTGCAAAAAGCCCAAAATGTTTGGATGGAAAGACCACGTGACATTTGGATAACGAATCCGATATCCTCATTTTGAATTATTTGCTAATCGTTGTCTCTAATAGAGTGTCACTTTGTCAAGTTCCTGATTACTGGAATAAGAACACAACTGCTGCTTGATATACCAAATCAACATGTTTTCAATCCTTCTTTCGCTTCAATATTTAATTTCCGTCATGCAAGATTGTAATCCTGCGATAATGATGCTTATAGCGGCAGAAATACATATGTATGTTAGGAGTACTTTTCCAAACGAACTCCCCAACAGAAAGCTCTACTCGCGCTTAGCCCTCCGAATATTATAAATCATTCCTTTAACAATAACCTAAGTTTTAAGACTAGACTCAACAAATTGAGCCAGAAACCTTGTTAACCTAAACTTCTAAACATAACCTATTATCTCCAAATTTAAAGTTCAAAACTTAAAGTTTGATGAAAACAATACACTCTTAAAGCTAAACTTAAGACTTGTTATATCTAAGCTAGGTCTTATCTAGTGGTTGTGATTATCCTTTTTTTATGACAACATTCTAATCTAATATAACCCATCCGAGTCGGATTGCTTTGAATCGGGGTGTTAACCATAAATGGTATCAATATTATATATATATAATAAGTAAATATTTTAAACGATAGGCCTAATGATTTTCGATTAAATAATGTTATACGAAATAAGTTTTAGAGTATATAAATGTTATATCTAAAGAAATTATATCAACAGTTGTTATAACTCACGTTTATTATATCTTGTGAACGTTATTGAAATGAAAATATACCAAATAACTTTATATGATACGAGACGCACCCGATTTAAAGGGATTAACGATATTTATAAACAGCGATGATTTTCTGATACTACATTTTGTAGAACTTTGGTAGACGTTATGAGTAGTCAGAAACCACATTACACCAGTCTTGGCATGATTTTACCCAGTTATTGGGTTGTAGAGGTCACAAAATGATTTTGCTAAATATTATGTCATGTTCTCTCTCCCACGACCACTCACACATCTTACAGAGAGGAACGCAGCCCTTCTCACTGTTCCAGCGGTAGAACATTATAGACTAATTTATACTTTTACGTTATCATACGTTGAGGTGTTTAAATTGATCTAACAAGGTATAAAGATGACATCACTATGCGCTAAGTTTGCAAAAAAAACGATGCAGCAACGAAATCTAACATTGGGTTTGGGTTTAAAGATTCTTTATTTATTCTGAAAGGACATACGTTGTTCACTAAGCGAATAAATATATGACTAAAGGGTAGTGCAGTCCAGTAGCTAACAGTTTTGTTTTCATAATGTAGGTAGGTACGATGTCGATATTGATATAGTGAGACTTGTAGCACTAGATTAGAAGTCTTTGTGCTCTAAATAATTGTCCTCCTAACTTCGACCTTTGTATTCAACATAATTTATTATTGAAATGGACTTCGAAAGAAGGAGCGTGGAGTATTGAATTAACCGTGCCTTCTTGAATAACCAGCGCCAGTTTGAATGTTTCTGCAGGTTTTTGAGTTTTTTGCGAAGTTGTTAATGAATTTTTGTGTATGTATGAACTTAAGGGAGGATTTCAATTGTTTCTGTTTAGATACTAAAATTTTAATTTATCGAACGGCCACAAAAATCTCGCTTTTTATACAGAGTCAGGAAATATCCGATTAAGGAATTATTCGGTCAGTAGCTCAGTCCATCTGTATTTCTTTTTTATCTTAACTTTGGAGGATGATATAAAGTTATTCCGTCTGTTCCCAAGAAAATTTGACTGAAAATCGGTAAAGGTGGTTTTCCAAAAACAAGTTACAAACATAAACAACCAAAACACTAATGAGGATCATGTTTGACAGAATCGAGGCAAAATAATAAAGTTTTGATAACACAAATAAAATATAGAAGCTACCTGTCTATATGGTTCGTGTACCCCAATAGAAAGATTCAAGTGTAACTAAATTTGTTCGGCAGTTTCAACAATAAAACAAATTTTCTAAGAAAGTATTATACATGGGTTATTTGTAGGTATATAATGGAAAAATACTCTAGAAATAGGTACTGATCCAATTGCAATAATGTTTTACCTCGTAGGCAGTATAGCTGAGTGTCATAGGCTAGCCCATGACACTCAGCTGTACAAAAAAAATCCACAAACACTGCCTACATAACCACCATTAACTTAAATTACCGATCAAATAAATATAATCAACCTTTGCCATAAACATTGAAAGAGCCAACGATTTCACCCATTACTTCGTAAAATGTGTCTTTTACAACTAATTAGTAACCGTTGTAACTTACATTGATCATAAAATTAAACTTTCTACCGAAATTAGAACATACATTTTACCCTAAACTGATTTGAATACTATTAGTTGAATTGAGGGTAGTATAATATTCTAACAATAAAGGCTGACCCAAAATGTTGATTTTCATTTTATAGTTTTTGTCCTAGTTGATGGCAATAGGCGCCCCCACTATCACATCGAAATAAAACATAACTGCCGAAATGTGGGTGTACTAATTAGTACTCCTCTGCGTAATCATTCCGAGAATACAAGCATGATGTAAATAAAAAAAAATACCGCTTTGTATTCTTTATTGAAAACCGCTGATTTCATTTCTAGGAAACGTAATTACACATTTGAGTGCATTTGGCAAAAAAAAAACCAGAAATTTATGCCAGATAATCAAATTAAATTTCTAATATATTTTTTTGCTTTTAATGCTACTTTACAGTAGGTACAGTAGCTGGCATAAAGGCCTTTATATAAAATAACATCACCTTGTATAGGTACAGTAATCTAAACATGATAGTTCAAAAGCCATTAAAATAGTTTTAATGGTGGTCTGTTATCCAACACCGTGAAGTAATGGAGGTAGGTATTGATTCAAAATCAAAATCAAAATTTCTTTATTCAATTAGGCCATTAAGCGGCACTTTCGAACGTCAAAAATAAAAATTAAATGTAATAATAATTGATTCTACCTTCCATTGGGAAATGTAGCTTGTTATGGAGAAGAACGGACAAGAAACTCCAAACTTAATCTTTTAAAAAAAAAAAGATTGTTTTACAAGTATTTGGTTACAATAATCTTGTAGGAAAAATACATATATATGAGAACGATGTAAAAAAAAACGCACTTAAAAGCGTCTAGAGTAAAACAAACAATTAAAAATACAATAAATAGGTAATTAAAAACAGGCGGAGGCAGCTAAGATATGACCAATCCCAACTGACGGCGCCCGATTACCCAAGTTTGAGGGTTACAGAATGATATCGATGGGGTTACACCGTTATTGATAAGGGGTCACAACCATTCCGATAACGGTTTGAAGATTAATAGCATAGGTCAAGGTCATAAGTACTTTAATGTAAAGGTTCAAACTTGGGAAGAAACAACTTGTCTTTGGCTCCGTGAACCTAGCAACCGACTTTGGAAAAAAAAATATTTTCTTTTAATTGAAAGATATTGGTAAGTAGTGGATAGTAGTGAAAATTATTTCGTTAGTAGTGGCGCCAAAACAAATATATGGACAGCAAAAAAAAATTTCGCCCCCGACATTGCAAAACCTAACTTTTACCGATTGGATCTGGAAGATAAGCGTTAGTAGTGGATTGTAGTGTATTTTTTTTCGTTTGTAGTAAAATAAAAAAATAAAAAAATGTTTTCGACTTTTTTCTATATCGATAAATTAATTTTAAAACGCTTATACGGTTACTACACAAGCTGAAAATTACTGAAAAACATCGGTAGAGGTATGAAGAGGTTTGTAGTTTACTTATTTTCTTTTGTAATAAGCTGCAAAATTATAAAAAATATTTTCGGTATTGAATTTTTTTTCATAAAGATGAATTCAGTTTGAAAGCCTATACGGTTACCACAAAAACTGAAAATTACTTGGTAGAAGTAAAAAACTTTGGTAGAAGTATTTCGAGGTTTGAAGTTTACTTATTTTCGTTTGTGTGGTCAAAAAATTATAAAAATATATTCTAATTTATGTATTTTTTTTTTCTAAAAATGTTTTCAGTTTGAAAGCCTATACCGTTACTACTAAGGCTGAAAATAAATTACTGCAAAACGTTGGTAGATGTATAAAAAGGTTTGTAATTTACAAATTTTTGTTTGTAGTGAGCTGAAAAAATTATAAAGAAATATTTTAAGTACCGATTTCTTGTTCATACAGATGAATTCAGTTTGAAAGCTTATACGGTTACTACAAAAACTGAAAATTACTAAAAAACATCGGGTAGAGGTATGAAGAGGTTTAAAGATTACTTACTTTTGTTTTTAACAAACGCTGAAAATTACGAAAAAATATCGGTAGAGGTATGAAGAGGTTTGTAGTTTACTTATTTTCGTTAGTAGTTAGCTGAAAAAATTATAAAAAAATATTTCAAGTACGTATTTTTTTTGTCATAAGGATGTATTCAGTTTGAAAGCCTATACCAACGTTTTGCAGTAATTTTCAGCGTTTTTAGTAACCGTGTAGGCTTTCAAGCTGAATTCATCTGTATGAAAAATATTTAAATACCTAAAATATTTTTTTATAATTTTTCAGCTTACTACTAACGAAAATAAGTAAACTACAAACATCTTCATACCTCTAGCAACGTTTTTCAGTAATTTTCAGCGTTTTTAGTAACCGTATAGGCTTTCAAGCTGAATTCATTCTCTATGAAAAACATTTCGATATCTACCTAAAATATTTTTTTATAAATGTTTCAGCTTACAACAAACGAGCAAAATTTTTCGTACCTCTACCACCGTTTTACAGTAATTTTCAGCGTTTGAAGTAACCGTATAGGCTTTCAAACTGAATTCATCTTTATGAAAAAAAATCGGTACTTGAAACTATATTTAAAAAAAATCCAGCTTACTGCTTACTACAAACAAAAATAAGTAAACTTCAAACCTCTTCATACCTCTAGCAACGTTTTTCAGTAATTTTCAGCGTTTGTAGTAACCGTATAGGCTTTCAAGCTGAATTAATTCTCTATGAAAAACATTTCGATATCTACCTAAAATATTTTTTTAAAAATTTTTCAGCTTACAACAAACGAAAATATTTAAACTGCAAAATTTATTTGTACCTCTACCACCGTTTTACAGTAATTTTCAGCGTTTGAAGTAACGGTATAGGCTAAAAAACTGAATTCATATTTAGGAAAAAAAGGACGTAAATTTAAAATATTTTTTTATAATTTTTTCAGCTTACTACAAACGAAAATAATTAAACTACAAACCTTTTCATACCTCTACAGATGTTTTTTAGTAATTTTCAACGTTTGTAGTAACGGTATAAGCGTTCAAAATAAATTTATCGATATAGAAAAAAGTCGGAAATATTTTTTTTATTTTTATTTTACTACAAATGAAAAAAATACACTACAATCCACTACTAACGCTTACCTACCAGATCCAATCGGAAAAAGTTAGGTTTTGCAATATAGGGCGCGAAATTTTTTTTTACTGTCCAAATTTTTTTTTTGGCGCCACTTCTCTCGAAATAATTTTCACTACTATCCACTACTTACCGATATCTTTCAATTAAAATAAAAGATTATTTTTTCCGAAGTCGGTTGCTAGGTTCACGGAGCCCTTGACTTTTGGTATTATGTATAGTTGTTCTATCTCACGAAGGTGGATGAATCGTCTTATTTCGACGTCATAAAGGTCATGTAACCCGCCTTCGTGAGATAAAAGAACTACACCTACCTATGCGAATAGTTTTTTTTTGTATCATTTGCTCAAAACTAACACTCAACTATGTATGATGTGCAAGGCTGTGAAATGAGCGTTTGTGTAATTTTATTAGTTATAAGATTTGAATGTTTAGTTATTTGATTTATTTATTTATGTATTTATTTATTAATTAATTAATTAATTTATTTATTTATTTATTTATTTATTTATTAATTAATTTATTTATTTATTATATACTTTATTGTACACCAAGATAAAAATAGTTCAAAAAGACATAACAAAACAAACATACAACAGGCGGCCTTATCGCGAACCGCGATCTCTTCCAGGCAACCTAGAATGGAAAGAGACAGCCTGGACACAATATGGGGTTGCTCTTGGTGCAAATTTTTCAACAATTAATTATTTTTATTATTAAAATACAAAATATAAAAAATTATAGATACATAAATACATACATACAACTAATATACAGACAAGAAAACAATTCAGCTTATACAAGATTATGATCACAGTGACAGGTAGTGCTCCTTCACAAGTCGCTTAAAAACAGGCAGTGATTGTGCGCGCTTTATAGTCACAGGCAATGCATTCCATAGACGAGCGGCCTGGACAGTAAAAGATTTGTCCAGGAAGGTAGTGGAATGCATTGGTATTTTAAGTTTCATATTATCCGATGACCTAAGAACTTTCAGGTGCGAGTCACACAGAAACTGAAACCGTTTCTTGAGATAAAGAGGGGTAGAAGGAAGAAAGAGAATATTATATAGGAGAGAAAGAAGATGAGCATTCATGGCGAATTGGCAACCACTTGAGTTTCACATGAAATTCAGAAACATGGTCATATTTGCGCAAACCAAATATGTACCTTATACAGACATTTTGAAGCCGCTCAAGTTTATCAAGTTTCACTTCAGTGAGGTCAAGATAGCTGGCATCAGCATAATCAAGGATGGGTAGCAGAAGTGATTGTGCAAGCGCAATCCTGGTTGCAGTCGGTAGAAAATTACGCAATCTTCTCAAAGATCCAGCAGATGCGAATACCTTGCGGCTAACTTCCTGTAGCTGGGCAGTCAAAGAGAAGCTTTTATCAAGGAATATACCCAAGTTCTTAACTTTCTCGCTAAAAGGGATAACAGAATTGTCAAAGGAAACTTGGGGTAGAGTCGTCCAGTCGATCCTTGAGACCGTTCTTGAACTGCCCACCACCAAAACTTGCGTCTTTATGGGGTTTACCATAAGTCCGAACCTCTTGTTCCAGTCGCATATACGGGCCAGATCACTATTAATGGTCGAGATAGCCTCAGAAAGATTTCCAAGAGGAGCTCGTGAGTAAATTTGCAAATCATCTGCATAAAGGTGGTAGGAAGAAATTAATTCGTTGGAGATTGAGTTAATAAAAACAGCGAAAAGTAAGGGAGATAGAACGCCGCCCTGTGGTACCCCGGTACAAGTACTACACCAGGAAGACAAGGTCTTTCCGATGCAAATACGTTGTCGGCGGCCTGGCCTGGCGGAATGTTTAACTGTTGGTTATACCTAAATAAATAGAATAAATAAATGTCACTTTAAGTTTTTTGTATAGGTCATCTTTGAGTTTGTGATAATGACCTGCATGCCAACTCACAGTGAGCAAGCATTTTGAATTTGTGATCAACTATAAAACAATCACGAAAGAATTGCTCTATCTAAAATAAATAGGAAATCATAATATGCATTTTATTGTAAGGTAGTAATCGTATTAGTACTTCTTTGAAAATTGCACACAGAGCTCTACAATTAATACGGGATTTTAAAAACTGTATTCTTTAAAGCGCAACAAAACACAAAACACGTCGCATCGCAAAACCTCATAGAAACAAACAGGGAATAATAAAACCACAGTTTTATTTACCCCCGGAAAAACAAAAATCATAAACATAATGTTAGTCTCGAGTTATTTCCGTGATTGGGCATTAGAAAACCTGCCTTAATACTAAATGAAATTTTCTTACAAAGGTACACAATTTTTTCTGAAATATGGAATAGTAAGTATCAAGTGATAAATCAATCTTGGAGTCTATGGCATTCAAGCAGTCTGGAATTTTGTGCTGATTTATGAGACGGAATTTAGGAGGACATAAATATAAATTAAGTCTTCTTAAATCAAAAATTGGATGAACTTCGGTCCGCGAGGTCTACGGTTAAGGACGCGTTAGGCCATAAGCGAGTTCACACAGCCTTCCTAAGATTTCATTTTGTTGGCGCATATAGTCCTTTAAGGAATCCGCTGAGAAGCTTTCAACGATTCTAGGGACTTTTTAGGGTTTGGCTGTGGTTCAGGGCTGCGACGTCTCTTGGACACACGCGACGAACCAGCCGTAGCATTGTCATACTACTTATAGTAAGTCGGTTTGCCTGATATTTCGTAGCGCATCGTAGCGTGAAGCGTAGCACCGTAGCTCATAGCCCGTAGTCGCGGCTACGTCGTAGCTAGTAACATAATGTTCGCTATCAGTACATATTACGTATTGAGGAATGTTCTACAAGGCAAATTTCGTGAATATTTATACCGATCGGTCTTATTATTGGTGTGAGGAAATATCGTGTACAGGAAATTTGAAAATCTTGTTTGCGGAATATAGCTGGGAAATATGACGTTTTAATGGGTTATCAATAGGATAAAGTAGTGATTTTTGCATGGCTGGTCTGAAAATTGTTACAGCATAAAAAGCTTATAAATTATAGTGGTTTGGCTAAAAGTCGGCCATGACCTAATTTAAGAAAAACTTGTCTCTGTGATATTCGAACGAAATTTCATTTTAGCAACAAAGAAAAGCTGATATGAAAATACTTTAAAGTTTTTTATCACGCGATCATTCTTCAGTTTTCATCGAAACATACTTTGGACGTGCAAAATATTCTAAAGATTTTGTAGCAACTCGCGTCTTAATTAGAAGTGACTTTTTACAAGTTTGTTAACTAATTTGAATGTTAACTACTGATTTTATACGATAATTTATTTTGTTTTAGAAAAAATTATATTATAATATTGTAATCGACTTATTAAACGCTAATTCTTGAGAGCACATTGCATTTAAACTGATGATGCTGTCTTTTCTACATTCGTTTATTGACATTTTCTTCGGTGTGGCAGCCAAAGCTGTAATGCTGAGAATGAATCAATGTATCAATCATTATTGTGTTTTTCCAACTGGAATTTCTCAGTATTGTGCGACAGGAGTTTGGATTGTCCCCGGTTGAGAGCAACAGACTCGCTCCCTATTACATGGAACTTGAACAAAACTGGCGAAACGTGATTGAACTTAATATTGAGTATACCACTGCCTTTATCTTCGGGCAATAGACACATGTTGTTATGTCTTATAATATTTTCAGTAGCAGTAAATTTTCAACTGTAATTTCATACAAGGTGTATGAAAAAACCGTTCTCACATAACAAAGCTCTTATTCCTCGTCTACGGCATAACCGTCTAACGCCTCCATATATTTTAGAGTCGGTACTTTATTTTTATAGCCAAGCCATTCTCTCTGAACTTTACACTTCTTACAAATATAAGAGAGTAGTTCATTATTTTTTGATGTTTGCAACTATGTTTGGAGCTATTTTTCATGCGAGCGTTGGCAGAAGTGTGATCTCAGGACGAAAATAAACTCGGTTTGTTTTATGTTTAGTATAAGCTAATTTTTCAACAAACTTTGTCCAACGTCACAATAATAGTGTACTCTGATAAGGGCTTTAGTCCACTAGCATCAAAGTACCAACACTATGAAAAGAATTTTAAATTATTTTTCAAACTTCACTTTAATTCAACGACAACTACAAATCTTTCCACTACATCGTATCTCATCCATCTGTACCCCACATTTTGTCGTAGTCACAGAGAAGAAAAATGCAAAAAATTTTCGCAGTTAAACTCGACGCTCGGATCGGGTAACAAGGCGTCCTAACAACGCTTCAGGTTTTAACGCGGTTAAAATATCATTCGCTGAAGTTTAAAAATGTAAGCCTGAAACATTTCCTTTGAAATTTTATGATTTTACTATGGCGTCTCTGAGAAAGTTTTTCTCGTAAACGTATTGTTAAAGTTGTGCTGTGAAAAGTGTTGTCTATTTTCAAAGAAGGCAGGTTCAGGTTCATGTAGAATGCTTGTTTCAGCAATTTCAAGTATACCTTTTGAGTATCCAATACTGCTTTGCAACAGAAATAAGTATACTTACAAAAGAAAAGCTTACTTTGCTAGACAATCAATTTCATAACATATTTAAAATATTAATTGAGTAGTGAGTTCACAGTAAGTTAGTCTAAATATAAAAAAATATTCAGACTAAACAAAACTTTGCAGTCAAAATATTAGGCTGTGTACCATTCTCAGAAACATAGCAGATTATCTTATTAAAATCGCAGAGGCTTAGCTTAAAGGCACTTTAACACGTGAAGAGTTTCTCACCCGGCGACAGAGCGCGAAAGTATATGCGAGTCTGGTGGACAAGACTTGCCAAGCGAGTACGAACCTATTTCATTGACCTATGTGCTTTCACTCAAACGTGGATCATATTATAGGTACGAGAGTCATTTTCGGGAAGGTATTATCCAGCAATTGCCGTCTCTTGAATCGAACAATGGTGATGATAATGACACTCGATAAGGAAATTTCAACAAAAGTTAATATGAACACATTTGGTAAGACAATCTTGCCACTATTTAAACATCTTTTACCTATGCCAGAGTCACCTTTTTAGGGTTTACCTACATGACGAAAAAATCTCCTAGTGTAAATGTGCCTTTACTTATAGTCTAGCCTGAAACTTGGTGACCTACATCAACTGACGGATGTCGGCTGGTGATAGAAATCAGCTACGGGTAATGGTATTAATAATGTATTTTACGAAAGTTTTGGTTTAGAACTAACTGTGAGCCGTGACCTACTTTGTTACATACAATTAATTAGTAGTTAATGGGTTTTCCCTTCTGGAATTTCTCTGTAGCAACCCAGAGCGTGGCTTGATAACAATAGGCTCGTCTAATTCATGGGACTCTTCCAAAGCCTTCCATGAAAACAGGCGTGATTTTATATTATTTAATTATTATATTGACTGTCAGGAATTACATGCACTATGATGAAAAACATATTAGTAATTTTACCTCATAAAAGACAAAAAAAAAGTACAGACAAATATGATGCGATAGATCTATCGGCTAGGACGTGGTCCATTCTCTCTTTCTCAGGTCTCTCCCATGGTCCATTTTTCAGACGCATATCAGGACCCTATGACACTGAGCGAAAGTGTAGCATTCTCACAATAAAACAATCTTAAGCGAATCAGTATTTCCAGCGGTTAACTTTAACAAACATATAGTTTTTACCCCTTAATTACATTTGTTTAGATAAGCCAGCCTAAATCACCGAATAAACAAGTAATAGAGTTAGCTTTTGTTTGAAAACCACAGGAACCAATCGCGCAGTGCTGACCACACTCACTGGTTGTTATCACACATTATTTGTAACGTGATTGTGCTTACCAAAATGTTGAATAATGTCCATTTAAATTGATAAACTAATCCACCTTAAAAAGACGGATGGATGATTGGATTAATTCGAACTGATAATTGTAGTTCGATGGTTGCGAGAAAGACAGTCCTATGCTGAGTGGTCGATGTAGCTTAATTTAGGGGACCCTGTTGGGAATGAATACATTTAAAAAAAATCTTAAGTAAATAGATCTAGTCGATTTACATTCACTTTTTGTATGTCTGTTTAAATTTCTCTTAAATATCAGCTTATCAAATCACAACAACAAAGCAAATCGAAATTTATTAAAAATCTTTAATTTACTGACAAACAAAGCACAGTCTAAGTCACCGGGTTCAGAAATATGAAATTTTGCAGTCAGTTACATAACACTGTATGTGATCAATAAGGGAGGGTTTTTAAAAATTCATAAAATAACAGGGATAGGAGTTTAAACTTTGTATAGAAGTTCGTTATTTTGGCTCGATGGGTACCTTATCGAGCACACATCTTGTTCAACATATTTATGAAAATAACACAGATTACAAACATAATTATTACCTACATCTTAAAAGATGTTTCCCCAACAGAACAAGCTGAAAAAGACGAGAGAGAAGCCCCAAATGAAATACAAATATTTCTATAACTGCTCAGCGTAGTCTTTTCACCAGCTTTAATTACGTCGTAACGACGCCATTTTGAAACCTAGCTTTTATCTAGGCACTTTATTTGTTGTCCTAGTTGGTACCAGCAGCTGACATATTATAATCCCCCTTCTCCTTGCGTGTCTGAGCGGAGTGGACGTGTTTTTATTTGTTTTTTTTATTTTTGTTGCGCGAATATTAATTCAGTATTTTAAATTCATTTAAGTTCTGTATTTTTTAAATAATCGGACCCTCCTTTTCTATCTTGTGGGATCGTCCGTAAGAGGCGGCGGCCATAGTGGTTTGTGTCGGACCTCTCATTCAGCGAGCTACGAACGTCAAATTTGAGGAACTTGGATTCCTAAAAGTGTTGGCGTCTGCGGCGAGATTTGAACCTGCGCCGTGTTCGTATACTGGATCGAGGTCGCGCCCAGTGAAGCTACGCCACACCAACATTGGCGTGGTCAAGCGAAATTAAGTACCTAACAGCGCCCGCACAGCTACGAAGTACTACGTTATCGCGATCGGCTACGCCGTTGAGTGCTACGAAGCTACGAGGCTACGACCTACATTATAACAAAAGCGTCGCGCGCGGTGAGTGAATCATTTGATCTGCTACGCCAAGTCTCCGTGCACAATACTATTGCAAGACGAGCAGTGTTTACGTTTTGCGTAACTTGTCATCGCCGTTGTATAATATTAATAATGTCTTCCCGGCCTAATCCGCCCGCAAAAACTGAACAAACGTTATTGATACCGGGTGCTAATGTGCAGGAATCTGACACAGCATCGGATTGCGTGGGCTCGGACCATGACTGTGGAATTCAGCCAAACATTACACGTCGTCTGAAGCGCAAATTTGACGATCCTGCGCTCCGTGAAATAAAAGACATGCTGCTCGATGTACAGCTTCATCAAAAGAACCAAACTATAAAATTTGAGGAAGAAATGAAGAGGATGACGCAACAAAATAACGAAATTATGCAGTCAATTCAACACATGTCGGAGAAATATGATGATGTTTTATGCCAACTTCAACGAACAAAAGAAGAAAATACTGTTTTCAAGAATCAAATGAAAAAGATGGAGCAAAAGATTGATCTACTCGAAAGGAATTCCAAGGCGTCAAGCTTGGAAATTAGAAACGTGCCCGAAACCCAGTCCGAATCAAAAGCCACTCTAATTAACATGGTAAAAAATGTTGGTGGTGTACTAAATGTTGAGGTGCTTGATAAGGATATTCGGAATATTTACAGACCCAAGAAAACTCAGAGCAAATCTACTCCCATAATAGTAGAATTTGCCACGAATTCTCTCAAGGAAACTATCATAAATGCATCTAAAACAATAAAACTGATAAATTAAACACCACACATCTGAAGATAAGCGGCGAATCAAAACCGATCTTTATAGCAGAGTCTCTCACCACCTATGGAAGATACCTATATTACCTAGCTCGTGAATATGTGAAAAATATTAAGGGCGCAAGCTGTTGGACCTCATATGGTAAGGTATATATACGCCAGAGAGAAGGAGGTCACTCTTTACTAATTGCCAAAGAAGAAGACGTTACTAAACTAAAACCTCAATGACTAATCCGCTTACTACTACAATAACGCTCTGTTGCTGCCAAGATCCGTTTTGTATATTGCGACAAAGACTGGGATAACTCCCAGCTGGGGATTTTTATAACTTTTACAGAATATTTTACTATTACTTTTTATAATGTTTACCTCATAAAAATTTGTAACTTACATCCAACTTACTCACCAATACACAAATACTACATTTCTTTACAAACTCACACAACTCGCACCCATATAAACCACACTACTCTACTTACCTACACTGTGACTTATTACAACATTTATATTTTTTCATTATTTACTTATACACGACTTCTACAGGTACATGTTATAATAATGCAATTACTTCATCTAAGTCAAATCAATAATCTCAATCGTATTTACACAGTATTTCTAATCTTATCACGGAATATGCAATATTTTTGGCGCCTGATAATGATCCAATGCGTCACTAACTGCCTCGCCTCATCTAGAACACAAGTATCATATATTAATAATTATCCTAAATGTATTTTAAAAGCAAAATTTGCACCCATGTTATCTTCACTACATCCTAATGCGCGTAAAATTCGATATCACTAATGATATAATAGGAGACATTGACCAATTTGATGTATCTGTTCCTGTTACATGCGAACCCGAGGAATGCATTTCATACTTAAAATATCCAGGACAATATATAAAAGTTCTACAACAAAATATTCGCAGTCTGAACTGCAATTATGAAGAGTTACATGTTCTGATTAAAAGACTAAAACTCTCGTCTGACATCATAGTGCTCTCTGAATGCTGGCTATCACAAGTTATTACGTTACCATTACTACAAGGCTACAGTTCATACAAAACTAATGACAACTACAACCAGAATGATGGCGTAGTTGTCTATACAAACAATAACCTCGAATGTACTGTGGAGGAACCTAATCTGCTGGAAGCGAACTGCTTAACGATTAAAATTAAAGAACATACTGTGGTAGTTGCAATTTACAGACCTCCTAGTTTTAAATCTGCCGATGTTTTCTTGAATTCACTTCACACAGTATTAGAAAAAATTTCATCATTTAAGAATGTTATTATTGTTGGCGATATAAACATTGATCTCTTAAGTGCCAATCATATTACCACCGCGTACTTAGATACCATTAACTTCCATGGATTACTTCCTGCCATTAATGCTGCAACCAGAGGTAAAGCGTTTCTGGACCATGTTATAATAAAAACGAAACTAAAAGCATTTACATTTTCTCTGTGCACTAGTATGAAAAACGACACTGCTAAGGATAAACCAATAAAATTAAAATTAAACTATAAAATTGACCATGAAAAACTAAAATCAGACTGCCAGAATTGCACTTTTGACGCTATATATCAAGAAACTAATTTAAATAACGCCATGAATAATTTCATTAATATAATAAAACAATTAATTATTAACAGCACAACAATAAGAATTACACCTAGAAATAAATTAACAATTAAGCCCTGGATATCCGTTGGTATGCTACGATGCATTAGAATAAGGGATGGAATGCATAAAAAATTAAAAACGAATGTAAATGACACCATACTAAAGATAACGTATTTGAGATACCGCAATCACTGCAATAACTTGCTCAAAAAACTCAAAAAGCAATACCAAAAAGATCAACTTGATATGTCGAAAAATAATTCAAAAAAGCTGTGGTCTACCATAAAATCAATAACTAACAACCGTAAACAAAACCAAATACCACAGCAGCTTCTGTCTATCGAAAAAGAACCCATGGATGCGATCAATAAAACAAATAAGTACTTCTCAACCATAGGCAAACAATTAGCAGATATGATACCTTCACATATTCCCACGTTCAAGCCAGTAATTAAATCTACACTAAATTCCTTCGTTCTTTTACCCACTGACAACGAAGAAGTTGAAAAAACGATCAAAAACTTAAGAAGTGACTGTGCTCCTGGATGGGATCAAATAAGCGCTGATGCTCTAAAAACTACATGTGAAACCATCACGCCAGTACTTGCCAACCTAATAAACCGCTGCTTTGAGACCGGAATATTTCCTGCCGCGCTGAAAAAAGCCGTGATACACCCAATACATAAGGCGGGAGACAAAGGCAGTGTCAATAATTACAGGCCAATTGCAATATTAACAACATTATCAAAACTATTTGAACGCATAATAAATAAAAGGCTCACCAAATACCTAGATGAACGTAATCTTTTCGCTGATACGCAATACGGATTTAGATCTAACCGCTCAACAGACAGTGCTGTACTTGACCTTGTTAACTTCTTGGTGAGTAAACTAGACAACAAAAAAAAAATCTTAACTATATTTCTTGACCTTGCAAAGGCATTTGACACTGTCTCTGTTCCCCACCTTGTGCAAAAACTTGAAAACCACGGTATTAGAGGGGTCCCGCTGGCATTGCTAACAGACTATTAAAAAAATAGAACCCAATGCGTAAAAATCGGAGAATATATCAGTAATGAATTACCAGTCGACTTTGGCGTGCCACAGGGTAGCATACTGGGTCCTACCCTTTTTCTTTGCTACATAAACGAACTTTGCACTCTTGAAATTCCAAACTGCCGCATATCGGCATATGCTGATGACACTGCGCTTACTTTTTTCTCTGACTCGTGGGATGAAGTTTATAACTTTGCACAAAACGGGTTCAATACAATATGTCACTGGTTACTGTCAAACTCTCTCTCCTTGAATGAGGAAAAAACTAAATACATTGTCTTCTCAATGACAAAACGAAATAAACCTCCTAACCATTTAGACAAGATTTATGCACATAAATGTAACTATCCTCCTACTCCAAACTGCACTTGTCCTAACATAAATTCAACTGCATGTATTAAATATCTTGGAATTGAACTTGACGCTAACTTAACTTTTGGAAATCATTTGCTATCCGTATCCAAAAGAATCCGTAAGCTCACTTACATTTTTAAGGATCTCCGGGATATTGCAGAGAAACAGACCATGAGGATGGTGTACGAGGCCTTGGTACAGTCCATCCTTAGTTACTGCATAACCACTTGGGGAGGAGCATGCAAAACAAAAATGATAATACTTGAGAGAGCTCAAAGGATGATCCTAAAAGTGAGCTTATCAAAGCCACGACGTTTCCCTACCTCCACACTCTATGAGGAAACTCAAGTTTTGACTGTCCGTCAGCTGTACGTGATGCTGACTATACTTCGCCAGCGCTCCTATTTATCCGAAGAACTAAGAAAACGCAAAGCTCTCATTAGAAGACGCTATGCAATTTGTGAGTCAACAGCTGTACGCACCCGTTTTGCTGAAAGATTCTTCTCATTTCGTGGAGGAGTATTGTTCAATAAACTCAATAAAGATATTGACCTATCTAACTGTCGCAAAACTGAATGCAAGAATAAACTTAGAAAAAGGTTACTCGAGTTAAGCTACATCGACACTGAAAAATTGATTGAGATGATTTCTTGATTTTTGAATTTTATTAATACATTTATTTATTATTATTTAAAAGTAATTCAATATTCTTACATACATACAAACACTCATTTATAAATTTTATATATATACAGCTATAAGGTAGTATTGTGTTTCAAATTGACACTAGCTACAACATACACGTATACACACACGCACATACACACACACATATACATACACACACACATACACACACACATGCGCACGCATGCACATATTAGCTCATTCATCCACTAACATATCTGCTTACTCACGACGTCCGACAGTCTGAGCAACATATTTTAATGGGGGGCCTGGAGTTCTAAAATACAGGCCTAGGCTTAGTTTAGACTCCAGATCTCCCACAAATTACACACTTTGCCAATATTTCTGTGTCTGACTGTAATTTATGCTCACGTTGATATGTAATTTGTGGAGATAAATAAAGATTTTATTTTTATTTTTTTATTATAAACTATTTATGCATAAAAGGCGCTCATTGACAATTAGTCGGGTGTTCGAGTAGTGCTATTTTTAACCGACTTCCCAAAAACGAGGAGGTTCTATGTTCGACTTTATGTTTTTTTCGATATCTTCGTCAATTGTGGACCGATTTTGAAAATTCTTTTTTTGTTTGAAAAAGTATGTTCCGAAATTAGTCCCATTTTAATTTGGTGAAGATCTGATGAAGAACTTCGGAGATATACAACATAACTCTTCAATAAATAACGGCAAATCTCTCGGGATTGCTGCAATAGCATGTCTGTTTGTTGTTTATAACATTTCATAACATAACATCACGCCAGTTCGCTCTTAAGGGGTAAGCAGATCTCTCATTTCACCGGTTATGTTCAAGTTTCATGAAATCTATTCTGGCGAAATAGTTCCCTTACTAAATTGCCTATTAGGTACGTACAACTAAAAAGTGAAAAATAAAAAAAACTTTTTGCAAAAAAATACTACCGACTTCCAAATACAAAACTACAAAGTGAAAAATTAACTTAATTTTTTGAAGTCGTGTCTTTCGTAGGTACTATTTTTTTGCGTTATGGACGTTTGCAAAAAGTTTTTTTATTAAAGCAAAATATTGATATCGACTTCGAGCATTAATCAAAAAAAAATGTTATCGAATGATATAGATATGGTTATTTTATGCCTATTATTGTATGGAAGAAGAAAACGTGTTGCGCCGACCCCAAGTAACATGGGATAAGGGCAGGAAGATGATGATTTTATGCCGATTGAGAATAGATTAGTTAACAAATGTTTTTTAATGGTTCCTATGGGCAAATCATGAAATTGTTATATAAATAAATAAATTCTTTTTTTTTTATTAAAACATTAAATTAATTTAAGTGGCAATGGGTGGATAACATTGATCGCAGAAGAAGAAGAGAATAGTTCTAGAGTGGCGACCGCGTCCCGGAAGGCATAGCGTGGATAGGCCTTCTAAAAAATGTGAGTTGGTACCGAAGTACTTCGCGGGAATCCGGCCTTCAAGGCTTTAAGAACACAGAGGTACCTATGTTAGCTTGTAATGTAAATAAAGTTGATCCTAGTTCTCAAAAACTACTCTGCAGGTTAACATATCGAGTTTATATTTAAAACGTCCCCTGTGTCAGAGCTAAAGTAACTTGCCATGTAGTCTGGTTGTGGTCGAGCTGCCGAGCTTTACGAGTTCTGAGAGTTGCGCGAAAGGTAAAACTTCTCTTCAATCTTGAAGTTAAAAGGTAAATACAAAGCTGGTGTATTATTCCCCACCACGGCGAAGCTAAAAGGAGGGTTATAATTTTAATCTGTTGTATCTATGTTTGTATGTCTGATTTGAAATATAGAGGTTAACGTACACAGACAGTTTAAAATGAATTAGGACAAACCGCATAACCAACAGCAATAACGCTATCAGTTTCTGACTGAAAGGGCTTCATAAGAACTTTATTTCAGGTTATGAATGCTAAGATCGATTATGTTCGATTTAATTGAAGTTAACGTGTAATGGTTGTCGCCTTGACCAACATCCAACCCACGCCTCCTGATCGGTAGCCGACAGTCTTAGTCCGTTAATTTGGATTGCAAAGGAGGAGGTATATTGAATTGATAAAACAGACGGGAAAGTCAAATGGAACAAGGACAGTGTACGAAGAACTTGCTACTGTTTTCGTCCAGGTCGAGGCCATCTTAAAATCTCGACCTCTCTATCTGATGTCTGCCGATCCTCACGACCTGTCCCCATTGTCCCCAGGGAATTTCCTCATCGGAAGACCACTGACGTCGCTGCCAGCTCCAGACTTACGGGAAGCCAAGACCGACCTACTGCATCGCTGTGTCTACTGTATCGAACAAATGCGTCAGCACTTTTGGTCACGGTGGAGCCAAGAATACATTTGCGAACTTCAGCAGCACACAAAATGGCTTAAAAAAAGGCCCAACATGGAACCAGACCAGGACAGCTTGTGCTGGTCAAGAAAGAGCACACTCCACCACTCAAATGACCGCTTGGTAGAATTAAGCGGTTCTATCCTGGGACAGACGGCTGCAGCAGGGTCGCGGACGTGGAAACCGCCACCACCAGACTTTGTCCTCTCTTGGACGAGTACACCGAGGTGCTTGAAGCCCCCTAGGCCGGGCGATTGTTGCCGCCGCTACAAGTGTGCGAGTGGGAGGGGCAGCGGGCACCACGCCACCGTCTCGCTTGATCCCAGCAGAGACTCTTGAGACCGCCGCGCAGTGCGCACGTTGTACATAAGAGATAAACACATATTGTGGTGTTCTGATTTACAGATCCACATTTTTTTAACTCTATTTACAATTCATAACACTATACAAACCATACCTTCATATATTTTGATATTTTATCAACTTTTGTAATTCATTTTTATGTTTTCTTTTATACTGTTTGTACCTGAAAAGCATACTTTTAATTATATCTGATTGTTTTAATATCTCAATCTTAAATTATATTGATAATTTGTAATTCTTGCAATATTTTTCTACTGTGACATTTTCATCTGACATGACATCTGTCTGTCTATTTTATTTTTCTTAAAACCATAGACCGTAACATAGGTACCATGGACTAAACCTCCTTTAAGCTAGGTTTAAACTATTATAAGGGTAGCGTAGACTGACCGCTTTGTGAACCGTTTTTATTCGTTCTGGTCTTTATTTCTTAATTGAAATTTGAATTTGAAATGTAGATAGAACACAGAACGAAGAAAAACGGGCGTCAATTTTTAGTTTCGAATCTGGACGGAACGCCGAAAGTCGGTTGACTACTTAATGATAACAAGTGTATTTTCTGATCTGAAAACTCCTGGAAAACTCTAAACTATGAATTATCAGCTTATGTAAAACTATTATTATCTGAAGTGCTCCAATTAAATATATTTTGTGTGGATCTCGAGAGCATTATTTCATGGAAACACCCTCAATGGTCATCTCTTGGCATCAAATGCCTCGCTGTTTGGTGTATTGAGCCATAGCCGGCCTCCAAATCCCTTGGAGCCTACGTACTTACCTGTTTGCCTGTTTATCCGACCTGCTTCCATCCTGCTGCCTACTCCACTGCCTACCTGCCCAATTACCCGCTTATCTGGCTACCACCCGTCTGCTTGTCCGCTGCTCACCTGCCTACCTCGGGCATTCCACGACTTCCTGCCCGAGCTGCTGCCTGGATAGCTGCGTGCGAAGCCCTACCGTTCTATTATCTATATCCTTTTTATTTTCTTAGCTTAATTTTTTAATAACCTTTAAATCATAATTATTTAATTTTATTAACGTGGCTTACGTTTAGCTCCCTCTGACCTAAACGTATCGCTACAGTTTGGCGCCCAACTTTTAAATAATTGGGCGCAACGTTGTTTGTGCGCCCAATTTTAAAAATCCACCCCATCACCCACACTCTACCTATTTTTTTTAACGTGGGCTCGATTTCATATTCTCAAAATTCTAAAACATACTTGCACAAGTATTACTAGTAAGCTAACTTTTGGTTTCTTATTCAGGCCTTCATGTCATCATCATTTTTTTCCTTTGTCACTTTTGCTAGCACCTTTTTTTTTTTAATTCTTCACTATTTATACCGAACCTACTAGGCAATTTCTTTTTATCCCTCTTTGTTTTTATTTTTATTTAAGAGCGGTTTGGCAACTCTTTAAATAAGCCTCTAATGCCTTGTATATATATTCATCCCTTTACCCTCTTCCTCCTTAGACTTAGATTTCCTCTATTGAGCGGTGTACACAACTCTAAAAGCCTTATGTGCACAGAGCGGTCCCGTAACTCTGTAAAAATAAGCCAAATGCGTGGAGTCTTGTAAATATGTAAAATATTTTCCTCTCAAACTAGTTTCCTCACAAACTAGTTCACTCTCAAACTAGTTCACTCTCAAATTCAAATCTTTTATTTGCAGATTATGGTTAGGTACACAGGTGTTAAAATTAAAAAATATATATATATCGCCATAATCAGGCTCACGCCATGTAAATTTAAAAAGCATATTAATAAATTACAAATTAATTAATTATACACAGTATCAAGTAAATAAGGCAATAAATTACAGCGGAAAATGTCAAGCATACAATAATTTATAGTTTATATTATTACAATTAATAGAAATAGAAAGATCAATACATGTCAAACAGTGCAAAATAGTTATACAAATATACATAATTCGATATATTACGATACATGTACGATTAGATAAACAATTATTAAATACATTTATTTTTTTTCTCTAAAATTTATCATCAAGAAACTCTTTTACCGAGTAATATGATTTATCTAACAGTATTTTCTTTAGTTTATTTTTAAAAATATTATTGTTAGAAATTGCGAGTAAGTAATTGGGTAAATGATTATACACTCTAGGAATCATACAAAATACACTATTGTTCAATAGTGCAGTTCTATTAGGAATAAAGCTTATTTTATATCGGTACCTTTGACTTTTTAATTTAATAAAAGAACTGCTGTTAGTTTAGGCAAAAATCTACACAAGCATTATTCAAGATTACATAATAATAAAAAAAAATGATAAATTATGGGATTTGTAGCAATTGGAGTTAAAGAACCATTACAGGGATTGATTTTTTTAGTAAATTTTTAAAGTGAACATAATTTTTTAAAAACATGAGATAGATTTTTTTTCGTTTTTTTCTGAGAACTGTTATAACTTGGTCTATCACCCATTTACGGCTTGACGTTGATTTCTGGGACAATATAAACAAGGTAGAGATAACACTTTAATTTTTGGAAATATTGGTCTACAGCTTTCAGTCTGTTTCATCCTAAAAATCGCTCTAACGCATCGTTTTTGCGCTCTAAATACCATTTCTTTATCTGGAGAGTTGCCCCAGAACATGACACCATACATCAATAAAGGGGTAACATAGCCATGATATGCTGTTAGAACTGCTGTCGTATTAACAGTTTTCGATAACATGTAGATAGCATATGAATATTGATTCAGTTTTTTACACAACATTTCAACATTTGGTTTCCAATTTAACTGAGAATCAATGTTTACTCCTAAGAACCTTGCTACATTTACTTGTTCAATTTTTGTGTCTATGTATTGTATATCCATTTCTTGTAATTTATCAACTCTATTTCGAAACGTCATTAATTTTGTTTTGCTTAGATTAATTTTTAAATTATTTAAGGTTAGCCATTTTATATTTTTTTCTAAGGTATTATTTATCTCTATTTGCATTTGTCTTTTGTCTCTTCCAGTAAATATAACTGTACTGTCATCAGCAAAAAGAACAGTATCATTAAACGTTACTCCGGGTAGGTCATTTATATATATAATAAATAATAATGGCCCCAATACACTACCCTGTGGTACCCCAAAATGATTATTTTTGTAATTTGATTCGTAAGTAATATTTCTTTTTGATGAATTATCTAATCTTGTGATGTGTGTTGACTGTCTTTTTATGAGATTGTAAACGTTTCCCGTAACTCCATACGCATACAACTTATCTAACAATATAATGTGATCAACGTAATCAAAGGCCTTTGTTAGATCCATATAAAGGGCGCACGCATAGTTTTTTTTATCAATCTCTACCATAATACTTTGTAAAAATGAAAATATTGGCATATTTATCCTCTTACCTTTCCTGAAACCTATTTGTTCTTTAGCAAATAAGTTATTTGCCTCGAAGTAATTATATATGTTTTCGTGGATAACTTTTTCAAAATCTTTGGACAAAATAGGTACTAGTGCAATAGGTCTATAACAACTTGTTGAGACCCGCTCCTCTCAACACCGTCGCGCGCCAGCAGCAGTGAACGAGGGACGCGGGGCAGCGGGGTGCCCGCCGGCCGACGGCCGAGCGAGCGACACACCGCCACGACAGTCAGCTGCTGCACACCTCCACGCACGGCTGCGCTCGCGCATCATTTCCCTTTGTTTACTTTTAACCGATCGTTGTTCTATAATTTTTCATCTTCTCTATTTCAATATACTTCATCTTGTTATACAGTCCACTTCTCTTTCATTTCCTCTACCACGATCTATCGTCGCGATCATTGGTCCTTCTACCGTTAACTTTCGAGCCAAACGAAAAAGACAACGGAATTTTCGAATTCAAAAATTCAACGGTTCGTCGGTTGAAGAACAAAGGACTTCTTCTTCGGGTTCAAGAGATCTTCATTCTTCGCGTCTCATCGTCTGCATTGGGCATCGTGAACGTCGATACGGCAACAGCCGTCTTCATCGACTTCAAACCAACGGACGGCGCATGAATAGATCGTCGAGACTACGGGACAAGAAGACTTCAACATTCGGCTACAGTCGTCAGAGGTTGACAGCATAAAACCGTGAGAACGTTCCAATTCCTTTTTCCCATCATTTTGCTAAATTATTTTTCCTAATTTGAACTTATTTAATAGTTGCAATTCCGTTAAAATTCAGTCTATCCATAATCTTCAGCCTATCAACTTGTTATACAGTCCACTTCTCTTTCATTTCCTCTACCACGATCTATCGTCGCGATCATTGGTAACTTGTTTAAACAGTTTCCATTTCTTATTTAGTGCCTACACAGGTTTAAAATTTAAATAAAAAGTAAAAAATTAAAAAGATTTTAATAATTTAATAATAGTAGGTAGGTACCAGTCACAATTCCGTTATTTGTAACGGTTTTAACCTAAATCTTACTTATTTTAATTATTAATCGATATATTTTGCATTGTTCCAGTGAATTAAATTGAATTTATTTTGTTTTGTGTAAAGAAAACATTGCATCATTCGCTTAGCATTACTCAGCAGATTCAGTCGGAAACGCCTAGTGCTTTTGTGATAGCAATCTCATTTCTTACTGCTTATAGCTCTGTGCCCACTGTAAATTTTATTTATCATTAAAAAATATCACTGAATAATATCACATACCCTCAGTTTTTATTTTTTCTTTCTTTTATTTTCTGCAACTGCTAATTATTTTTTAATTGTCATGGCTGACATGAAAAGCTTAGTTAAGAAGCGAGCTTCAATTAAAGCCAAACTAACGCAGTTTAATAATTATTTAAACATTTCTAAGACTTGCGAAAAGTTGAGTGAGGTGCAAGTTATCGAAATCGAATATCGAATTAATATATTTGAAAGTTTGTACGAAAAATATGATGCGTTGCAGGACGAATTGGAGGCAATGGTGGATGACCCCAGCGAGCAATATGCGGAACGCGAGGAGTTTGAAAAGCTGTACTGCAGCTTGGTGGCTTCTGCACGCCAGCTGATCACCGGCGCAAGAAGTCTTCTTAAGGGGGACTCCGCAAGCGAGGTGGATTCTTGTACTACTAGTACACACAAACACAATTCAATTCGTTTACCCAAAATTGATTTACCCAAGTTTTCAGGTAGCTATCATGATTGGCTGGAATTTAGAGACACTTTCATTTCAATAGTACATAACAACACATCCTTGGATAAAATAAATAAATTACACTATCTACGTGCTTCTTTAAAGGGTAGTGCTTCTCTTGTTGTTGATAACCTTGACTTCAGGTCAGAAAACTACGATGCTGCCTGGAAGTTACTCTGTGAGAGGTATGACAACAAAAGATTGCTTGTCAACTATCATGTGCAAGCACTCTTTAACGTTCAGCCCATAGAAAGAGAGTCAAGTAAGTCACTACGGTACATAATTGACTCAACTAATAAAAATCTTAGGGCTTTAGCAACCCTTGGTCAACCTGTTCAAAACGCTTTTGTTGATGTTCTTATCATTTACATAATGACCAATAAACTCGATCACGTTACAAACCGTCAGTGGGAAGAACACAGAAACACTTTTTCTGAACCTCCAGCTTTATCTGCGTTCATTAACTTCATCAGTAGCAGGGCTGACTTACTAGAGACACTTGAGGAGTCTAAGCCTATAGTATCAGCCAAAATTGAACCCAACACACCTGCGGCCAAATCTAAGAGCAGTGCTGTGGTACCTGACAAGTCTTCAAAGTCTTTGTCATGTCCCATGTGTCGTCAGGATCATTTTATTTATGCATGCGAGCAGTTTAAAGGTCTCTCGATACAGGCTCGTATTAAAAAAGCTCAGGGTTCAAATCTGTGCATGAATCGTCTTCGTCCCGGTCATGATGTTTCCAGATGCAAATTTGGTCATTGTAAATATTGTCGACAAAAACATAACACCCTTCTACACACCGATAGTGACAATGTTCTTCCTAGTGCACACAACACTGCATTATCAGCTAGTCAATCTTTTACATCTCGAGTAATTTTACTTTCCACAGCGCTCGTGAGGGTGACCGACGCTGACGGTAACTACCATACTGCACGAGTCTTGCTGGACAGTGGAAGCACAACAAATTTCATATCGGAGGAATTTGTTCGTAAGCTACACTTTCCTACCTACATTACCAAGTCCAAGGTAACAGGTATTAATTTTCAAACTACTAGTTGTACTCAGGGATGCTCAGTGTCATTAAAATCAATTGATGACAGTGAGTACGAACTGAACATCGATTGCCTCGTATTGCCGAAAGTATCAGCATCAGTTCCTCATACTTATGTTGATACTAGCAACATACGTATACCTACGAACGTCCGACTTGCCGACCCCACTTATCACGTTCCGTCTTCCATCGACGTCCTTGTCGGTGCAGAAGTCTTTTGGGGTATCATAGGCACCGGCCGTATCGCATTAGGTACTCATAAGCCCACTTTACTTGAGTCAAAATTAGGTTGGCTCATTTCGGGTGCATATTATCCGTCAGATTCCTCTTCACATGTTTGTATGCACACTTATAACTTACAAGTAGATTTAGATCGGTTTTGGGAGTTAGATTCAGTGACATCCATACATAAACATTCTGGTGAAGAGAGATCCTGTGAACAACATTTTAAAGATACCACATATCGTAATTCTGATGGTCGATTTGTGGTAAGTATCCCCTTTAGAGAGTCACTGGACGTATTGGGTGATTCATACATGATGGCTAAGCAGCGATTTCTATCACTTGAACGCCGTTTGGGTAGAGATCCTCGCCTTAAAAGCCTATACGTTGACTTCATTAATGAGTATATAAAGCTGGGACATATGACTGAGTCAAGTAAGCGCCCATTAGACTCAACATGTTCTAACTATTTACCACATCATGGTGTTCTGAAGGAGTCAAGAACTACCACCAAATTAGGAGTTGTTTTTGACGCTTCCGCCAAAACCTCATCAGGTAGGTCTTTTAACGAAATACAGATGGTTGGTCCCCCTATCCAAGATGATTTGTTGTCAATACTGCTTCGTTTCCGTCAGCATAAAATAGTCATAAGCGCGGACATTGAAAAAATGTATCGACAAACTCTTATTCACGACAGTAATCGTCCATTACAAAAAATACTTTGGAGGGAAGAACCAACTCATCTGTTAAAGGAATACACGCTTGACACCGTAACGTATGGCACGGCATCAGCACCCTTTTTAGCTACCAGATGTTTGCTGCAATTGGCTGAAGAGTGCTCAGATTCTTCAACTAAGTTTTCGATAGCACATGATTTTTACGTGGACGATTACTTGTCGGGTGGACCATCTGTTTCAGAAATTTTAGAAAAAAGCCGCCGTGTTGACGACATCCTTCGGTCAGCAAAATACAACCTTCGAAAATGGCGGTCCAATTCTAGTCAGGTACTACAGGCGCTAAGCGGTGAACATGACGTTTCTGATGTTGTGGACCTGAGCGACAACGAGCAGTCGAAGACTCTGGGGCTTCTATGGAAGAGCTTAAGTGACACGTTTTCCTATTCTATTAACTTAAACTCCACTGACAAAACTACTAAACGTCATATCTTGTCAACCATAGCACAAATCTTTGATCCCATTGGCCTAGTCGTTCCATGCATAGTGGAAGCCAAAATTATTATGCAGCTTCTGTGGCTGGCCAAATGTTCGTGGGATGAGCTTGTTCCTACGCATATTCAGTATGCTTGGAATAATTTTCAAAATAACCTGCACCTTCTAAACGAGTTCAAGATACCTCGGTGGGTGTTGTGTGAATCAGCGTCCTGTCTACAGCTGCATATATTCACTGACGCATCCGAAAAGGCTTATGGGGCGTGTGTTTATGTTCGCAGTGTTTCGAGAGACGGCGAGATCACTGTACACCTCCTTACCGCTAAAAGCAAGATAGCTCCAATCAAATCGAGTTCTCGTGGATCGCGCTCGTGAGTGGACGTGTGAGCGAGACGCTATACTTAATTATTACCATCGTTTGTTGTTATACCTTGCGATTTTAAATATGCAGAAAACACCAACCAAATACGGATCGGATCCGAACTTAGTGTCAACGAAAGATAAGGAATGGGTTACTGCGAGACACGGCAATAAAAAGAGGGAATACGAACCTGATATCGACTCCACACTAGTGTCGCAGGATAGTAGGAGATTCAAGCCTTGCTGTTCAACGGGTGCTCTGAATGAAACGCTTAATGCATTCCGCGAAGAAATGAAGCTCATGCATACCTTGTTGACCACCATGAAGCAGCAACAGGATGAGAAATACGCTGCTATTCAGTCCGACATTACGGAGATGAAAGGGGAGGTAATGGAAATAAAAACCAAGAACTGTGACACAGATAACGTTATCAAGAACTTGGAGGGTAAACACAGGGAACTAGATCAGGCGCAAATAAAATTAAATGATTCATACCATAAAAATGAAAATAGGATAAAGGACCTGATACAACGGAGTATGTTTCTAGAAAAATATAATAAGTCACTTGAGGATCGTGTAGGGTGGCTGGAGCAAAAGGAATTGAAATTAAATGTTGAGTTAATTAATGTACGTAAACAAGAAGGAGAAAACATCAAGGAGGTAGTAGAGAAGATTGCGAAAGAATTGAAATTGAGGGTAGACGGCATAGAAAAGGTATGGAGAGTCAGAGGCGAGGGAAGTGGAATGCCAGTTATTGTAAAAATGTGTAACGCGGAAACCCGCAATCAATGGCTAAAAAGCAAGAAACAACAGCTGACAAACCACTCCATCTACAACAACAACGATGATACCCGCATCTATATTAATGAAAATCTTACACGCCAAATGCGCCAATTACTCTGGACAACTAAACAAAAACTAAAGGATGAGTTCAAGTTTCCAAGTTTTCAAGTTTTCAAGGATCCAAGATGGAAAAATTTTAATAAAAAAAAGTGAGGTCGAGAAGAAAGTATTTAATATCTGCTGTGACAGCGACATAAATAAACACATATCTATTAATAGCGAGATCCGAGAGTAAATATATAAACGGAACTTACTGTAGTATACAATTTCCTGATTTAAAGTTTCTAAATACAAATATGAACTCTGAAGACCTACAGGATATCATATACTCAAAATATGAATCCGCAAAACATTGGATAGATTGTATAACACATACTGAAAATAAATTAAATATCATACACATAAATATTTGTTCGTTAAGGAAGCATTTTAATGAATTTATAGTATTAATAAAAGACTGTTTACCTAAATTGGAACTAATATGTCTAACAGAAATAAATATAAAGGAGGAGGAAGTATATAACTATGAAATAAATGGTTTCTGTTCGTATTACTTAACTAGATCGGAAAGAAGGGGAGGTGGTATAATGATCTATGTACATGAAAATATGGAGTTTGAAATTATAAAGAAATATAACAAATTCTGTGAACTAATACATGGTCAAATTCTCACGCAACACAAAAAAGTCGACATAATAGTTACTTACAGGCCTCCGCGAATGAATAAATCACACTTTATAATGGAACTCAAGAAATTAATACAAGATATACCTATTGGAAATGATTTAGTGTTATTGGGAGACTGCAACATTAACATATTGCGAGGGGAAACCGATTCACGCGCCAACGAATACCTAAACATCCTGAGTGATTTAGGCATGGAATGCTGCATTCAGGATGTCACGCGGGAGGTAGTCTTGTCAGAGCGACGAGTGGCATCATGCATCGATCATATTTTTGTGCGAAGTGCGCGACCAGTCGGCGAGCTTCACGCCTACGTACTAACGACCACGGTCTCCGATCACTACTTAACGGGACTCTCGATTGAAGTAAACAAACAGCTCATGCCGCCTTGTTATCGCACGACACTTAATAATGAAATGATTAAAACTAAGTTATGTGAGGTAGAATGGACAAATCTCATGTGTATTCAAGACCCTTTAGAGCTGTATAAGCAAATGTGTGATATTTTTAGCAAAATTTACAGCATGTCGGAAACAAAAAAACTAGTTAAAAAGAGGGAATCTAACATCTGGGTTGATAAAAATTTGCAAAAAATATTAGAAACTAAAGACGCCTTGTTCCGAAAATGGAAAGCAAATCCTAAAAATATGACACTACGATTAGAGTATACAAAATATCGAAATAAAGCTAATAAATCTGTAAATTTTGCTAGAAATGCGCACAGGCGCCAAGAGTTGAGAAACTGTAACGGAGATATGAGAAAAGTGTGGGCGTGTGCGAACAAGTGGCTTGGTAGAAACAAGTTAAATGTTGATGACGTGATCCAAAAGTATTTTATAAACAGTAACGAGAACCTGGAAAGCGTATGTAATAATTTCTGTTATACTTTTACTAATGAAATTGGTTTACTAAAACGGAAGCATGTATGTAACCGTTTGTTTTATGAAAGATGTGAATATGTAAAAGAAAATGATGTAAGTTTCAGATTTAAAAAGGCCAGCCCTAGAGATATATGTTTAATAATAGATAAGCTAAGCTGCAGCAAGTCCCCAGGCTCTGATGGCATTCGAGTACAGGATTTGAAAGCGATTAAGTATCCTATCAGCCAAGTTCTTGCACATTTCATTAATACTTGTATACATCGACAGGTATACCCTAATGATCTAAAGATCTCAATTATAAGACCAATTTTCAAGGGGGGGAAACATAAAGAATACACAAATTATAGGCCCATTGCGATATTGAGTGTAATTAATAAAATTTTTGAAAAAGTAATTATGGGCCAAATCACAAAGTTTTTAGAAACTAGTAACATTTTAACAGATATTCAGCACGGATTTAGGCCAAATAGAAGCACAGCAACTGCATTAAGTAAGTTTACAGATGACATAAACATCTCATTAAATTCAAAAGAAGTGGTTTTATTAATTTTTATTGATTTCAAAAAAGCCTTCGATACTCTGGAGCATGAGGGTTTGCTGCAGGCCATGGACGAGTGTGGAATACGGGGGCCTGTAAAAGGGTGGTTTGGGCAGTATCTAGATAATAGGCACCTAAAGGTTAGGGTTAAAGGAGTAGACAGTGACCTCGGTAGAGTTGATTACGGTGTGCCGACCGGGTCGGTTTCTGGACCGATAGGGTATATCATGCACGTCAACAGTATGGTCAATGTTGTGAAACATTGTAAAACATACATGTATGCAGACGATACGTGCTTGACATACAGCGGTCGAGACTGTGAACTGATCCGGTCGTCAATGCAAGAAGATCTAGATAATGTGTTCAAATGGGCGCACGATAATGGTATCCTTATAAATATAAATAAAACCAAGTGTATGTTGGTATCGTCTCCGTATAACCACATTGCAAAAAATGCCAGTATCTCGATAAAAGGCCACTCGTACGAATGTCTTCACGACAGCAATGCAAACTGCCAATGTGAGTGTATTGAGAGTGTGGCGAAATATAAATACCTAGGATTATTAATTGACGAACGATTTACTTGGGACGTACACGTAGACACAGTATGTAATCGACTACGCTCCGTACTAGGGAAACTTAACAATTTAAAATATATAGTTGGTAGGCGGGTACTGTATATTCTTTATCATGCACTTGCGGAGGCAACAATAAACTACGGTTTGGGTGGTTATGGACTGACCTTTCCAGTACATTTAAATAAAATTAAACTGTTGCAAATTCGATTGTTAAAATTATTAGTAAACAAGACAACTAAAGATAGCATTAATAAGGAGTACGAAAAATTATTTAAAATTTGTGGAATATTACCCATACAGAAAAAAGTTAAATCAACTATAATTTTGGAACAACACAACAAAGATGAACTTAAAGTAAAAAAAGTGTATGACCGGCCAACCCGTAAAGTGACCCAGAAAAACAAATATTCGGTGCCTAAGGTGAGGAATTACTTCGGTCAAAGGACGCGGCAATGGCTAGTTCCAACATTGTTAAATGAATTACCTAAGGAAATGTCTACCGAAACAATGTCTAAAAATGTCTTAAAAAATATTCTGCGCAAGCACTATTTGGGTTTGTGTCCCTAGCATTTGAAGCTAAATTGTTATGGTGTCGCTTCGCTTGGCGTATTCGTCCGGAGATTCGCGTCTGTTTATTTATTTATTAACTTTCTTGATGGAAAGTATATCTGAGTGTTGTCGGAATAAAGTTTTTTATTTTTCTTCTTTCCGGCTTTTTTGGGCGATTGATTGTGCGGGTACGCCGGGTGAAGTGTAGGAACATAACGATGTACCTAAAACAAGAATGGGTCGGCCATGTTAGCATGCGCGCGCGACGTGCTGCTGTCGGTCGGGCGGCCGCCGCCGTTCTGTCCCACTCGAGCTGGGTTGCTCGTCTTCCATCCGGGGGTGCGGCGGCGGTGGTCGGGACGGTAGGGGCTGGTGCGTTCGCCGCGCGTGCTGGCATGGTGGGCAATTCGATATGAGCCAACTTATAGACATCAGTGTACATGTACGGATGCTCGAGTTGTAGATCAGTAAAATTATGTAAGTCTCTTTTCAAATACAAACTGTGCAGCTCGAGTATATATGCATTTGGGCGTGGCGTACGTCCGTCTGTGTGAGCGTACGGCGCACTAGAAATGCAAGACGACGTACTGACCCTCAAATATATCATAATAATACGATGTGTTCCCTTAACTTTAACTTTATGATGTAATAATATTGTTTTAATTAAGAGCTGTATTCACGAGAACACTGCCGACAAACTGTCCTGCAGTTTGGCAGAAGATTTGTATAATACCCACTCATGTAACTTATGATGAAATAAAAAAAATAAAAAAATAAAAAATAAAATCCACAACTATACCGCGACTTGAGCTATGTGGTGCCTTGTTGGGTTCACGATTATACTCAAAGGTTCGTCAGTCACTTACTTTACAATTTGATGAAGTCCATTGTTGGTGTGATTCCACCATCGTCTTGGGATGGTTATCTACTTCACCAAATCAACTAAAGACATTCGTTCGTCATCGAGTGTCTGAAATTCAGGAAACTGTAGCAGGAGAGGCATGGCACTATGTTCCGTCAGCTGAAAACCCCGCAGACCTCGCTTCGCGTGGGCTTAGTACTGACAGGCTTTTGTCGTCTTCATTGTGGTGGTCAGGACCACAATTTCTTAGCAAAGATACATCTTCATGGCCTCAGTTCCCTGAATCACATCATAATAATTCTGAATTACCGGAAACAGTTGCTTCTTTTCAGGTTTCTAATCACATTATAGAAAATCCAATTAATGCGTTAATTTCAAAATTCTCAAGCTTCAGCACATTACAGCGTGTGACGGCATACGTCATGCGATTCATTAATAAATGCAATAAAAAATCACTTGAAACTGGTTCACTAACTTCTACTGAACTTAACAATTCTTTAAACTTATTATTAAGATTTAGTCAAATGGAATCTTTCCCGGAAGAGTACCACTTACTTAAATCAGGTAAACAGTTACCAGCAAAGAATAAGCTATTATCTTTGTCACCTTTCTTTGATACTCTTTCTAATCTAATTCGTGTTGGAGGAAGATTAAATAACTCATTCTATGACTATAACGTCAAGCATCCAATTCTAATATCTAGTTCTCATACAATTTGCATTCTCTTGTTCAACATGTTTCATTTACGCCTCTTGCATGCTGGGCCACAACTTTTATTAGCCACTGTTCGTCATCACTATTATCCTATTGGGGGTAGGAACTTGGCAAAAAAGACCACACATCAATGCGTGAAATGTTGTAGGATCAAGGCCAACACTATTCAGCCTATCATGGGTAATCTTCCAGAGCAGCGTCTACATTTAGAGTTTCCATTTTTAGACACAGGAGTAGACTACGCCGGCCCCATCATGATAGCTGACCGGAAAGGCAGAGGGTGTAGACTCATCAAATGCTTTATTTGTGTGTTTGTGTGCCTAGCTACGAGAGCCATCCACCTCGAACTTGTGTCGGACCTTACAAAGGAAGCTTTCTTAGCCGCACTAAACCGCTTTATTGCTCGAAGGGGAAAACCCCGTAACATCTTTTCCGACAACGGTACAACCTTTGTCGGTGCTTTCAATGAGTTGGCCCGGCTACTTTCGCAAGACTTAAACCTCAATAAAATCGACCCTGGTATAAACTTTTCATTTATACCTGCATATACTCCACACTTCGGAGGCCTATGGGAGTCTGCAGTTAAATCCACCAAGCATCATCTACGACGCACTTTGGGCTTAACAAACCTGACCTTTGAGGAGATGGCGACTTGTTTAATTCAAGTTGAGGCTATTTTAAACTCAAGGCCCTTAACTCCACTATCCAGCGATCCTTCCGACCTCGCTCCATTAACCCCGGCACACTTCCTTATTGGTCGTTCTCTAATCATGCTGCCTCATCCACAGATCCAGGACGTCAATGTCAACAGCTTGAAACGATTTCGCCGTATCGAATATCTGAAGCAGCACTTCTGGGCTCGTTTCTCACACGAGTATGTTATGTGGCTCCAAGAGAAAACGAAATGGTGCCGGTCGTCTGGCGAGCTCAAGGAAGGAACTTTAGTTGTCATAAAGGACAACCACTTACCTCCTCTTATGTGGCTTTTAGGACGCATCAAACATGTTCTCCCAGGCAGAGATGGCGTCGCGAGGGTCGCTGACATCCACACAAGAAAGGGTGTCATCCGGCGCGACTTCAACACCATCTGCCCGCTGCCGGTTTCTACTGTTGAAGACTCTTCAACGGGGGGAGCATGTTGAGACCCGCTCCTCTCAACACCGTCGCGCGCCAGCAGCAGTGAACGAGGGACGCGGGGCAGCGGGGTGCCCGCCGGCCGACGGCCGAGCGAGCGACACACCGCCACGACAGTCAGCTGCTGCACACCTCCACGCACGGCTGCGCTCGCGCATCATTTCCCTTTGTTTACTTTTAACCGATCGTTGTTCTATAATTTTTCATCTTCTCTATTTCAATATACTTCATCTTGTTATACAGTCCACTTCTCTTTCATTTCCTCTACCACGATCTATCGTCGCGATCAAACTCATATCATTCTTGTCGCCTTTCTTAAAGATAGGCTTAATCACAGTAAACTTTAATTTTTCGGGGAAAACACCATGGAATATACAAAGGTTAATTATATGACTAAGAATAACAGATAATTTAGTAGATACATATTTTAAAGCATTAGTCGAAATGTCATCATAGCCTGTACTATTCGTGGACTTCAGATTTGAGATTACTTTTTGAATATCACTTGGTGTAGTAGGTTTCATAAATATTGAATTAGGTTTACTTGAAATGTTATTTGGTGTTTTATGGGAGACTAATTTGGTAATTTGATTAATAAAATATTCATTAAATTCATTGGCTATGATGAGGGGGTCTTTAATTGTGGTTCCATTAATATTAATTTGTCGTATTTCTTGTTTTGGTACATTCATTTTATTTTTGTTGATAACTGTCCACGTAGCTTTACTTTTGTTATTTGCATTACTTATGAAATTATCGTTCTTGGTCTTTTGTGTCAGTTTAATAATACGATTTAACCTTGATGAATGTTCTTTAAAGGTTTTTTTATTACATTCTGTTCGATTTTTCCGTAACTGCCATAACAGCTGACGTTTACGCTTGCAGCATAGTCTAATACCCTTTGTTATCCATCTTGAATTTGCTTTCGCATTAATCTTAACATACTTTTTAGGGAAACATAAATTATAAAATAGACCGAACAGGTCATAAAAATAATCGAACGCTATATTTGGGTCATCACTATCAAACACATAATTGAAACTTAAGGCATTTATGCATTCATTAAATTTTTCCATATTTTCTTTGCTATAGTCCCCTTTTTCAATGAACCAATATTTTAGAGAGTGGCTGGGGTTTACTGGACATGTGAGTATCTGCGCGGTGTGGTCAGATAATGCGAGTTCTAAAACATTTGCTTCGCAGCCGCGTATGTTAAACATGAAATTGTCAATGCACGTTCCACTAACCATCCTCGTTGGTTCTTTAATTCCTAATTTATGGTTTAATATCTAGTTCGTGTTCACAATTTTGAAATGCGTACTAATTTATTAAACCCTGCCTCCTAAACTAGGATACCCTGTGTCTTAGGAGTCAGTGTTCTACTGTAGCTTGGACATTTATCTTTGCCCTATCAAGTAAACAGTACTGACGCTAAATTAGCAGATTATACACGGAAAATTAAGTATACATAGAAAACAATATAAACAAGAAAAAGAAAAGAGGTGAATGAGGGTAAAATGAAGACATTATTTGATTAAGCTCAGTAGATTCTTTACTTTTTCTTAATGTGTTAATGTTAAAATCACCACAGAGTATTACCTTATTTTTACCAAGACAGAACCGATTCAACAGAGAGTCAAGTGCTGTGAAGAACTTATTAATGTCTTCAGCATTGACCTTGGGTGGTCTATAAATACAGAAAATATATAGTTTATGGTCAGTCAAATGTATACCTGAGCATTCAAAAATACCTTCAATTGAGTATTTTTTTACATCGTGGATAGGAACAAATTGTTGTGAATTATGAACGAGAATACAAGATCCACCCCGACGGTTCTTACGATTAAACACCGAGCCCACAGAGTAATTCGGAATGTTTAAAGAAAATAAGTCGCCACTAGACATGTTGTGCTCAGTTATGCCTAACACTTTTATATCTTTTACACTTTCCAAGGATTTCAACGCAATGCAACTTGCAAATGCAAGCAATAAATCTGATTTGTTTATCAGACCGTTAATATTTTGGTGCAGTATTCTAATTTGATTGTAGACGAAAACAATCACTAGATGATTCTGGTACAGGTGTCTCAATTACCATGTCAGTTTGGGTACTGATATTACAAAATCCGGGCAAGACATCAGTCTGCGTACCCCTATCAATGAATGGCTGTGTATGCTCCAAACTATTATTTGACCTTTTACAATACATGTCATACTTTAGTCTGTAATCTACACGAAGAATTTATTTTAAGAGTGACTGAGCTGTGTAGAGAGGAAAAAATATGCGTTTAGGTATCATTACAGAATATTTCATATCAACAAAATTTGTATTTTTAAATTTAGTACATGCAAATTTAATTTCATAATTTAATTTTTTCTCATTAAGGCATTTATTACGTGGTATTTCTGATACTATTATATTAGGTTTACATGTATCATTCAAAAACTCTTTAAGGTAAAACAAAAGCTCATTAGGATTTTTATCATTAGTTCCTCCAAGTATCACTATAAAATCACTACTGTTCAAATTTTTTATTTCGTGTTTTGCTGCTTTTAATACCTCCTTTAAGGGAGCTCCATATTTCGAGTAGCATGATATCATAAATTCCTCTCCAGTCAAGTTTTGAAGGGTTTCTCTTATTTTATAGCCTTGGTTATCTGCCAAAATAATAATTTTTCTTCTCTCAGATTTACTAGTATTTTTATCAGACTCATGTATCTGCTTTTCATTTGCACTTGTATTTGAAATCTCGCAATGTATCGTAGAGTTATGTAGATCGTCTTTCAGTAATGAATCATTTTTGTTTTGAGATAAAACAAGCGGGTCCAGAGCTTCATTAGAGGGGGGTGACGCTTTTAAGCTGTGATCATCTATCATATTCAGTGTAGATCCATGAGGTTCAGGACTCAAAGCATTATTTAAGTTTTGAATGGATATATCTGATACTGGAAACACTGTAGGACTTTGTAAGGGCTTTTTCTGAATTAATTTCCGCCTAAGTTTGGGTGTTATATTTTTTCTATCGAATGTAGTGTTAATCTTTTTATATTGTTCAATAATTTTTAAAGAGTTTTGGAGGTCTGCTTTCAATCGAAAGTTCTCTGAGTTTAAGTTTTCAATCTCATGGTTAGCGCTTAGAAGATCATCTGTTAATGTGTTAATTTTTTCATTTAAGTCGTGCAATGTTTGGCTATTATTGTGATAGCTATCTGGTAAACTCATCATTGTCGTATCAAATATACTTGATTCTTGGTGAATATTGCTTATGTCACCCAACGAACTGGCTCTGCATGGTTTACGGTGAGTGATATTTTCAAAATCCATGTTTAGTTGGTATTTCAATCAACAGGGATCCTGCCGTTTTGCCGAAAAGATTTTGCCAAATTTTCATTACCCAAACAAATTTTAGCAACCTTTTTTTATACCAATGTAATATTTGGAATAATTTTAGTACGCACATTTTCATTTGGTCAAATGTTTACTTGGCAGATTGTTACCAAGGATAATGTCATTAAGGTTTTTGGTCTTTAATCAAATGATTTATTACAGCAAACAATATTTAGACAATAAACGTTTAGTCAAATGAATTGTTATGACAAAAAATATAAAGGCAAAAATAAGATTTTTTTGGGAATTGTATAATTAAAAATGCAATTTTATTTTAATATAGGTAATCATTTATTAACGCGAGTACAAAATAGCAAAAGCTAGTACAAAATATTTGTAACCTACAATTTTAAATTTTTTGCAATGGACATTAGCAGATTTATTTCGGAGTATTCAGACTTGTGTTGCAGAACTCGATTAATTCTGTCGTCTTTATCCATATATTTTTTTTTCTTTTTTTGTGGCGGTTCACCTGATAGTATAATCTCAATGTCAGCTAAATTTGAAGAAACTTCATTTATTAATTCTTTAATTAAGCGATACACTCCAGGGTGGTGTTTATCAATGAGAATGTTTATTCTACGATGCCACGCCTCAGCTGAGTTTGAAGTTCTAGGTATTTGTCTTTCGTTTACAACATGGCAACTCCAAAAGCTTGGTGGATACTTCGGTTGCGTGTTCCATGATCCGCTAACATAATTTTCGTCAAACCAATTCGCAATTTGCTTCCAATCAGAATCTTCTATACCTTCTATTAGCTTGTTAAAATATAGAATGATTTCATTTTCTGGCAAATAACTTAAAGCCAGTAAACATTTTACTTGTTTGTTAAATTTGATGTCATTTGCGTATTTCTTTGTAAGCTTATGTGCTTGAATTTGTCTGAAACAAGTCAAATTTATGGACAATAGGTTATTTATGGAACTAGTTACAGTAGGTTATTAATTAAAAAAAAAATGGTTAGGTTAGGTTAGGTTAAAACTGTGACCACCTACGCACGAGCCGAGCGAGCGTAGCGAGCGGTGCCGCGGCAGCGGCCGGCGAGTGCCAGAAACGACTAGATTATATAGAAAAAAATATGGAAAAAAGAGATTATTTTTAGGAGGCTATCGAGAGAAATAATATAATTATAATAACATTATTATTACCTGTTTAGAATTTGTCCCAAGTGGAAAAAGCACCCTTGTAATAAAACGTCTTCAAAGTTAGATCTTATGCTTGAAATGGCTGCCTTTTCGAAATCTAATATACAGACTTTTGGCGTCATGTCAATATTATTTTCATTTCCGTATTGCATTATTAATTCGAACATTAAGTCATACGTACGTTTATCCTTGTTGGTACACATACAAAAACAAAGTGGAAATGTTTTATTGTTATCAGATAATACATTGCCATGTATAGTGTATAATTGTTTAAAGATATTTGGTGCCACTTTAAAGGTTCCGTCTAAAATCCAGTATGAACTGTGACTTAAAGTGGTCATTAAACTTAGTGTTGACATTACCAATATTCTTCTATTTTCATCATAAGTTTTATCTTTTATTATGAAATTTACACCCTTGATAGATGTTTGTGATAAATTTAGCTGGAAATGTACATCAGTTGGTTCTATTGTTACTTCTTGTTTTTTTCGTAGTCGATACATCCTCTGCTTTAGAGCCGAAGTTGAAGGCAAGTTATCTACAACGTCCAAAGGAGCATTTGCTTTGTTATTTTGTATTATTTTGCATATTTTTGTTCCAGATGAAACCTCACTTTTGATCTTTTCTATAAGGTCACTGGTTATTTTTCTCCCAGGATTTGGTTCATGATTGTGAATTTCATTGCTCTTTAATACCTTATGAATCCCATCTTTTAGTGTAGTTTGTTGGGATGCAGTACATTTAAACAATTTATTTTTCCTGTACTCACAGTACCAATAATAGGTATCATTCACTTTGTTATTATTTTCATACGTAAATCCGTTTCGAAACAACTTTACACAACCTCGTGTAGATTTAAAAATTTCACACTCATCACTACATTCACTCATCGTAAACTTTATTTACGTTATACTTTTAACAACAATTATCTACAAAATAATATATCGTAACAATCTCAATAAACTTCCGCTACAAAACACAGTGATAGTGTTTTGCATGACTTACCCACATCGCGCGACGTTTATGATTTACCTACTACCCACTTATTTACACATTGTAATTTAATTTGTATAATCTGTGCAACTAACATATAGATGCAAAATTTTTGTCATTGGCTACGCAATCGACTAAACAGAAATGGTAAGTTTAAAACTGACGACACCAAATATTTGGCTTATTTAATTTTGCGTAAAATATGTTATACCAACTGAAATATTTGACTAGATAAAAAATGGTAAAAGTACTAGTTGGTGAACAAGTTATTGTTCAAACGTTCACTTGCCAAACATAGGTTTTCGTAACAATTATTTGTAAAGAGATTGTTTGGTAAGTAATAATTTGGCAAATGAAGTTATGCGAAAATTTGTTTGGGAAGTGATAATTTGGCAATTTCTTTTCGGTAAAACAAGGGAGACCCCAATCAACAATATATTCAATGTAATTTTTCTGAGTGCAAAGAAACACACTTCCAAAAGACCAGTGTCCAGATTAGGTAAAAAAATCGTACGGCGATTTCTGAACGATTGTTTTGATGTCAAGATTTGAACTAGACTTGTGATTGGTTATTATTTGTTCGATGAATCAGCTGATTGATGTTTACATTGAAAATTTTGCACTTTTCGATTTTTTAACTGATATTTTTGTATTTAATTTCACTTTTAAAGCTTTCAACTCTTAAATGTCACTGCGCATGCTATTTTAATTAAGTACATCCATAAGTTAGATAGTTTTTACCCATTTATATTCTTAGTTCGTAGTATACACAGAGGTTCACTGTATTACACAAACACTGTTCTATTTATTGTAAAACACAATTGTCCACTGCCATAACATTAGCATCGGTTTCACGTTTTCGGCCAAGTGAATATTATTTTGAAATAATAAAAAAATAATTTACAACAAACACAAATAAAACTGATTAAATTAAATAAAAATATCGCGGAGTATTGTTGACACCTTGGCTGGTGTTGCCAGTCTCAAACTAGTTCACTCTCAAACTAGTTCCCTCTTAAACTAGTTCCCTCTCAAACTAGTTATCTCTCAAACTAGTTCCCTCTTATACTTAGTTCCCTCTTCCCTCTTGTATATATTTCCCTCTCAAGCTAGAATTCCCTCTTCCCTCTTAGACTTAGGTCCCTCTTACCTCTTGTAAATATTTCCCTCTCAAGCTAGAATTCCCTCTTCCCTCTTAGACTTAGGTCCCTTTTTCCTCTTCCCTCTTAAACTTAGGTCCCTCTTCCCTCATTGACTTATATTTTTTTAACGGGCTTTCAAACAGGTGCGGGTTACGACACCTAATTAAAAAAATAAGCCTTCGTAATCTTTATTAATATTTCCTTGTGGAGTATGCATCATTGAATGTGAACCATATCCCCTACGTGTGATTGAATGAGAGTGTTTGACGAAAGTATGAAAGATGTTGTGTGATAGAGCAAGGATTATATTAAAACATCAACATTTTCTTCAAATTGAAAATTTTTCTGGGGTCATCGGGGAAATGTGGTGTTCTGATTTACAGATCCACATTTTTTAACTCTATTTACAATTCATAACACTATACAAACCATACCTTCATATATTTTGATATTTTATCAACTTTTGTAATTCATTTTTATGTTTTCTTTTATACTGTTTGTACCCGAAAAGCATACTTTTAATTATATCTGATTGTTTTAATATCTCAATCTTAAATTATATTGATAATTTGTAATTCTGCAATATTTTTCTACTGTGACATTTTCATCTGACATGACATCTGTCTGTCTATTTTATTTTTCTTAAAACCATAGACCGTAACATAGGTACCATGGACTAAACCTCCTTTAAGCTAGGTTTACACTATTATAAGGGTAGAGTAGACTGACCCTTTTGTGAACCGTTTTTATTCGTTCTGGTCTTTATTTCTTAATTGAAATTTGAAATGTAGATAGAACACAGAACGAAGAAAAACGGGCGTCAATTTTTAGTTTCGAATCTGGACTGAACGCCGAAAGTCGGTTGATTACTTAATGATACCAAGTGTATTTTCTGATCTGAAAACTCCTGGAAAACTCTAAACTATGAATTATCAGCTTATGTAAAACTATTATTATCTGAAGTGCTCCAATTAAATATATTTTGTGTGGATCTCGAGAGCATTATTTCATGGAAACACCCTCAATGGTCATCTCTTGGCATCAAAGGCCTCGCTGTTTGGTGTATTGAGCCATAGCCGGCCTCCAAATCCCTTGGAGCCTACGTACTTACCTGTTTGCCTGTTTATCCGACCTGCTTCCATCCTGCTGCCTACTCCACTGCCTACCTGCCCAATTACCCGCTTATCTGGCTACCACCCGTCTGCTTGTCCGCTGCTCACCTGCCTACCTCGGGCATTCCACGACTTCCTGCCCGAGCTGCTGCCTGGATAGCTGCGTGCGAAGCCCTACCGTTCTATTATCTATATCCTTTTTATTTTCTTAGCTTAAATTTTTAATAACCTTTAATTCATAATTATTTAATTTTATTAACGTGGCTTACGTTTAGCTCCCTCTGAGCTAAACGTAACGCTACAATATATATCTACCTACATTATATTTTAAAGTTAATATTGTAAAACGTTAGTTAAAAGGAATATACCAGTTTACCTACTAACAGTTCTAAGTCGTTTCATTGAAGAAGCACCCTTCATGAAACCCAACACGCTGGTAAGTAAGTAGCCACAACTCTTATAATCTTATTCCTCGTTGTTCTAAAGCGCGACTTCAGCAGTCGCGCTTTAGAACAACGAGGAATAAGATTATAAGAGTTGTGGCATGAGGCCCAGGGTTCCATTTCCGGGTCGGGCAGTGTTGTTGGGTTTTTCCATCAGGAAATTTTCAATAGCAGCCCGGAGTCTGGATTTGAGTACGGTTGATGGCAGTAGGTGCAGTGGTTTGGTGCACCCTAGTATGTACATTATGGCAACATAGCTGCCGAAATGTGCGTTTAATATAGGTAATTTAGCCTAATCCTTGAGATAATCTAGGCAAGATGTTACAGTAGATTTGTTATTCTAATGAACCTGAAATAAACTAAACATTCATTCGAAAGTCGAATGAAATGGTACAAGGAACGAGAATTATACGTAACCATAAAGAAACCTAATGTCATTATTTGCGAAAAGTTAACCCGGACCTTAGTGAACTAGACAACATAATACACAAAAGCAAGGTTCAAATTAACCATAGTTTAAACTAAATCATCTCGGTCATAAAAATGTAAACGAAGCAAGTTAAGTGTTTCCTTGCATGCAGTTAATTGTACAGTTATGTTTAACTATGCAAAACATTTCTACGGCGAATCAACAAACTGTTACTACATTGTGAAAACATGATTTAACAAGACCTCATTGTTTAGTTTGGCTTTGAAACTTAAATGCCTATTATGTGGTGAATTTTCTTGAGCTTTTGTCAAGTATGTGACTGTGAGAACAATGGATGTAGATGGTCTAGTGTTAAGTTATAGCGGTCAAGTGATTGTCCCTAGTGTGTTAATGACTGCTTTGTAGTGAAATAAATACATTTCAGCGGTCGTAAAATGTGAAATGTCTAGAAAGAGGGTAACTACTGAGGTGACGACTAACAGAGATGTATCGAAAAAGTAGACATAAGATAATGCTCTAGAGCTCATTGTGAAACAGCTCATTCGGACAATTACCACTACATCTACCTTTTTGCAACCGCAACTCAGCAACACTCCTTATGTTCCTGTGTTCCATTTTGATGTTCATGACTGCCAGTATAATTAAAGGTATATAAGAGCGCTAGTTAACAAGGTAATAGTGAGCCTTGTTGTCTAGCTAGAGTACGCCGGACGCAATTTATTCGTAAAGTCTATTTTGACCAATCTATGCATGATATGAATTGATATAGGCAAAATTGCATATAGGTTATTGAATCGTGTACTACTCCATTTTTGTTGGTATTAAAAAAAAACTTTGATTTGATATTTTATGAGATAAATAATGTGCTAATTGTTTAACGTCTCAACGGCAAATGCCCTTTGGCCATGAAACGCTCAAAAATATTCTTTTGTTAAAAAAAATATCTTGTTTTGTTAATCGCGGTATTCATTTATCTCACACGTTTTTGTTTTCTGTTCTGTGATTTATCCAAACAAGATTGCAACATGTTTGCACAAAAAATGGACCGATAAATTGAAATTAGGTAAATCCGGTATTTATTGGTTTGAAGATAAAATAAAAATATCCTGACAATCCCTAATCTCGTTTAAAGTAGTTATCAAGCTTGTGTTATACGGTTGCCAACCAAGCCAAAAACCAAGGTCACCTTGGTTTCTACTAATTCAAATTCAGCTCAACATAAAAATCATAACATATAACGAAACAACATTAAGTTAAGTCTTTGTGTAACATAATTTTATAATAAATTAAAGAGAACTGAAGAAAATACCTTTAATATACCTTTGGCCAAAAAAAGGTAAGCATTTTCTAAAACTTTAAAGCAAACTTAAGTTAAGCAAACTTCTAAAATTTTCAGACCTGAAGAATTTGATTAATGAGTTTTACTGCCGAGCAGGCGTTTAGGTAAAAGGTGTCGATGTTCTAGTCTGCTTAACTACATAAAGGATAAACTGCAATAAATCTAAGCTTTTATACGTGGGTATATGTTGGCATTTCGTGGTGAAAGACCAGAGAACTAATGTACGTAAGTACAGAAGGACCCATCTATGAGGCCATTCAGGCACGGCGTATAGCAAAGACAGGCAGTATTTATTTATTTAATTATATTAAGCTTCTTCTATTAATTTATTGACTCTGCTTTCGTCCAAAAGACAGACAGAGATGCTTATACAGGACTCGTTTAGCTTCAATGTTTCGACGCTTTTCTGTGAATGGTCACTGTTGATTCTGCCTTTCAGGATTTGCAGTGGAAAACATAATCTACTTTGTAATAATATGTAGGGGTACACGTACTTGCTACTGCGCACAGACTCGAGCCAGTTTTTCTATCTTAATATCGATGCCATGCCTATACTTTAATTATGTTATATACTTAAAACTGAAAGAATGACCAACCATGAAAGCATTATCTTATAAAAAAAAGATATGCTCCGGGCACTAACTAAATTGAAACTTCTATTTACTCAACACAATGTGAAAGATCACCCTCAGCAAGAGTACACCTTTATTTTAAACCGCCTGGCATTTAAAATGAGAATACCCTGCCCAAAAATGGCTCGTCTGAATTCTAAGGCCGGTTTTGAGGTCGAAAATAGTGCTCGGAAAATCTGTAAATACTAGGCTAAGTGTTCTTATGTTTACTTAAGTTACTTGGTAAAGAAAAACCACATGGATGAGAATATTTTATTGTGTTTGGTCTAGACTTTAGCAGATAGTGTTTTTGGTCTTAAGTGTATGGGTCTGTCACTACGTCGAGGTTGAAGTTTCTTTTATTTATTTAATGGGATAGACTTGGTTTACTTATATGGATTTTATTAGGGTTTTTCTTAAATAATTTTATGCTGGACGGAGCAATTGAATGTTATGAGGCAACTTAGATCTTAAATTCAAATAAATGGATATTAGAGATATTTCTGGCATTGTATAGAAACCACTTTAATATTAATAAATGTAGTGTGTCTTGTTCCATATTATTACTATTGTTAACTTATAACTTCAATCAACTTCAGCTGACTACAAGGTCAACGACTGCTGGCCCTATCGTTATCTAATTTAATATGATCCAAAGAAGAAAATACCAATGTATTATAAAAAAAACCACACACGAAAACTGTTGTAACCTGTCACCTACAGTCAAAATGAAAGATTTCTAACAACACTACAAATGTCATCGGTCCTCTTAAATATTGAAAAAAAAAACAGCAATAAACTCAAATAAAACATTCGCTGAGTAAATTAAATGCAGCCGACCAGAAGGCATCAGATAACATAACTTTGGAAAACCGTACAAAAACAGCAATAACTGCGCTGTGGATCGCACCTAGTAGAAAAATTTACACACAACTATGGATACTTGATGAATAGAAACATCAAACTGGAAATGAAAAATGTATACATTTTCAGATAGCGTTCTATTAGATTTTTGAACTGGGTATTTTAGATGGAAAATGCAGGATGAACAGTTGGTTTGGCTCTGTACTTTCATCATCATCTACCAAGCCTTTTTGCAACGATGTTTGGGTCAGCTTGCAGTTTTATTGAATGCAGCTGAATATCAGTTTTTATATGCAGTGGCTGCTTATTTGATCTCCACAATTGAGTCACTGGGCAACACGTTACCTCTTGGCAAAACCTATTGTCATAGTTTCGGGATTTATCAAATAACTTCTAAGCTAATTTGAACAAAAATCTTAAAATCACTGACTGATAAATGGGTAAAACCGTTGTTTTGTACCTACATTGTGTGTATCTGTGTGTGCCAAATAAACTAGTTTTTTCCTTTCTTTCTTTTAGTCTAGAATCATGTAACAAGAGGTTGTTAACCAAAAATATTTAAACAAAATGAAGGATCTTTGAAAACCCTATAGGGGTTCAATTAAAAATGAAAGATTGTATAAAGTTCGTTAATTTAAATAGGCCGCGTATTCAAATAGTTTATGGAAACATTAAAACAAGGAAGAGTCTTTGTGTAAACATTGAAACAAGGAAGAATTCCCGTAAGACTCTTTTGTAAATAGTTTATGGAATCGTGAATAAGGGAAAGAGTAAGAGATCTATGATAATGACCCAAAGAAGAAGTCGAGCAATTGTAATATCCATCAAATTTACTCAAGTTGTAAGGGATTAGAGGGGTTAATGCGATTTACAAAACTCTATCAATCAACATTCAATAAACTTTTATTCTGTCAATATCTGTCAACCCTCATCTGAACATGCGCTCAAAAATACAAGTTCAGAGAAATTGATTCCGATAAGAGGTTATTCTTGGAAAAGCCTTTGATGAAATTTGTATTCAGAAGGACTTATCTTGTGGACGTTTGTTTGTTGTGTTGGAACTTACTCACGGAAAAATAAAAGGCTTTCGTTTACATAATTTAACGTTGCGATAGTATCACAAGACATCTGGTAGATTGGGGAACTGTACAATGTTTGGTCGCTAGTTCATGTCCGCTCACGATGTCTTAAAATAGGCACGGAAGACAGGGACGTACGTATTTTTTGACATGGAATCAATGAAGGTATTTTTGAATAAAACCAATTTTCATTCCATTTTATTGTACCTGAATGAAAGGTTCTGTACAAAGTTAATCGAGACTTTATCATGTAACTACTATCGGTATTTGCATTAATGCGGTTAAGTCTCTATGCATGACGGACCTAAGGTCCACTTGGGGGAATTAACGAATTCTCATTTCCATGAAAACTTATTAGTTTGGAACTTACTTTTTCAGGTTGTTTTTTCAAAGCCCACTAAACAAGTTCTCGAGAGATTTATTTATTTTATCCCTGTGAAATATCAATGCATGACGGACCAGAAGACAGCTTGACGATGAAAACGAATTCTCAATTCTATATTACTTTTCAAGATAGTTTTTCAAGTTCACCAAATAAAATTCAAATTCAAAAGAAGTACATTTCCCTGTCAAGGAAATCAAGCGAAATGGACGACGAGAAATTGTCTCATTGAATTGAGAACAAAATATACAACTTTTTTACCGAGTTTTTAATAGGATCTTGGACGAGAAACGGGTGAGGTTACAGTGAGTCTAGAGACTAGACCATCAACTATTTATTTATTTATTTAAACTTCATGTACAATGGTGATACATAGGCGGACTTAATGCAGCAAGGCATTATCTACCAGTCAACCTTTGGGTTAAAAATGACAACAGGTGGTAGGAGTACAAAATAAAAATAAACAATAATTAAAGTCAGATATTAATAAACTATCTAACTAATAAAATACATAAATAATTTCTAAAACAATAGACTAATAAATATTATAAAAAATATCATATTCTAAATGAAACAGAAATTAAACATAATAACTAAGACGAAGACCGACCTATGTAAGAGAGGACAAGTAATAGTTCCGGATTCTACGCTTAAATTAAAATTTACTCCCAGCTTTTTTATGTCAAGGGGAAGGACGTTCCAGAGTTTTATAGTAGAGACAGCGTAAGAATTAGATATAAACCCAGTGCGGTGAGAAGGAATTTGGAGAAGTAAGTTTTTGGAAGCTCGAAGGTTAAGATCGTGAGAACTGTCCAACACTTTAAAATATTGTTTTATATAATCAGGAGTACAAGGATCGTTCATGAAGTTAAAGAGCATGCAGAGGGATCTTAAGGATCTCCTCTGACGGATAGGCAGCCATTTAAGCTGAGAACGGAAGGAAGAAATGTGATCATATTTACGAAGCCCGAAAATAAAGCGAATACAGTTGTTAAGAAGTCGATCCATTTTGTTAAGAAGTTCTTGGGATAGATCAGAATAACAAACATCAGCATAGTCGATTATAGGCAATACAAGAGCTTGAACCAAGGTGGTTCTGGTGCTGGACGGAAGAAAATGTTTGAATCTATAGAGAGACCGCATTGAGAAAGTGACTCTCTAGCTAATCTGAGCGACCTGCTTATTCCAGCTTAACTTGTCATCAATATATAGGCCAAAGTCTTTAACGTGAGGCGAGAGAAGGATAACGGTATTGCCGAACATAAGCGGCATTAGAAGACTAGTGTCCAAGGTTCGTAGATAATACGAACTACCAATAAGGAAAGCCTGACATTTACTGACATTGACAGTAACGCCAAATCTGCTAGACCAGTCAGCGATTGCTTGAAGATCAGCATTCAACAGTGAGATGCAGTCATCCAGATTGAGTATGTCAGCTTGCGCGTAGAGCTGTAGCTCATCAGATGTATCAGATGGTAGGAGCATTTGAGAATAGTAGTGATAGAAACTTCCATATGTCAGCCGGTGAAGAATTAAGGACATTTTCACAAATGTATCGGCGTTTTGAAGCTCTTACCATCTGATTACAGCGGTTTCTAGCCTACTTGTATAGGCTCCAGTTCTCCTCACTGCGATCACTTCTATATCGCCGAAAAGCCCTGTCACGCCGTCTCATCTCCAAACGAACTCCAGGACTAATCCATGGAGCCGGCGGGCGCTTAACACGGACAGCCCTGAGTGGCGCATGCGCATCGAAAAGCTGAAGCACGGACCTGTTGAACAAATCCACTTTCTCATCCACAGTTGATGCCTGAGCAACATCGACCCAATCAATATCTTTGGAATCATCATTGAGTTTGTCCCTGTTCAACCTCGCAAAATTCCGAAGAAACATAATGGCAGGCCGCTGTTTAGGTGGCTTAATTTTGTACGACAGGTAAATCAAATCATGTCTAGATAGCCCAGGGGCCGCAATATGGCCATGGTTAGTAACTAGATTCTCGGATGACGCAAGCATGAGATCAAGCCAGGTATCGCTTGAGTCAGGATTAAGATGAGTCGGATTGAGCGTGAGAAGTGACAGACTCGTCGATTCCAGGATTGCTCTCAATATAAGCGCGATCTTAAGTTATCCTTCGAGAGGTCGGTGTTGATATCGCCCATGACTATGAGATGTTTGTACTCCGAGGAAAAAGATTCAAAGAGTGATTCGAGAATAGAGAAATAATCAATAGCAGGTGGGCAGTAAACTACTCCGAGAACGGCCTTAACCCCTTTGACATCAATTTCAAGGACTAAGAATTCGGGATTGCCGCTATATGTTGTCGGAGAAGATGATAGAATTTTGAAAGAGATGTCACTGTGCAAGTATAAGGCAACAAACACTACCGCCCCTTTTTGCCGTGCGATCATTGCGAATTAAGATAAAACCGGGTAAGCTATAATGTTCAGAGGGAAGTTCGGGTTTGAGCCAACTTTCTGATACCAGGACAGAGTGTAACGCCACATCACAAAATAAATCCAGCATCTCAGAGTGGTGTTGAGGGACACTCTGAGCGTTCACATGACATAAATTAAAACAGTTATTAAAACGCTGGCACTCACCACTTAAGACACTGTTAACTGAGAGAGAATCGTCTAAAGAAGAAAAAGACGTAGAGAACCTACGGCAAGAATAAAACGAGTCATCGTCAGACTTAATCATTATAAAGCGTAAATAAATAGATATATAATAGATAAAATAAAATTAGATAGATTAAAGGAATGTGAAGATAAAATTCACATAATAGTTGCATAACCTGCCGGCAGACTGTTCACAAACAAAACTATACATAAATACTAATGCGTGCATCCGAACGCAGACGTAATTCGCAAGAAGTAAAATACGTGGCATAGACAAGATTTATATAAATGAAAAAAAAAACTATGACAGTGACAGGTGACTCTGACAGCACTTGTCAGTTGTCAACAAAAACAAAATAAACAAATTATGATGCCGGTAAACCGAACAAAAAACTGTAATGTTTTATTGTGCGTGCTTATTGTATTTATAAGAAAATAACAAGCACAGATAGAAAACAAAGTGGACGAAATAAAGACTGTAAACATCCAATACATAAATCTTACAATAAATATTATTTCTTCTTTGCTATCCGCCTTGAGCGAGATGAAGACTGTGCCGACGCGAGTTTATGCTGGCTAGCATTGGGAACTAGAGGAACCTCCTGTTCCAGCAATTTACCATGCTCCGCTCCAAGCGCGACGACCTCCTCCACACTGATCACCCGGCGCCGCTTGCCGTCCGGAAGCTTGACGTTGATGTTGCCGTCCCTGGTCCACACGTTCTTCACACCGCAGAGCTTGCGAGACTGCCGCTGTCGAGTAAGGAATTCAGACACCACATAAGGAGATCCCTTCAGTTTCGTCTTGGTTCTCCAGATCTCGCTTCTGATAGCAGAGTCCGCGAGCCGAAGCAGGATTGGTCTAGCATGACCTTCCGAAGCAGCACCTAGTCTGTGGCATACAGTCAGCGAAGAGTGGATCAGATCTGTTAAGCCGAGCTTAGTCTGCAGAATGGTCGCCACGGTTTCAGACACTTTCTCACCTGGATTTTCAGGAACGCCGCCAAGCAACAGAAACCTTTTTCTGTGCCGCATCTCTATAATGTCTACACTCTTGTTCAACTCGGCAATCTGCAGCTGTAAGGCACTGAGGACACTCCAAACATGCTCCCTGAAGGTCGAAAAGTCTCTGTGGAGGCCGCTCAAATCAGCTCCAGGTGGTGACGCTCAAAATCAGCCATCAGCTGGTTCAGTGAAGTGATAGCCATTCGCTGTGTCTCCGCAATCTCAGCCATAGTGGTCATGGTATCAGCCTTATGTTCAAAAGTTTGAGGCAAGTTAAAAAGTGACAGCTCCAGCCGACAAGTTTATGCAAATTGCACTAAGGACATATGAATGCTACTGCCCACACAATATATGCTTAATGGTAAGCAAATTATTTATAATCCGTAGGAATTTCTATTATAATTGTATAAAATACTAATTAAAAGATAAAATTATTCAGAGCATATGTGTATTATTTTTATTCAGCTACCCACAATCCTATATCTGAAGCTTTATATTTTAATAATAATAATAACTTTTATATTTTAATAAAATAATTATGCTATCACGTTGCCATTGTGTACCTCTTTCTGAAGCTTTATATTTTTATACTCAGTCAAGTTTTCAACTTTTCTGTAGGTACAGATAACATGTTCATTTAGCCATGTCTTACATAACAAATATATTTTTACGGCTTTCCGCCCTCTATGCCAGAGAAACCATGTATTCTTTCGAGATAAAAAGCACTTTTAGGTACATTTAGCGAAATTACAGTTTTCTATCAATAAAAGAATTAGCATAGTGACTGTTGCCAGTTTTTTTTTTAAGTTTCGATTATGTATACTCCAATAAACTTAAACTACAAACTACACAGCTAATTTCCATTGTATCTCCAAATTACTTGGGCGTTAACTTATTCAAGAAACAGAAAAAATGGGCGCCTTATTAAATAAGGAAAGGGAGGTAAGTGGCCACTACGGGAATGCTGATGAGGTTAATAGGTACTACTGTGTCGGTAATTAGTTAGCAGGAAACACGACCGTGTAAAATGGAATGTATAATTTAAAAAAACGACAAGCCTAAATTCACGAAAGCGTTGGGCAGAGGTATACGTGTAGTACCTAAGCCCATATTTGCAGTTATATTTAAGTTTCATTGGCGGCGAGTGTATTGCCACCAACACAAATCCATAATCCAGGCTGCTACTTAAAAATTCCAGATAGTTAGAATATCCTACCCGGGAATTGTATCTAGAAACTCATTCTTAAAAAGTTATTAAAATAGTCTCACAAAAAATAATACAAACAATTCAAAGTAACGGTTAACAAGTACAATCAAAGACAAAAACAGTAAACAGTGTTGTAACAAGAAAAAATAATTGTACAATCTCAAGTTTCGTGGTGTACTGTCGCGGAAGCAAGAGTTTCCTATGACGATATGCACAATAAGGAAAGAACAATAATGAAAATAAATGAAAAATATCGACTGTCAATAAAAAATACGCGTAATCGAATATCAACCGTCTCTAAAAATAATAAGGTTTCAATTGAAATATTAAACGTTTATTGCTAAAAAGATTTATTCTTTGGTCTGGAAATCAAATAAAAATGTACCAGCTGTTTATGATTCGGAACATGTTGGGATGTTTAAATTGTCAGAAACAGGATATTTTCATATCCGAAGCGTATATTGGAGTGAACGATTGTGACTATTATGTGAGCCATTACTCTGTAGCTCGATGACTTCATTTCAATAGGACAGTAACAGAGAGATGGCATTTGTGAAAATGGCGTTGGATTGTAAAGGGGTAACAACCATTGCGAAGTTTAACTTAGATTCAGATAGGTCTAGAATCAAATAAGACTGACAGGAAAGTTGACAAAGAAAACCAATGAATCTGCTTAGGCTTTTCCCAACTATGATGGGATCGGTTTCCAGACTAAGCGCATGCAGTTGAGTAACATTATTTTACATGGAGCGATTGCCTATCTGACCTCCAAAACCCAGTTACTGGGTACCCCACTCTATACTCCTTGGCATGAGTGGGGATTGATTTTCTAGTTTCCGAATACACGTTAAGACTGCCAATGATCTACAAATGATGTGCTTTCTAATACACGAAGAAGTAATGTTTGGTATGTTATGGATCCAACAGACCTCGGCAAGCATTGCTTAAACTTTAAGATCAAACTGTGAACTGTTACTATTACACCACGAGGTCTTTCTTGGATTTTGAACGACCCCAATAACTATAAAATGGTGTAATGAACATACATAAAAAATCTAAAATATTCGATATATAGGCATCAACATTGCGCAGGTGAATAAAACCATGAAATGAAAAGAGTCACCGCCGCGCACGAAACTGTCGATGTTCATACGGCAGTCACAAACTTTTTATTCCAATATCGTAATTGTGAACACACTACTACAGGCATCGCACCTGCTGTTGCGATGCTAGGCAGGCGGCTCCGCGGTAGGTTAGACGTACTGCGGCCGAGCGCCGAGCGCGCCAGCGAGCAGGCGGCGGCCGGCACCCGCCGCGCGCCACAGCCCTGGCACCGAGCGCCACGCCGCGCCCGGCGACCACGTGCTAGCACGGGATTACCGTCCGCGCGCTGACAAGTGGGCGCCGGCCGTGGTCACCGCGAGAGAGGCACCGTTAACCTATCGGGTGCGTAGTTCAGACGGTAAAGAGTGGAAAAGCCACATTGATCAATTGTTACCTGTAGGGACGTCTCGCACCACTAAACGGCATTCAGTTTTAATCGACTGCGTCAATATTGAGGATAAGTTAGAGAACGCGACCGTGTACGATGCCAATGGTCAGGATAGTAGGGCTACGGAACTGACAACATGGCCATAAAGACATTTCTAACGCATCAAATCAGGAAGTACACATACCGAACCCAGGTCCACTATTAGGCAACAATGAGACTCTCAGAACGTAACAGTTGTTTTACAACAGTTAAAGCAATTGGTTTATGAATAATACCTACTGCCTATTGATAGGTATGCGTTTATTTTTTAAGAGGAGACGTGTGGTATCTGTATGATAGTTATAAGTTGCGGGTAAGCCGCTATTAAACAGTTGGTTGATGTTTCATTGAGTGCGCTCCCGAAACTATTCCTTTAAACACCACTCAAATGACATAAACCATTAACGACAACACAACTGGACGCAAACCTACTAATTAACATGTGCTTTCACCAAATTAAAACTGACATAATGAAGTGAGTAAAGCTTCGTAATTATACTAGCTCGAAATCCAACGGTTTAAAAGTTCCTTTGGAAGTGAAAATATTTTTGTCACGACATGAGAGAGAACGAAGGCAACCGATATAGCTCGAAGAATTGCTAAACATAAGAGGCAGTAAACGCAACAGATTGCTCGCAGAACGGATGGCCAAACGGCCGGGGTAGACAGGTAATGAAATACCGAGCAACGCAGCGCTGAAAGGCCTTTTACGAGAGATGATAACTTGTTGAGGGCCACGGGAGTCAGCTGGATACGAGAAGTAGAGGACCAGTCAATGCGGTAACGCGCACGGAATGGCCTTCGGCCAGGTGTTATACGAAAACATAATATTTCCTCTCATATAATGACGATGACGTTGATGACAAGAAGAAGAAGTGGTTACTAGGAGATCAACGGTCCTTTGTTACATAATCAAGAGACAAAGGAATATTTCATCCACCAACTAATAAATAAAAATCACCCAGAACTGCAAACACTTTTGACAGAGAGGATTTCTGTTGAAACTGAACTGCAGCATAGACTGGGCTTAATATTTTTTTGTTTTTTTCAACAGTTGCAACTGCCATGTTTCCAATTTTGGCAGAAATATTGATTGAAACGTAGTTTATGAATATTGCCCTTAGAAACTACTACTACGCAGCCAGAAAACTACCTATATATTCGGGTAAACATTATGGAATTTAATTTGATTTCATATATTTGTATTTGGCAGTTAAGGTTATATCAACAGAGAGCTGGCAATTTAATCTCCAGGACTATTCAGGATAAAGAAACTGATGTTTTAGACACATGTCAAACTATTTTACGGAATTTATTTATCTACATTATGTTAAAGTAGATAAATAAATACCGTATAAATAAACACGGCTAAAGGCCAATTACATTTTAAACTATGTATGAGAAAGGGAAACATAGAAATGTGAATATTTTTTTTTCTGTTTAAATTATCTGGATGTTAACCAGATAATTTAAAAATAATAATAAACAATAATAGTAAACTCGATCACAAACTAGGCCTCAAAGGTTACCAGAACCATAATTTCGGGCTAAAGTTCACTACATATTCTTGGGAGCCATAATAAAAGTTGAGCTGTGACTTGCTTGTTATTATTTATAAATGAAATAGTCTATAATCTTTTAAATAATCTCTCTGAGAAAATTGGGAGTGGTCTCAAAACAACTGAAAACATGACATTTGAATATGTTGCTAAAGCTGAATATAACAGATTTATTATCTCTAGTAAGCGTAGTGATATATTAATATTTGTGCCTTTCCAGTATGAGAAGAGGCATTTACACTGTAGTAGGACAATAACAGGCGGGTAATATATTATAGTTTTACTAAATGTTGTTCTTACAAAAATAACATCATACTAACTGCTTTCTAACATAATTAATTATAAAACATAAAACCAAGTATAGCCAGTGTTCTAGTTTGCTGTGATAATAATACATCTCTCTAGGATAATGCATGGATGCGGCGGGTTCGCGGTGAGTGCTAACGCGTGCCCGTGTTCCCGCCATAAGCGGCACAGGAGGACACCGTGGAGTTTTAGTGGGTTAGTCCCACATAACTGCGGATAAATATATAATAAATGGATGGCTTTGGTTACCACTTAGTCAGATGAAATGCCTGGTTTTTTGTCACCCGAAAAGTTTTGCCCGAAATACATGATGAAATACTACTTTACGGGTGTATTATTTTGTAAAGACTTAATAAACTATACAGTTTATTTAGTGTACGGTTCACGTACAGGCAAATTGCTTACGCCGCGACCTACTTTTAACTACTCGTTTTTATTTACTTTATTATTATATTTAGTTAGTTGACCAATAGCTGCCGTAGCGCTATAATCGCGGATTAGCATCCAACCTAACTTTCGTGTAACTTTTACGAATAAACTTTACTGTGGTGTAATCTGTGGTTTTCGTCAACTCACATCAAACAACTCAACTGTAAGTAACCGGCTACCTCTGAGCCGTACATAAAACTGGTCCTTCGAGCCGGATATAACAGGTGCCAGTGACAGTCCCACCAGGAAGAACTTGGCGTATCTGGAGGAGCGTCTTTCTCGGCTGAACAATAACTGGGAGAAGTTTGTTCACAACCATCATCTACTGGAAGAGTCTGGAGCAACAGACCTTCAATACTTCAACGACGACATTTTCAACTGTACGAAGAAGATGTATGAAGAAGTGCTGCAAGACATGTTGAAACGTAAATCGGAATTGCCGTCTGCACCTGCTGGTAAGACGGAACAACCACCTGCTACGCCTAAGCAAGGTAAGGGACAATCGAAATTTACTTTCGACGATATCCAATTCCACGTACCTCCTCGGGAAGCAAGCGAGTCGGCGGAAAAGCAACAAGTTCTTTTGCGTCAACAATACTGCAACTTTAGAGCGTTTGAACGCACTGTGGAAAAGGTAAACATAGCATTGGCAGTACCGATGGAAAAATGGGAATTAGAAGACAACTTAAGCACCCTGAAAACTAAATGGGAGCAAATCGAAAAGGCAAATTGGGAACTAGAGTACCTACTACAAGATGAGGACTCAATTTATCAACAGAAATACAATACAGCAGAAAACTTCTATGATGACCTGAAAAGGAAACTACAACACAACATCTGGAACAATGCACATTATGAGAAATCTACGCCAAAAATTCAAATACCCGATTTCCATGGCAACTATAACCAGTGGTTGACTTTTAGAGACCTCTACCTCGAAAGTGTACACAACAATCCGACACTTTCGAAGGCTCAAAAAATGCAACACTTGAAAACAAAACTGAAGGGTGAAGCAGAGAAACTGGTTCAGCATCTTGGCATCAGTGCTGAAAACTATGCATCTTGCTGGGACATGCTGACCCACCGCTACGATAACAAACGGCTGTTATTTACATCATACATGAATACACTCCTGAATCAACCTAGTATTCAGCAACCAACCGCAGCAAGCATACGGAAGCTTCATGACGTCATGATGGAGTGCTTGAACGGGCTCAAAAACATCGGGCTAGACATCACCAACTGGGATCCGATCGTGGTCCACCTATTGATTCAAAAACTAGATAGCGTTACGTATAACGAATATATAAAGGAGATCAAACATCCCAGGGAATTTCCCGAACTGGAAGAGTTCGCCGAGTTTTTAGAATCAAAGTTCATGTCACTGGAAGCTCTGCAGGGAAGTAGCCAAAAATTCTCGTCATCAAACAAACCATGGAAATCGGAAAAGCAGCCTCATAAGGGATCAGAAAACCGAAATTACAACTACAAGAATAAAACGCAGGGGTCATCGTACTTTAACAAGTCACAAAACTCACCAAAAACCTTCTTCACGACAGCAAAAACATGCCCAATATGCAAAACTAATCACGTATTGATGAATTGCGAACAATTCTTGGCTATGGACACAAACAAACGGAATGACGCAATTCGCAACTTGCATATTTGTAAAAACTGCCTATTCAACCACGGAGAAAAACAATGCAAATCACGAAAGACGTGTAAATTGTGTCATAAGGCACACCATACACTTATGCATGAAGATGTAACTGAACTATCTAGCAAAAAACAAGCAACAAGGGAGGAAAACCCATCGTCGACCCTTTCGACTTCCTATGGGGTCAACAACATAACGAACGAACAAAGGGAAGTGTTGTTGACAACTGTACTTCTGAAAGTCAAAACAATTGATGGAAACTTCATCAACTTGAGAGGCCTACTAGACCAAGGCTCTCAAGTGAGCCTAATAACGGAAAACGCGGCACAACGCCTCCGATTACAGCGACGTAAAGTGAGCGCTGTTGTATCGGGTGTCGGAACCCTTAGCGGCAACTGCAAAGGGGCAATGAACTTAGAATGCCAGTCAATACATTCAGACTACAGACTAAACTTTGAAGCATTAATTATGAAAAAACTCATAAGCAACTTACCTACCGCATCGTTCCCAATCAGCAACTGGGACTATTTAGAAAACTTAAAACTAGCGGATCCACAGTTCAATCTGTCGGGCCCGATCGATCTACTCTTGGGCGCGGACATCTACTCAGAACTTATCCTAAACGGCGTCATCAGGAGTGAGAGATACCCCGTAGCTCAACAAACGAAAGTAGGCTGGATTCTATGCGGGAATGTAAAGACATTCAACTGCTTGGTGACACTAAACGATTTCGAAAACATGGCAAGATTTTGGGAAACCGAGGAAATTCCAGACAAGTCATCATCAACTAGTGAGGAACAAGACTGTGAAGATTATTACAACGCAACTACCACAAGATTGGCAAACGGACAATATGTGGTACAAATGCCTATGAAGCCTAACTACGAATCAAACTTAAACAATGCAAGGTCACAAGCATTAGCACAGTTCCTTCAACTGGAAAGGAAAATGCTAAAAAACAAAGAACTCAGTTACGAGTACACGCGTTTTATGAACGAATACATCGCTATGGGACACATGAAACCAGTCACAGAAGAAAGTAGGGGCCGAGTTTACCTACCTCACCACGGCGTGATGAAAGCTGAGTCCACTACAACAAAACTAAGAGTAGTGTTCAACGCCTCGTACAAGACAAAAGGAGACAGCAGCAGTCTCAATGATCACATGTACTGCGGTCCGAACTTACAAAAGGACATACTGACACTACTAATTAATTGGAGAACGTACAGATACGTCTTTACGGCGGATGTAGAAAAACTTTATCGGTTCATCTGGCTAAACGAAAATCAACAACATCTGCAAACTATAATCTGGAGATCTTCCCCTAAGGAACCTCTACAAGATTGGCAGTTGGGCACAGTAACTTACGGAATAAAAAGTGCACCTTATCTGGCAATGCGCACTCTACATAAACTCGCAGAAGATGAAAAAGATACCTATCCGGAAGCTGGAAACGTCCTGAAAAACTACTTCTACATGGACGATTTGGTTTACGGACAGGATACTGTCGACGCATCGAAGACACTGGTCACACAGCTAATTGAGTTGCTGAAAAAAGGAGGATTTAACTTGAGAAAATGGAAAACTAACGAACCGAGTATCTTGGAAGACTTGCGAGATGATCAAAAGAGCCGCAATACGAACATCGACTTTAGCCCAGAACAAACAACTAATTTAAAAATGTTGGGCATGAGGTGGAATCAAGACAACGATAGCTTCACATACCAATGGGATCTACCAATCAAGAAAATACTGACAAAACGCGTGCTACTGAGCGAAATAAGCAAGCTATACGACCCACTTGGATTACTATCGCCACTTACAATAAAAACCAAACTTCTGTTCCAAAAAATCTGGATAAGCAAGACCAACTGGGATGAACGCTTAACCGACGATCTCGCTACAGAATGGGAAACAATTAGAAAAGATATCCCGTTGCTAAACAAACTTTCCATACCACGATGGTTACAATGTCAAGAAAACAATCTAGAGATACACGGGTTTTGCGACGCAAGCGAAAAAGCTTACACGTGCGTCATTTATAGCCGAGTGAAAACTGAAGCCGGCGAATACAAGACTACACTAATTACTGCAAAAACAAAGGTTGCACCAATCAGCAACAGGATAACTGTACCTAGAATGGAACTTTGCGGGGCCGTTTTACTAGCCAAACTGCTAGAAAAGGTTCGGAACACCCTCAGCACTAAAAATCTACATTTAAGGTGCTGGAGCGACTCCAAGGTCGTTTTAGCCTGGCTGCAGGGCGATATAAACCGATGGGAGAAATATGTAGCTAACAGAGTAAAACAAATAAACAGCATTATCTCAGCAAACTGCTGGAACTATGTGAAGTCAGAAGAAAATCCTGCTGACTGTGCAACTCGAAGGCTTACACCTTTTCAACTCCTAGATTTTAAACTTTGGTGGAATGGACCACATTGGTTAAAAACAAACATGCCAAAAATTCATCAGGACAATCACCTGACCTACACAACAAACACTGAGTTGCAGGAAATAAACTGCTGCGCAGTCACATACAAGCATTGTGAAATAATTGATACATTACTTAATAAAAACAGTAATTATAAACGCGTAATACGAGTGCTTGGATGGATTGTACGAATAAGCAATATTCGTAAGCAAAAACGCACACTAAACTCAACCAATAAGTTAACCGACTGCGGTAACAAAAAGGAGGTTATGTGTTTGTCACCACAAGACATTATGGGAGCAACAGAATTGCTCATCAAAAATGTTCAAAATGAAAACTATGGCGACGAAATTGAATGTTTAAAGAAAAATCGACCAATATCAACAAAAAGCAGCTTGCTGAAGTTAACCCCAATCCTTGACGACCGTGGAATACTGCGCGTGAAGGGCCGACTAGGCTACTCAACTTTATCTCCCGAAGCTAAACATCCTATTATTCTTCCGGCTACAGGAAGATTAACGGAGCTTATTATTCAAGAGGCTCATCGCAACACTCTCCACGGAGGCGCCCGACTCACTTTGGCCCATTTACGTCAAACATTATGGGTCATTGGAGGTAGCAGAACAGTCAAGAAGGAGCTACTACAATGCGTCCGATGTCATCGTTTCAAACCAAACCGAAACGTACAACTGATGGCAGACTTGCCAAAGGAGCGTGTAACTCCATCAAGACCATTCACAAACACAGGCGTAGACTATACTGGGCATGTTGATGTGAAAATCAACAAAGGAAGAGGCGTTAAAACTTGCAAGGCTTACATAGCAATCTTCATATGCATGGTGACCAAAGCTGTGCATTTGGAATTGGTGTCGGACCTGACTACGCAAACGTTCCTCGCCGCATTCAAAAGGATGTGTGCCCGCAGGGGTACACCCAGACACGTATTCTCCGACAACGGAACGAATTTTGTGGGCGCAGCAAAACTACTTCAACAGGAATTTGAAAAACACAATACGTTTAAGAATTCAGAATTCTTCGATGAGATGAGCCACTTACAAATTGAGTGGCATTTCAATGCACCACTTTGGCCAACAGCTGGAGGCCTGTGGGAGGCTGCTGTCAAAGCCATGAAATATCACCTACATCGAGTACTGGGGGAACAGAAGCTTACTTTCGAACAATTTACTACTTTACTAAATCAAATTGAAGCCTGTCTTAACTCTCGTCCGCTGTGCCCATTAACAGAGGATGTCGAAGACCTGGAATATCTAACTCCCGGCCACTTCCTCATTGGTGGCCCCCTACTGTCACTACCGCAAGAAGAACAAGATTTTGCTGAGCACGATCTAAGAAACAGATGGAGGCTTGTTGAACAAATGAACGTACACATCTGGAAGCGCTGGTCGAACGAATATCTACATCAACTGCAAACCCGAAGCAAATGGCAGCAACCAAAAGAAAACCTGAAACTAGGAACCCTAGTATTAGTCAAAGATGAGCACTTACCTCCTGGCCGCTGGGCTATAGGAAGAGTCCAGGAACTACATCCAGGCGCTGATGGTCGAGTACGGGTTGTTACCTTAAAAACAAGGAAAGGGTCACTTAAGCGACCAATAACGAAGCTAGCACCATTACCACTTAAACCCGAAGAACCTAGGGTAAACGAAGAGGAAGAGCAAAGGAGACCTACTCCGGAAACTACAAAACGGGGAGGCACAGCAAAAAATAAGAACAATTGGCTATCACTAGTTCTCCTAGCCATGCTAGCAATGACGGGGCTTGCACAATCAGCGCCAACGAATAACTTGAACTTGAAGGTTACACCTATATCAAGCAATCATCCGATTTACTTCGATGAAGCTGGGCAAATGAAACTAATACATGACGAATGGACCCTATTGGTTTACTACAACTTAACCTCATACTGGCAAGCAACTGGTCAGATCAATGATTATGTGAACCAAATAGATAAACTATGCCAAAGAATATCACATGAGTACTCGCCTTGCGAAACAATTGTCGGCCACCTACGTCATGAACTGAGTCACCTAGCCGACTACAACTCTATGCTGCTCACTCAACACTCAAGACCAAAACGAGGTTACTTTGATGGAGTTGGGAAATTAGCAAGAACTCTTTTCGGAGTGCTCGACGCAGACTTTGCCGAAAAGTACGAAAGAGACATACAGAATCTACAATCAAATGATGACTACCTACTACAACTTATGAAAAACCAAACATTAATTGTAGAGGCTGAAAACAACGTTATAAAAAAGAACACTGCCTTTATGGATGAACAATTCAAAACATTGCGCATCTACATGAACCAAACTTGCAGCGAAATCACAAAAATAGTGAACAAGGCGCAAATGCTATTCACAATGAATGACATAAATTCCGCTGCCGTGACGTCAACTCTGATTATAAGTGATCTAAACCGAATATTGGAAATGCTGATAAACACTCTCGCCAACATTTACAGAGGGCATTTAGATACCCATCTATTTCCTGCTAATCAACTGATCGAACAGCTAAACATAATATCCGGAAGGTTGCCACAGGGATTATCGTTACCTGTAAAGGGCACTCAAAGGGATTTGAAAAATATCTATGACCTGATCCATGTGAAGGCTCGAATAACAAACAACTACATGCTATTTGAAATACACATCCCCTTGCTGAGCGATGAAGACTACAAGATATATCGAGTCATACCAATACCGTTCCTTAGACAAGGACATTTAAAACTCGTACAACCAAGTTCAAGCTTCATCGCAATCAACTTTGTAAAAAACTCTTACATAACAATGGAAGACCAAGACATGCGCCAATGTACTTCATACGGAGAAGACGAATTCACTTGTGTCTCACGTAATCCAGTCTACAACATGCACGATAAAGACGCCCCATGTGAGGCCCAAGTCTTCAACCAACAAGAGTCTTTATCATGCGTCCTCAATGATGTAACATGCAAAGAAACCTGGACAAAGCTTCACAAATCGAATATGTGGCTATTTACATTGTGCGGGAAACAGCTGATGCGCGTCATATGTAACGATCAAGTTACGCCAGCGGTCATTGACGGGACTGGAGTGATTTCCTTGAAATCAAAGTGCTTACTACAGAAAAAGGACGCCACAATATTTACACACAATCAGCTGGGAAGTACTTTTAACATGGAACCAGAGATAGAAATACCAACTATTAATTCGACTATTAACCACATCTTTGACCTCGGCTGGCAGAATGCAAAATTAAATATAACTGAACAAGAAACGCCAACTGCAGTAGAAATAAGAAAAGTAGACCAGCAGTTGGAATACCAGAAAAGCAGAGAAATATTACCGAAGGCGTCTCACATGTCAAGTCACGACATTTATCTCTACTCGGTTACTTCTTTGATGTTGGGAGGAATCGCTGCGCTTGCCCTCTATATTATTATTAAACGATGTTTGAAAACGAAAACAAAGGAAGACGTCAAAACACTCTCTGCCGAAAGAGGAGTGACACCTAGAGGAAGGGATAACTTTGGAAGGGACATCGAGCTACAAGAAATGCATTCGACAGCAGCGGAGCCCGTTTACAGCGAAGCAAGACAGCCGATGAAAGCATTTCACTTTGACTAAATTGAGTGTTATAACCTATACCTATATTTTTACATCTTTTACCAGGACACATTAACTATTGTTTACTATTTAACTTTAAATAACTACTTTTCACTTTAATTATATTATTATTTGCTTTGTAATGGATGCTCATCCCACTTTTCCCTCGGGAGCATGTACGGTTCACGTACAGGCAAATTGCTTACGCCGCGACCTACTTTTAACTACTCGTTTTTATTTACTTTATTATTATATTTAGTTAGTTGACCAATAGCTGCCGTAGCGCTATAATCGCGGATTAGCATCCAACCTAACTTTCGTGTAACTTTTACGAATAAACTTTACTGTGGTGTAATCTGTGGTTTTCGTCAACTCACATCAAACAACTCAACTGTAAGTAACCGGCTACCTCTGAGCCGTACATTTAGTCTTACAAAATAATACATAAACCAAATTGAATTGACTTAAAAGTTAAGCATGCTATCGTGTCGTTTTCCAGGCAAAAACATAACTACTTTACTCGACCATTTCATAGCATCTCTCAAACTATTCCACCTCATTAACATTAAATGTACAACATATTATATACTCAACAGAGACAATATCCATATCTATACAAGTAAGTTAGGTTTAAATCTGATCTCGTAGTGTACGTACCAAAGATGGCGAGATAGTGCAATACATTGAACGTGGTTTAAGTTTAAAATAAAGTTAGAGAACTGTTAGTGATATTAGATGTTCAAATTAATTTCGGTGAAGTGTCTGGATTCTTGGATGTTCATTTAGAGTTGGGAGGATATTAGAAATAGTTTTCGAGGCGGAGAATGTTTATTAATATTGCTTATATGCAATGTGGTTGGCTATTTTGTAAAACACCTTCACAATTTAAATTAGCAACACGCCTTTACCACTGAGCCACCGCTGCTCTATAAAGCTTTAAAGGTCACGTAACTTCTAATACCACGAATTATGACCTAAAACCCTTTCACTAACAATGAAAGAAAAATCCAAAGACGCTCGAGAATCGTGCACTAACACAATGACAATACCCACCCTATTTACTCTTATCCGATCCAAAGCCACTTCTGAACCCTCAAAACCATGAGTTAACACTTCTTCGCAACTTAGTGTCACAACACTGATTCGCAGTTTATTAAGTCTGTTACTAGCAACTCAGAACGCACTTATGTCGAACTTTATGATGAAATATTCCGAAAACATTCGGGAAGAATTCATGGATTTATGAATGTGCGTGTTATTTTGTGCGTGGAGCAAGTTTTTTAAGTGGAGGGATAGAACAATATATTAATCAATATGAGAAAAACGTTGTTAAACTGATACGAGTGAAATTTAAGAATAACTAGATAATATTTTTCTAGGCGCACTTAATATTAGTATGCTATATACGTATTGATGTCTTTACGCACTCATTGGGATCTGTCTATCTAACCAAGTGGTATCATGTCCCTCAGTTGCTGTGTAGGTTGAAGAGGTACTTATAAACTGGCTAAATTGGTAATTTGTGCTGCGAAAAATATAATATAATATATATCGGAATCTGAAAAATCATACTTCGAATATCAACAACCTAAAATTACAACCTAGTTTTCTACAAGATAACCAGACACAAACTCTTGAAATAACAAGAGGCTTATTTTCGTCCCACAAAACTTATGTTTGTCGAGTTGTCCATTTTCAAGTTCTAGGTTATTAGTCACTATTTTTTATGTGAAAAGGATGTAGGAACTTTCAGACAAAAAAGTTATTGTAATTAACTTTGGAAAAAAATAGATAGCTTTTGTTTTTTTTGTTATTGGAAAATACTAGTATTTTTGCTAGGTAAAATTCATACTGGTTATTTGTGACGTTGCATTTAGATATTTATTTAATTACAGTACCTGTTATTTATTGAAAACTTTAGTCAACTATGTCAAGGATGCCTTATTTTATAAACCATACATTACTTTTCCATAATTATACACCCCTCAATTTTAATCTAAAACGTGTCCTTGCCTTAATTTCTTCATTCCAAAGTATCATTTGAAAAGACTAATACCAATGTAGACTTTTTAAATTTTCTTTGAAATTGTTAACTTATTCATTACCCAAGGTATATAGTGAATATTACCAGTAACGTTTGCACAGAAATTGTTTTAAAATTGCTCTACAGATAATAAAAAAATATTTCTATGAAAATGCGTTGTCGTATTGTTCACTATAAATTCAGCGACCGACAAGGTTGGCGAATCTTGGCTACGGTCGAGTACCAGAACCAATCCGCCACCCCATCCGGCTCGAAGGACCATATGTTTACGACGTAAGGTTGATTGTGCATTGAAGATGTATTTTGTGTTTTTAATAAATGCAACGACACAACTGTTTAGTAGCTCTGTATTGAGGCAACTAAAACTTTAAACGATCGAAGCCTTAGGTTTTTTTTTGTTTTAATTCAATATATCTCATTTCTTTTGTTTTCCTTCTTTTAATTAAACTTTTTACACTGGTTCTCAATCATCTTTATAGCCATTTGCTAAGAATAGTTACAGCACTGGTAACAACATTTGTGCCACATGTTAAATTTAGTCTAGTTATATTTTATTTACCTTTGTAAAGATTCTTTTACCGATTGTTTTGTGAATGTGTGAACATTGTAGGGTAGTGAAAATTTATTTTCATGATTTTGAAGGGATACGTCTCGCAAACGGTAGGCTTGACAAAAATAAGATGTAGATGTACCAAAGCCTACATTAATATTAAAATACCTATTCAAAGTATTAATGTCGTTTTCCACATAAAATAAGATAATATAACTTTTCTCATGAAAATGTAGCTTTTTGAGATGTCTCATATAATATTTGACTACCTGCCACTGGCAACACTGGTCAGTGTACACTCGCACGCAGCGCAGTTGGTACAGCTGATAGTTATCTTATGACAAATTGATTAAACGAACAAGGATTAGAAACAACTCTATAATTTTCTCAGAATATTTTTTTCTATTATCATTACTTTGTGTATTACTCTTAGAAAACGTATGCGACTTTTGCTTATTTCTCGTCTTACGTCTCCTGTTCGGGTAACAAATAAATATTTTTCTTTCTTTCTTAAGTACCTACATATTTAAAGTCTACTTTACACATTTGTGAATTAGTGTATTATCTCATTCAGTCAACATATTGCTTTGCGTTAACGAGGATAATTTAGAAACCCGTGTCGTTGTTTCCCAGTGGTGGACATCAAGAATATTTTTTTAAAGTTTTCCCGCTGTCCCTCAGTGGTGGCCAAACAAGTGGAGGACATCGTGAATAATCGAAATATTTGATGGGACAAGGGACATAGATTTCATTGTCTGGATTTGTTTTCGTCTTTAATTAAACATGCAAATTACTTTCAAATTATATGATTGTTGTGATTTTGATATTAAATAATGGTAATTTGATTAAGTATTAAATAAATATGTAGTGATTCTGAACGGCACTTCACCGCCATTGCAACTTTTTTTTAAATTATTAGAGGGTAAACGTAGGAAAGAACGTGATGGCGGGGAAGTGCCGCGGCGAACGGATAATGGCCGCTTTGGCAGCCTTTTGTTAAGGCGCTACCCCGAGCGAAACGCCGCGCTAGCCGTTTTTCGTGCAGTTTTTAGGAGCTATCTACTCGTTATTTAAAATGATATATCAACTAATAAAAATATATTAAATTTCTACATATTATTGATTCCAAAATTGTAGATTTCTTTTTTTTTTAATGATGTATATGTTTCACTAATCTCCTTCCAACAAAACCATAAAAATGAAAAATAATCCATTAATTTTTTAACTAAAACTAATGGATAGACAATTTGATAACGAACATTTTGTAGGTTTTATTTTTTTCAAAAGACCAATATTTGATTTTATAAAGATTTTATTCTAAAATCTGGGCGTATTCACTACTGTTATTCATGCGCCACCAGTGCCGCTAGGCCAATAGGAATGCTCATATCTCACGCTGATTTTTTGGTCAGGGTACGGCCTTAACGCTGCTAGCGAGAGGTCAAGTTGAGAACAAGTGTAAATCAGTTAGTTACCCATCGCTCTTTGTCTACAACTGAAACATTCTGGTGCCTAATTAAAGGACAATTAATCAACTAAAATAAGGTGTATCATTTCAGTGTAAAATAAATGTGATTTTTCTGATTTAAAACAAAATTTTGCATTGATTTTGTTTTTTTTATAACTCATATTTGTAACCTCCAAAATTTCGTCCGAATTATGAGAGATATGCTCGTTAGGTTACCTCGCGTCTGAAATCACGTTCTTAATTGAAGTGTGTAATGAATTTTCTAACAGACTTCATATTATAATTACGGAGCAAACAAGCAAAAGCATTTCTATTATACTTACAACTAAAACTCAAATTACAATTTAAGATGTACATAATTAACATACACAACACAATATCCAAAACTAATTGAATGAAGACAAATAATTTTTTCATTACTTAACATTCTGAGGAGAATGATGAATAGAACGACAAGAAATCAAAGCACAGATCAAGTTCCTCTTCATATAAGAGCAGACAGTTTATTTTTTGTAAAAGTCGCTACAATATTACCTATTAAAAAAGGGAATTTAAAATTGTTCAATTAATTTAATGAAGTACCTCAGTCCTTTTTTTGTTCCCTTTTTTTGCTTTTAGCTGTAGCTATCTGCTACATTTAGAGACTATTTTCTTTTACCCAGTACAAGAGGCATATGAGATGTTTTGTAATATGTAAATAAGCTCGAGGATTATAATAAAACTTTTACTACCGGTTGACATATCCATATTTCCCTTAGTCTTTACCCTACATATAAATAAATGAAATATTAAGTAACGAATAAAATATATCTTTGTCTACCGTCTGTACCCACGTAACTACTTACCACCACGGAAATACTGAAGGGACAGAAGGTTTACTTTTAGTAATTATTGAACAATTTTTTATTCTTAGGGAAAATTACAGGTAATTATAGGTTATTTTCAGGCTCCACTAAATAAAAACCTGGTGTTTCACCTACAAACAAGAGTCAGGTTCTGTGGGATTCGCTCATACCATGATTAGGACTCCTTACAGTCATATTACCTGTATCTATATATCTGAAACTTATACAAGAGGTGTTGCATGACAATGAAAATCCAGTGGTTTTGTAGTGGACCTTCTAACTCTCTTTATCGTAAAACAACTGAGAAGTGACCAGGACCTTTTCATCAAAAAAACGCTTTTTATATATATTATTGTTTACAATGGCACACAAGAGAATAATACAAATGGAATTATTATCGGAAAACCGTATTGTTGAGCCAATTTAATATGCCGTGTTCCTTAGGTTCAATAAGACTGAGTACCTGGATAGGGTGCCTAAATGGAAGTACTAAGAATGGCAGGTATACAGGGAGTTCTGAGTTAGGTCGAAAGGGTAAAAAATGAGCCCGATTTAAGATAACATTTGACATAAACTATTAATAAGCAAAGGAAGTTTTATATTTGTTAGGTAAAAATACTTATATACTTTTATTTATTACGGATTTTCCACAAACAAAATGATCGGAAAAACTCTCGAGTCAGTAATTTATTCCCAGTCACTAATCGTAAAGTTCGCCAAATCTAAAGACTTAAACAACATAACATAACACCGTACTGTATTTCCCGAACGGTTAAACAAAGGTGTACTTCAACAATACCAGCGAAAAGTGTGTATAATTTACACTATTGGTTTAATTCGGGAATATCGTTTGAAAATTCTACGTAAACGGTCCTGAACGCTTCACAGTAAGTCCATGATGCGTCGCACGAGTCCTCAGCGCAGACAGGCCTGTTCCTCCGAGTGATGGATGTGCGGAAGTCGTCAGAGGGAGGTTTCCTCTGCCATGTAATTCGTCGTGTTTCCGGAATACTCCCATCAAAAGCGACGGACTTGAGTACTGTGGACTTACTGATATTATTACATGGGAGTGTCTGTCTCTCCATTATGGTGTCATGGCCAAACTACTACATGTTTTGGTAGATGTTGTGTAGACTGTGAAAAATAAATTGTCAACAACTTTTATTATAATATAGATATTAGGTAGGTGTATTGTATACAGCGCTCCTTGCCTAAATCATCTGGGTATACTATGGTGTAAAGATATCTTAAACTAAGCTCTGAGGGTAGGTGTCACCAATACCGACCGCCAATTTTGAGGAAGATGGTATTAAATAAACACACAAATCCGTCTCTATTCGTTTGTGTTGTGGCGCGTGGCTAAGAAAATATAAGAATCCACCTTATTTTGACTTTTTACAGAAGCTTAAATTGCTTACTTAATTTCTACGTAGATGTCAGAAACATAATAATATGTTCTCGGTACTTTATAGTCTCTAAAACTCAACTTAAATGTATGACGCATATAACTTAGAATTTTGATGTGAAGTGAGAACTTGATGCCTGTTATTAGCTCATATTATGGCCTGCATAAAGACGACATTGGACTTGACGTAGTGGGTAACTATGTGGAATCCTGAAACTGTTAAAGAATGATGCGAAAAGACATTTAAGTAGGTACTCGTAACTTAAAAAGGCCCGTATAATATTCCATGGTAACTCACACCATATTTTCAGCAGAATAATGTTCACTACTGTACATAAGACTCCCCCAAAGCATCGCCACAATAACTGATCCTGCGATTCGCGCACGCGGTGCGGTCATAAAGTGTGGGAGCTAGACAAAAAGATTCAACGTCACACACGCACAGTTTCAAAACCGCGAGTGCCACAAGTCTCGACATTTTATTTTTACATATCCATTTTACTAAACCGGACGTAAAACATAAGCCACTCAGACATTCAGTATTCGGCAAAAAAGGGTGGAGCATAACAAAAAGTTAAAATACCAGTTCACAAACAGAAAAACAAATGTTATACTGAAGGAAATTCATTTAAACGTAAATGATTGATGGGAATCCCATTTGCTTTCGATCTACGAAAGCCAGCGCATAAAAACGGGTTGTTGACAAGTAAAAAGATTTTATGTTTATAATACGAGTAATATACATTCTGAAATTATAAACATAAAATCTTTTTGTAAGCTGATCCCAATGTGGCTGAGAAAAGGCTAGGCAGATTAATTAAATATACATTCTGAAATTGTCGGCAAAATATCAGGGTAGCCGCTTAACCCTTGTCCAGAGCGAACGCGCGGTGGCTAGGGCGGGTGCGGAAGCGATTATGTGGCGACAGTGCATCACGAGTTCTTGTACCAGGTAGTAGAGGCTAGACCTGTTTCCTCAGGGTAAAACAATAGACGATCGCTCACTAGCGAAGCCGCTCCACCATAGATACTTCATTATAGACAGAGCGGTTTCATACGTTTGATACATCTCGCCCGCCTTAGCACCCGCGCAAGCTCATCATCCTGGCCAGCGCCTAAAGTTGAAAAGGAAAATTGTTGAAACGGCACCCGTATATAACTGACTACAAATCGATGAATGTAGCTAAAACAATTTTCAACGAAACACTTTGGGAAGATTGTGCCAATATGTCGAATGGAACAAAAATTCCCGTCACTCTGTTTCATATAAATATGGTTTTATAAGTATTATTTTGCGCCTAGGGATGAGCTGAACGAATTACTAAACATAACTGTCAAACTACGCTAGTAAGGGATGAACGCTAGTGCTATACGTGGAAAGTTGTTGTCTGTTTTCCTGGTTCAACAATTTGGTCGGTTCTTTATTCAATTGCTTTATGCGGATGCAATTTATTTTTGCCTTTCTCATCGGTCAGACTGAGCAAAAAAAGATTTACCAACATGTATAAAAGTATATGTAATAAATAATTCAACTATTTAATTTCGGGTTACGTAAAGAGAAAAAAAAACCGAAAAGTACAGTCCAGGATAAGCTTTTGTGAAATATTGTGGGTTGAGTCATAAGAGGTAGCAGGCAAAGGGCAAACGTGTTCAATAAGCAAACAATTAATGGCATCCGTTCGTAATTCCCCAAAAGTGCAACCAATCAAATCGCTTTAGCAGGAACATTTTCAATAGTCCAAACTCGCTACCGGTTATAAATCGTACCACATCTGTCATAGCTGTTGCTCATAAATAATTTTATATGACCTAAGTGTTAGGATACGAGCGTTTTGGGAATTATAACTTGCGCTGGACGAGCGAATATATCATAAGGATTGGAGTTTACGTGGATTCTTGTTTCTTCTATTCAGATTCTTTTGACGTCACCTGTAGGTAAGGTGACTGTCGACTTTATAGGGTGACCTTAAATTAAATGTAATGAAAGTATTCATCAGGGATGAAAGAATTCATTAATCCATACTAATATTATAAATGCGAATATAACTCTGTCTGTTACCTTTTCACGCTTTAACCTCTGACCCGATTTAGATTAAATTTGGTGTAGACAATGAAAGCACGAGGCGATAGTGTATATTTCTATGAGTGAAACAATTTTCGTAATTGATCAGCACTTCAGGAAATAATCTCTTACATACATATTTACTAACAATATTACTTCTTATTAGTATTAGTTTAACTAGTAATAAAATAAACTCGGCTTTTCCATTGTTTCTCTACCCTACCCGCACATTTTGAACTCCGTCTCGATCCTGCATGGACCAACTACATTTATGTTTCATATGTTTTTGATGAGATTATACTCCATATATGCTAGCTCAGTTGCTCTAATGTTCACACAGTTTGGAAAGTTTTCATCGCTTTTATATAGTGTTAATATAGTGCGAGTATTTCTCGCAATGTATGGTAACTTTGGATCGTAGCATGAACAGACAAAACGCCGAATAATGCCAGCTTACAACTGATAATACTTTTCCGTACCTTCATCTGCACTACCTATCTCTTCAACACAGTTTCAGCTTTAAGTTAACTTAATATAAGACCTTTTGTTCCGACCTACTTATATGGTGGAAGAGGATTCAGACAGAAGTTTTGTAAGAACTTATTCATTATTTTAATTAATGTTTTGAGAACGCCGATATCTGCTGAAAAAATTACAGATATCTTTTCTTTTAAACTATTAAGACTTTGGAAAATCCACATAATGGTTAGCTTGATTTCAGTTTCACGTGTATTTTTTTTTTGCCGAAACTTTGCCAGCCATACAATTCACAACCACTGCAACTCCTGAAAGCCAGAGTGATCAGTGGTGACTACTAAGAAATTGCCGAGGCAAAAAGCTCGAAGAGTCTCAGAGAAACGATTCAACTGTTTTCCCGTTCATTTTAATAATTTTGTAAAAATATTAACATGCAAATTGCAAAGTATAGCTATCAATCCCTATATAGATTCCAGAAAATGTCAACAAGTTCACCATTAAAATCCACAAACTATCACCCCTAAAATTATTCAAACGCCCAAAACTTTCTAGATTGCCTAGGCCGAAAATATACCTAGCAGCTAAATGACGTCAGTAAAATACTCTGTGTAATATTCATAAGTTTAGTGGATGAACCTGTAATACCTACCCTGTTTGTAACGACACACAAATTAAATAGGAACAGAAAGTCAAGTAAGTTAGAAAGCTCGTTAAGTTTTGGTCCCTGGTCCCTGCTGTCATTCGTAGATTTATGGCAGTCGTTGCAGGCAGTCAGAAGCCCGAAATTCTGTTAATCATTCTGGCCAAGGGGTGCCACCCATTAACTGGGTTGATAAGAAGACTGGCTCCGTACAACTAGAGAAAATAGTCTGAAGCCTGAGGATAGCCATAACAAGGCTGGACGGATGGCCTGAGTCAACCCATAGTACACATAGGCAATTAGACACGCTTTACGTACAGAGCAAAGAGTGTAAGCGCACTCGCGATCGGCATTTGTTCGAGATCACCTCACACGCTCTGTAAGCCTCTATATATGCGTGAGTGCATTTTCACTCGTTGTATGGAGCCAACCTTCTGTAACTTTTAGTTTCTATGCACACAGCATCAAATAAGTTACTTGTACTTCAAACTAATAACTTCTGAGAACTTATTAGTAATATGAGAAAACTCTTGCGTCCTATTTTGGGAACGATGTATTAACTATGATTATATGGGAAGGTGTGTAAAGCCTGATGTAGTTACCAAAGTGGTGTTTGTGCGTTCTATTTTGTTTCTAAAATGTTCCAAAACTTTTTTCATGGTTCTATTGTTGTGTTTTTGTTTCGAGTTTCGGAATGGAATGGAATCATTCTATAGAGACTCGTGACGTTTACATATTCATCATCATCGTATGTAAAGAAAAATAATATTTATTTGTAATTTGCACAAGAGGTCCAGACATTTTATACAAATGTAATGTGTAGGTACATGTAATCATAGATGATATAGAAAGCCTTAAAAACAAAACCTATGATGAAATGGAACCTCTTAGCAGACCAATGTCTCAATATGGTCAGCTAATACAAGATAACATACATCCTCAGTCTATCATGTGCGAAATCCTGACAAACAAATGATTCAATCCGATACTGAGCGCGCGACCGACCGGACAATGACGATATTCTTTTTGCGGGTTTTACTGTATTATTATTTGGCTTGATTTTGCTTGCTCGTCAAGAAAGAAAACTCTACTTACCACAGTATGAAAATATTATAAGTGGTTAATGTTAACTTACCAGCGTTATTTGGGACACTTGTTCAGAGGCAGCTTAATCATCAGTACACTGCCACTGCTAGGCATAAAATCTGCCTCAAAGGCACATCAACCGATACTATGCTTCTAGCATTCAGCGGGCCAAGGGTGCCTTACACGGGGTCGACTGGCAACCATGTGCTGGTTTGGTCCCCGGGGTGGTAATGGCGCACAGTGTGTTCTGGTGCGCCGGTGATGGGGGTTACTCCCCAAAGGAGGGTCCGGTAGTGGAAAGCCTAACGCGGGAAAGTGCTAACGCGTGCCCGTTTTACTGCCATAAGCGGCACAGGAAGACACCGTAGAGTTTTAGTGGGTTGGAGTCCCACATAACTGCGCTATATCTCCGTGGTAGCGCAGTATGCATGGGCATGTCTCCAGGCAAAAAAAATGCTTTAGACAAAATGACATTCTATCAGCGGTAAAGATGGTGAAGAGACCAAAATATTTAGGATTGACCACGTGACTCGGTAGCGCATGTCAATTTCATACATTTTGAACTTTTTGAAAAAATTTACTGCTGATATAACGTTTTGTTCAGACCCTCTTAACGAAATAATAGAAGTCTCGTGTGCCTGTATTTGCTTCAGCAACTTTACGGTTTCAGCGATGCAGCTCGATAGCATAAATATGACGGATATCTCAAATACCTTCTACTACTATACCTTAGGTAACGTAACATTTTACCCCATGTCTTCGCTGTTATTGGGTACATATTTTGTTCGCAATCGTTCGCTTACAGCCAGTAATGTTAACACTTCGTAGCAGTCGAGGCTAGGGGGTTACAAAAGCACCCTTTTCTTGGAATGTTTCAGCTCAGTGGGTTGGCACTTAGTATTGCAATAAAGTTCGTATCCGTAACGGTTATATACGATTTGAAAATCTATCAATGTATATTAAATCGTTAACTTTACTGCAGTATAATATCCTGTAATGTATCCTGTATGCAGTAAAAAAAAAAACGGCCTCGTAACTAATTTATTTTAAAATTATTGTGTTATTGTGTTTAGTTTGTTAAAAATCATTTATTTGTATTAGAATCAAAGTATAAAGTGACACACGTAGTGTTTGTGACCAGTTTTTATTGTGATAACTCAATAACAATTGATATTTCACTAAGTCATGTACCGGCTGTCAACGTTTGAAGTGTGGATTTGAATTCTTCGAACCGGGGGAGTATTTTGTTTTGATTTACGTATTTATTGCTGTATTATTTACATACTATACACCACTCATACACTGCTCAGGGCTCTGAGCGACGTCCAGTACACACCGGCTACGTTTGTGTCTCATTTTGTTTGACAAATTGTGGAAGCAAAATCGAGGACGAAAACACTTGCCCCAGACATAACATTCACTGCAAACCCTACTTCACACATAATATATCTTTAATATAGTGTAAATATTATAGGTAAACCCCATAGTTCATAAGCATTGTAAATACTTTGTTTCCACTAAAACTAATGTTCTTAGCAATAATCCTTATACAAAAATCTAATCGAGCAATAAACGCCAATGTTTAATAAAGCCTTTCCTTAAAGTATTACCTGTAATTAAGTCTTAGAATATTAATTCAAATAGCTTTTCTTTGTTCTTAGTTTTTTTTCTTTGTTCTTAGTTTTTTTTATTTTTTTTTCTTTCTTCTTTTTCTCATATACCTTCATATATTTTTATAATCTTTTTTTGTAACGTTTCTATTGTTTTTAAACATTTTACTTCTTTTTAACTTTTAAACCCCTCCTTCTATCTCAAGTTTTCAACTAACATAGTATTCTCTTCACATACTCAGCTGTTTCCTGTCACATTACAGGTGTCGCTTAAGGAAAACATTCAATATGATGACCCGGGCAGCTACCGTTCGTGACATGAGTATCAAACTGAAAGCAGTGCTGAGGGAGCTGGATTCATCTAGAAATGAGTGCAGCAAGCTACTGCGGGAACGAGAAGAAAGTGAAGTAGAAATTGAGTTAATAGTGAGCAAAAACACTCAACTCAAGAACCAGCTTGCAGAACTACACTCCCAGCATATGGATATACTTGACCAGCATCACCATCTCCGTCAACTGGTTTCAGATTATCAGCAGTGCCATGACACTCATGACCAGGCACTGAAGCGAATATCTGTACTAGAAGCAGAATTGTGCAAGGCTCATAACACCATTACCTCCATCGACTCGCTGAAAGTCAGCGAAGAGGTTTCTAACACAACAGACCTGTACAATGAGCTGATGGATGCATCCAAACTGGAGTGTGAGCCGCCCACCATTACTATAGACCTTACAGGGGATGATACCATTGCTAAATGTCCAATTCTAAGTAGTCATAATAAAATTAAGAAATATATTAAAATCAATAAATTATTAAGAAATATAAGAAACTTATAAAAACTCAAAATGTTTGCAAATATAATGTTAACCTTAGGAAAGATTTAAGAAACTTAAAAAACCAATTAAATATATGTAATAGTAAATTAGAAACTAGTACACAAATGTATGATGTTGAAATTCAGAACCTTGAAAGGGAATTATTGAATAGGGAAAATACACTTACGGAAATATTTTGTAAATATGAATGTAGTCAACAGATGTTGAGTGAATGCATGCAGGAGGCTTGTGAGTTGGTGGACCTGGTGAAGTATAATGCAGAGAGGTGCGAATCATTGACTAACAACCTCACCTGTAGTTGTGCTGCCGCTCTGCGACCTCTCATGTCACAACATGTTGCTACTACATCTTTACCTATTGATCATACTGCAACAACTTTGAACCCCACCAAAAGTAATGTCTTAGTTTTTTCTGATAGATTAGGAACAGGTTTTGGATCTTTGTTAAATAACCGTTCTAAACATACAATAGTGAACCATTGTTATCATAAACCTCAATTTAATGAGCTTATCCATAAAATTCAACAGACACAATTGAATGAGCAAAGTACTGTAGTACTTCTTATTGGAAATAGCCTTAGTATAACAAAAAAGGACATAGTTAATGGTATTGACACCCTACTTAAGTTAAGATTAGGCAAATTAATATTATGTGCATTGCCCTATTCTGGCAAGTTACTTGTTCATGAAAATGAATACATTTCTAGTTTGAATAACCTGATGCATATTTTATCTTGTCGTCATAGTGACCATTTATTGTTTTTTGACACCAACAATTTTGTTAGTGATTTTGTTTTGATTGGGAACCATATGTTTCTTCCCAAAAATAGTCGACATTTATTAGCTACATTGTTAGCTTTTAATATACACGCAGTTATTGATAATTTAACTGAGACTAGGTTTAGTGATTTAACAGTATTATCCAGTTTTTCTGATAATACTTTAAACGATGATTTTTTAAACGATTAGAGCCGACAAAAGAGAAGTCGAATAGTAATATTTTACTATATCATCAAAATATAAATCGCTTCTCCGGCAAAATTTTAGACGTGGAATTGTTAGTAGATAAATACCACATGGATATCTTATGTTTTTGTGAAACTTGGTTAAAACCAGATAGGATGTTGTTTAATGTAAATAATTTCTCAGTTGCCAGCGCGTACAACAGATCCACAGTGGGTGGTGGTACCCTGATACTTTGTAATAGTCATTTAAAATATAAGGAAAGGAAGGATATCACTGCTTACTCTGTTGATCGCTTGTGTGAGGTAGCATGTGCAGAGGTCGAGGGGCATACTGTCTTGTGCGTTTACAGACCACCAGCATCAAACTTGTCAATGTTTTTGATAACAATGGAAGAATTATTAAGTAAACTTTTCAGAGATAATAAATTAGTTTTTGTTTGTGGTGACTTAAATATAGATCTGTTAGTCAACTCGCCTGAAAAATGTAAGCTCATTTCATTATTTAAATCATTTAACCTAAAATATTTATTTAATGAACCAACAAGAATAACAGCAACTTCAGCTTCTTGCATAGATAATGTATTCACTAATTGTAAAGTAAAACATTCGTTTTTAATTAGTGGCGTTAAGTCAGACCATACTGGTCAACTAGTATCTTTTTATTAACCTAGCTAAATCAATTCGATTAAGACCACTTACTAAAAATAAATTAATCTCTTTTAATAATAATGTTTTAAGCAACCTTTGTAACGCTAGTTTTGATTCAAACGACCCCAATATAAATTACGGCACGTTGTTTTCAACAGTTTGCCAAGAATTCAATAAAACGTGTCCTGTAAAAACAGTTAAAGTCAACAATTCCAAATCGAAATTTAGTGAATGGGCCACTGAGGGCATAAGAAAAAGCCGAGATATCTTATATAATTTATATTACGAAAAATCTTTGACTTCCGATCAAGTTTTTCACACTTATGTTAGAAACTATTCCAAAATATTCAAAAGAGTCTGCGCTCAAGCAAAATCTCAAATAATAATTAACAAAATTGGTGTTTCTAATAATAAAATAAAAACTGTGTGGCAATTAATTAATAAAGAAACTGGAAAGATACAACAACGCGATCAGAATGAGTTGTCTGGTTACGCTTCCTAATTTATAGTTCATATTTTATTACATCACCATAGGGCATCGAGAGGCATTGGTATACTAGTTCCAGTTTATTAAATAAGTGTCACCTATCGTTGTTTTGGTGATATTCCGCGCCGCCGTGCCGCTACGGTCGTTACGTCGCAGCCACCAATGGCCGCCGGCGATGGTGGTCAGTCTCTTACCAACCAGGGCGAAGGTGCGCGCACTAAGTCACCCTCTCGCCCAAAACTCTTAATTGAACCTACATGGAAAGTGTTATCTGTATTACCTAGACCTACTGTGTTGTGTACCGCTGGCCAGCAAAGTGTACCTAGTCTGTGAGATGAACTTCTCGAACGTGGCATCTGCATCTGCATGGGAATCGCTGTTTCAAAGGTATGTGGCATAATTTGTAAATTGAGCTTTATCCATTGCCTTTCGTCTCATCTGCATACTTTTCTCTTTCAATTTAGCACTGCTGAATCAGCAATTATAGCCTAGATTACTCTAATAATTTAGGTTCAATCGCGTGTGATTTTACTAGTAATCTTCTAGAGGTTATACGCACCATTTTGGTCCTTCGAGCCGGATAAATTAAATTTGGGCCTATTTACAGCCTAATTTTAAGTCCTAAAAGTCTAAATTTAATCATTTTGGTCCTTCGAACTGGATAAATTAAATTTGGGCCTATTTACAGCCTAATTTTAAGTCCTAAAAGTCTAAATATAAGCAAAAAGTTTGGGAAATTTCCATATTAATTGCAGATCATCACACAATTCTCGCCTCTATTGCGTTGGGAATAAGGCTGGCTGCCTTGCGTGTAGTACTTTCTACCGGCAAATTATTTGTTAACGTAAATCTTTAATTTCACTAATTGAAACTCCGAAAAATACATTTAATTGAATATCAACGTTGATTCATATCGCTAAATAAGTTTATTTAATAAATCAGTTAATTTTCGGCGTAATTACATATTTTTTTGTTCGTGTTTGAAAATTGTGGGTAGTCTGTTAAAACATTCGTTCATGTTGGCCTACGTGACTGTGGAATATTCCAGTTCTTGTTATCGTACGGTTAATGTTTATTTACGCATTGGAAACTTTTACATATTTTTCTAATCGAGATTTGCAGAATGAATGACATTGATTATTTTACGATACACTACTACTGTTGGTTCATTAAGTAAATGCCTACTATACTCGTATTGCACGAGTATAGTAGGCATTTGATTAATTATTGCAATTAACCAGATTATCATTGCGTCGCGTGTTATTTTATTTTGTAAGGTAACTTGATCTTTTGATAGGAACCTTCAGGTAAAATAACAGATTTGTATAAACTTTACGCGTTTAGTTCTCCTCATAGGAAACAGCCTTATATTTAAACATATCACCCCCGCACCTAACTTGTAAGCGTAGTACTTACTAGATAATTTACTTCGAACGGTCATCTGCGTATTTACTTGTTAGGAATTTTATTGTGTTTTACGAAGGTATTTCGTTACGAACACAATCGCATCGCTTACGGAAATAAGTACCATACTTGTTTCTAAGTTTCACACTTAACTTATTGTTAGTTAAGAATCTGTACATATTCTATGTATTGAGTAAGTTAATCTCATATAAATAGAATAATACAAGGAAAAAAAAAATTCGCTTCGCATCCGACATAAATGTTAATTATCGGGTTGTAGGTATCTCTAAGCTAATCATAAATATAGGTAGATGGGTACATTCATAAGGTATTTCGCGTGCTTACTATTTTATTTGTATTAGACTTTGTTGCTTGTACGCGGTTCAAACTTTGTACGTTATTCAAACTTTGTACGCTTTATATTTTTTTTCACCTTACAATTTATTATTGTTAGGGTTCGCGTGTACGGATCGTTCCGTACTATTGTTTACGTAAGTTGTAAAATCTTTCGTTGAGTTATCAGTTTGATTGGACCACTAATTTCACTTACGCGGGTTCCGTAAAAGATAAAAATTTGTTGTTTTTTTTTGTTTCCATATTTTAACTTCTGTTCACTATGACGGACAAGGTTAAACTTAGATTATTGGAAAGTAAACGCGACTCGTATTTCGCGCGGGTTCAAAGGATTTTGGATTCAACAGAATCTTTAACAACAGAAAGATTACGTAATTCTTTTATTGCTCAGGCTAAACAAATTGACGGCCAACGTAGCGAATTCAATTCAATTCAATTCAATTTATTTATTTGTTAACATAGGTAAGTAAATACAGATCTTATGTTTGATGAACAGAGCGCTATGTTATGCCAGGAGGCGTACAAATATGGTGTGCAAATCTAGCTGAGGATTACAAATAATTGAAAATCATGCATAGTTATGGTATTAAATTAGAAAATAAATTAAACAATTACATATTATTTAATACAACAATTAATTCAGACCTAAATAAGGAATTATTAAAATGTCAAAAGAAAATAAATCTATGTCAAAATAATTAAAAATGTCAAAGTAATGAATGTCTATATTTTATACGATAATTGTAATTCTAAATTAATTCGTCATTTAAGTATTCGTCAATATTATAATAACATTTATCAATTAAGAACAATTTCATTTTTTTCTTAAATTGTGTAAAATTTAATTCTTTTGGCGTCTGGAATTTTATTATAAATACATGGAGCCATACCCAGGACACTTTTTTTTACTAATGCAGTTTTACACTTATAATTATTCAAAGAATTTTTGTACTGACTACGAATTGGAACATTTCGTACCATTGTCATTTTTTCAAAAAGGTTTGGATTTGTTTTAACGAAGATACTGATTTCTAATATGTATAACGCCGGTAGCGTAAGTATTTTCAATGATTTAAAGTACGGTGCACAGCTGTCATCTGTTTTCAGACCACACATGGCTCTAATGCACCTTTTTTGTGCCTTGAATAATAATTCCTTATCCGTGGAATTACCCCAAAAAATAATTCCGCATCGCAGAAGTGAGGCTACTAGACCATGATAGGCAACAAGTAACGCTTCTATATTTACTTTTTTAGCTAATTGAAAAAGTGCGTAGGCAGATTTATTTATTTTTTTACATAGCTGTTCTATATGAGCTTTCCAATTAAGGTTATTGTCAATATGGATACCTAAAAACACACTTACTTTTACTTCTTCTATTTCGTTGCCATTGTAATTGACACAAATTTTAGGGGATTCAATTCTTTGTTGGAAATGCATTAATTTGGTTTTCTTAAGATTGATTATTAAATTATTCATATTAAGCCAATTAATTATGTCAGTTAGAGTATTATTAATGTCAAATTGATAAGTATTTAAGTCGTTACATTTTACTATGGCAGTGCTGTCATCTGCAAACAAAATCATTTGTTGTTGTGTCACTCTTGGCAAATCATTTATGTAAATGAGAAACAAAGGTGGCCCAAGCACGGTACCTTGAGGCACTCCATATTTTATACTCCTGAAATTCGACACATATGTTCGTTCAGTTTTTGTTTTTGCGCACACTCTTGTGATTTCAGTACATTGCAATCTATTACTTAGATATGATTCTAGCAATTTTAAAATGTTCCCTCTGATGCCATAGCAATGCAATTTGTCTAGAAGGATTTTGTGATCAACATAATCGAAGGCTTTTGTCATGTCTGTGTAAACAGCGCAGATAGGAGTCTTTTTATCAACAGCAGACATAACATTATTTAAAAGGTCGAAAATAGCCATATTAATTGTTTTATTTCGCCGAAAACCGTTTTGTTCTTTTCACAAATGTTCAATGAGATAATGGACGAGATAAATATGTTAAAATTGACATTGGATCCAAAGTGCGAAGTAAGCTATAGTGCCTTACATTCATTTGATGACTTGGTCGGCGAGATAAAAAATACTTTAGCTTCATTAACTGAATCAACTGTTTCCAAGGAACCTAGCCCGACAATGAGCCCTAGTGCTCATCATATAAAGGTACCTAAAATTGAGCTGCCTGCCTTTGACGGTGATATTCAGAGCTTTCCGTTCTTTTATGAGACTTTCAAACGTATTATACATACGAACGCAGATTTATCAGATTCTGATCGCATTCATTATCTGTTGAGTTGTCTAAAGGGAAAGGCCAGGAGTGTGGCAGTAGGTATTGTACCTTCTGGCGATAATTACCGCGTGGTCTGGGATGCGCTTATCGCAAAGTACCTGGATACTCGCGCGCTCGCCACTAATTATCTAAATCAACTGTTCTCATTGAAGTCGTTCGGAACGACACCCGCTAATATTGAACAAGGTTTCGATAAATTAACTTCTACGGTTGCTGGACTCAAACAATTAAAAATACATAACTTGGATGATTTTATATTTATTCATTGGGGTCTTAAGTTAATAGACTCAGATACAGCAAAACATTTTGAAATGTCGCTTCGTAATCAACAAGAGTTGGATTATGATTATTTCGTAAAGTTTGTTCGTGAACAAGTAAAAATCTTATATCGCTCCTCTTCTGTGGCAACTAAGGTCGCCCCCGCAGGTAGACCCAGCGCCTCATCTAAGGTCTCGCAGGTGTTTGTGGCTACCGAATCTAAATGTTCGCTTTGTCGATCCACGCATAAAAACTTGTATACGTGCAAAGCGTTTCAAAAGTTGAGCGCGGATAATAGATTTAAGTTTGTAAAAGACAATAACAGATGTGTTAACTGCCTAAGTAGCCAACATACCGTCTCTAAGTGCCTATCTAAGTCAACATGTAGGAAATGCAACGGTAAGCATAATTCCTTATTGCATTTTGATCAATCGACGCAAGCCCCTGCGCTGGCGCCCGCTAGCGTCCCAGCCTCCGTTTCTGCGGCCGACCCAGCTACTTCTGATCGTGTGGCGTTGTGTACGCATTCTTCTGCTCAAGTCCAGGCCACACGTAGTACCGAAGTTTTGGCTACTGCCAAGGTGTTAGTGGCGGGTAGGAAGGGTAAGGGCGTGGTGGTTAGATGTCTTTTGGACCCTGGGTCGCAAAAGAATTATATGACATCGCGTTGCTGCCGTATGCTCGGTCTAACTATACATACGGACTCAATAACTACCGTTCGTGGTATTGGTGGCACATCGCAGGCCGTTCGTGGCTCGGTGAATTTTACGTTCAGCTCACGGTTTTGCTCGCAGCCTAGGTATAGAATTGACGCTCTAGTTTTGGATCAGATAACCGGGCAGCTTCCTCTGGGCGCTATAGATACTGCCGAATTGAAGCATATTGATCCTAAACTACTCGCTGATGACAGCTGGGGTGTGCCAGGTAATATTGACATGTTACTTGGAGTCACGTTGTTCGCTAAGTTATTGCGACCCGGTACCGTGACCAGTGCACTCGGTTGCCCCGATGCATTGGAGACTATGCTCGGCTACATACTTCTAGGAGAAGCACCTATTATCGAACCTTCAACTGACACTCTGTCTTTCTTTGCGAGTTCTTTCGATAACTTCGATCTTCGTAAGTTTTGGGAGATTGAAGATGTTACTGCTTCGTCCGTTGGGAGTGTGGATGATAAACACTGTGAAGAGTTTTATTGTAGCACAATTACCCGCGCTCCAAATGGCAAGTATGTTGCAGCTTTACCACTGAAAACAGACGCGTCAGCGTTAGGAAATTCTTTTGATATAGCGCGCAAGAGATTCTATAGCCTCGAACGTAAACTTAAATCGCTTCCTAACGTCAAGCTTCTTTATGATGACGTCATACGGGATTATCTACAGAACAATTATATTTCTTTGGTGCAGAATATTTTACCTGAATGTGGGTTGCCCAAACGAAATTGTAAGGAGCGAGAAATGGACTACTATATTCCTCACCATGCTGTTATTCGAGAGGATAAAGTGACCACTAAGCTACGCGTGGTCCTAGATGCTAGTGCAAGTACAGATAACGGTACCTCGCTCAATGATATCCTGTACGCAGGTCCAGTCCTTCAGGCTGACCTTTTTAACATCTTGTTAAATTTTAGTCTTTTTAGTGTCGCTATTTCCGCAGATGTTAAATCTATGTACCTACGTATAGGTATACGCCCACAAGATCGTTCGCTTCAACGTATCTTATATCGGTTTAATGAGGATTGTTTCGTATTCCAGGTTAACCCTAATGTTCGCCTTTGCGCGAAACGGAATATTCTTTCTTCCATTGCACGTCTTTTCGACGTTGTAGGCCTCGTGGCACCGATAATTTTATACGCCAAGCTTCTTATCAAAGAGCTTTGGCTTGTCAAACCTGGATGGGATTACGTCCCACCACCTCGCATTGTTCGTCTGTGGAAACAATTTCAAGCTGAATTGCCAATTATCTCTGAACTGAGTTTTTTGCGACATGTCGGCGTCGTAGAACGCTGTAGGCTCTCCCTCGTCAGTTTTGCCGACGCTAGTGAGAAAGCTTACGGTGGTTCGGTTTACGCCCAAGTTGTCAGACCCGACGGTAGTATCGTCGTTTCGCTGGTGTGTGCGAAATCTAAAGTCGCGCCACTGAAAGTAGTTTCGCTAGATCGTCTCGAGTTATGCGCCGCACTCCTCTTATCAACTGTGATAAAGCGAGTATATAATATTTTCGCAGCTCGGCACGCCATTGAGGCAGTCGTAGCTTTCTCGGATTCAACTGTAACCTTGAGTTGGATTCATTCCGCACCGCATCGATGGCACACCTTCGTAGCCAATCGTATCGCTAAGATTCATGAGAATCTTTGGTCAGATCACTTCTTGCATACGAAACCTCTATTATTGCTCCCCGCCCGCGAAGTCAATGAAACGCGGTTACATCTTATTTCGCGTTATGAATTAACTGACCAAATGGTCCAGTCTTTTTGGAAGCGGTGGCGCCAAGAGTACCTGCACACCCTACAATCCAAACAGAAATGGAACACCCCTGCCAATCCAATACGGGTCGGTATGGTTGTCGTCTCCATGCAGGACAATGTGATGCCGCTGCATTGGCCGTTAGGAGTAATCACAGAAATATTTCCAGATAAAAACGGAGTTTGTAGAGTCGCATCGGTAAAGACTAAACGCGGGATCCTTCAGAGTCCCCTTTGTCAACGCAATAAGTTTCGTTACATTAATAATTAATTTTACCGTGCACCAATGTGCAGTATTAGATTTAATTACCGCGTAGAATAGTTAATTAAATATTCTTATTTATAATAGAGAGTCGCAACTTTAGAGTTCTTATAACCTTTGGTAGAGTTGTGATGATCTGCAACTTATTTTACTTCTCCTTTGTGTTTCGAAAGTAGGAACTTTCAAGCCGGGGAAAATGGTTACGCTTCCTAATTTATAGTTCATATTTTATTACATCACCATAGGGCATCGAGAGGCATTGGTATACTAGTTCCAGTTTATTAAATAAGTGTCACCTATCGTTGTTTTGGTGATATTCCGCGCCGCCGTGCCGCTACGGTCGTTACGTCGCAGCCACCAATGGCCGCCGGCGATGGTGGTCAGTCTCTTACCAACCAGGGCGAAGGTGCGCGCACTAAGTCACCCTCTCGCCCAAAACTCTTAATTGAACCTACATGGAAAGTGTTATCTGTATTACCTAGACCTACTGTGTTGTGTACCGCTGGCCAGCATAGTGTACCTAGTCTGTGAGCTGAACTTCTCGAACGTGGCATCTGCATCTGCATGGGAATCGCTGTTTCAAAGGTATGTGGCATAATTTGTAAATTGAGCTTTATCCATTGCCTTTCGTCTCATCTGCATACTTTTCTCTTTCAATTTAGCACTGCTGAATCAGCAATTATAGCCTAGATTACTCTAATAATTTAGGTTCAATCGCGTGTGATTTTACTAGTAATCTTCTAGAGGTTATACGCACCATTGTCTTTGAAAATAACTAATCAAACCATTTCTGATAGGCAAGAAGTCGCTGAGACATTAGAAAATTTCTTTACCAACATTCCGTTAGAGGTTACGAAGTCTCTTCCTTCCTCTTCTAAATTAGCTGAAGCTCTTCTTAAAGAAAACTTTACTAAAGACATACCAATCTTTAAATCTAAACCAATATGTATTGATTCAATTAAAAACGCGTTCAAAAGTCTCAATAAAAAAAATACTGAAGACTTGTGGGGGATATCCGTTAGGGTTCTTGGAGATATTATTGACTCAATTGCTCCTGTCCTAACAGGCATATTCAATCAATGTTTGGACAGCGGCACTTTTCCTGACTTAATGAAACACAGTAAAGTAGTACCAATTTTCAAATCAGGCTGTAAGAGTGATCCTTCTAATTATAGACCTATATCCGTGCTTCCAGCATTGAGTAAAATCTTTGAAAAAATCATGCTGGAACAGATGTTGTCTCACTTCAATTCAAATGGGATACTGCATAGTCAACAGTTTGGTTTCACGAAAGGTAGGTCGACAACGGACGCGGGAGTAAAACTCATCAGCCACATCTTGGAGGCTTGGGAGAGGTCCCAGGATGCCATTGGCATTTTCTGTGATCTCTCAAAAGCTTTCGACTGTGTCGACCACAACACACTGATCTGTAAATTACACCACTACGGAATTCGTGGAAAATCTGCTGATCTCGTGCTTTCCTATTTATCAAACAGACAGCAAAAAGTAAATGTTAATGGGGCGACGTCCTCCGGGTCTCTAGTCAAGATGGGCGTGCCCCAAGGTTCAATTCTCGGCCCTTTCCTTTTTCTTGTTTACATAAATGATCTACCTTTTATGATGGCCAAATTATCGGATATAATTCTATTTGCTGATGATACTTCGCTAATTTTTAAAATAGATAGGCAAGATACGGATGTCATAAATGTCAACGAAAGTCTAATTGTTCTCTCAAAATGGTTCGCAGCTAACAATCTTTTACTGAACGCGAAAAAAACAAAATGTCTAAAGTTCTCCTTACCAAATGTACCACAACATGACCTAAACTTAAATCTTGACGGCAAAAATCTTGAAGTTTTAACGGAAACTGTATTCTTAGGGATTACTATCGATTCAAAATTGCAGTGGGGCGCGCACATTAGAATTCTTTCGGGTAGGTTAAGTTTGGCTGCATATGCAGTAAGAAAAATAAGGCAGCTAACCGATGTAGCTACAGCTAGGTTAGTATACTATGCTTATTTCCACAGTATTATGTCTTATGGCATTCTGCTGTGGGGATCAGCAGCAGACGTTGACTCAATTTTCATCCTACAAAAGAGGGCAATCCGCGCAATCTATAAAATGGGTCCTCGCGAGTCCCTCAGAGAAAAATTTAAAGAGATCGATATACTGACTCTACCTTCACTTTATATTTTGGAATGTATTTTGTATGTCCGTAAAAATCGGGGGCTTTTCAAAACTAGAAGCGACTTCCATAATTTAAATACACGCAGTAAGCACGAAATTGTAATACCCAAATTCAGATTAACGAAAACTAGCAAGTCTTTTCTTATAAACAGTATACGCTTTTATAACAAGTTGCCAAAGTCAGTTATAGAACTGACCGATGGAAGGTTCAAAAACTACATCAAACGTATCCTTGTTAAAAAAGCATTATTATAAAATCAAGGACTACGTTGAAGATAAAAACATTTGGCCTTAGCTCCTTCTGCGCATGCAGCTTCCCTGGTTACTTGTAAACGGCACAAATATGTGGATGTCTCTAACTATTCTCAATCTCATTTTTTCTTTCCTTCTTTTAATTAGACTTTTTACAATGGTTTTCAATCATCTTTAAAGCCCTTTGCTAAGAATAGTTACAGCACTGATAACAAAATTTGTGCAACATGTTAAATTTAGTCTTGTTATTCTTATTTTTACCTTTGTATAGATTCTTTTACCGATTGTTTTGTGAATGTGTGAACATTGTAGGCCTTCTAGATGCTAGTTAACATTTGTTAACTTTTTTATATAATCTTTTTCTTTTTTTTTTTAGTTTCTTACGACTTATTGTCATAATTCGGGCCTACGTTGTCCCCCCATATCTAAGTACTAATGCTGTAACATGGAAATATTGTAAAACCAAACCATTTTTAAAAGAGTAACCATGGAGTTTCTTGCCGGTTCTTCTCCATAGGAAACGACCAACCCGAACCGTGCACATTTTGTCGACGTTTTATAAGTACCCATGTAGGCCTATGTGAAATAAAAAAATTGATTTTGATTTTGATTTTGTTTCAAAATCTCATTAAATTCAATCCAACTTTTAAGTCAAGATATATATCCAGGACCCACACAGACAGAATCACTTTCAGATTTAGTATGATGTGTTGACCAGTCCGTGTAAATAATACTTAGGATGATCAGCTGGGGCCATACCTCAAGTGGCGACGCAGCGGCGGCAGCGGTGGCTCCCAAGGAACTTAAAGTGAATACAAAGAAATTACTGGAGACTTTGAGAAACTTCGTCAAGAAAGATTCAGGTGGAGAATTTTAAAACTGATAATTACATAAAAAACTTGTATACTGAGTGTTTGATTTGGTATCATGTTTACTCTACAAATTCAGTTACAAAATCTATGTATACCCACATGACTTCATGAGCCGTTGAAAGGTCACATTCTGGTTACTCATATTGGCATTTATTGCTTGTAATTGCATTAACCGAGGGTTTTTTCAGTTGTCATAACAATCAAGTTGAATCGTGGTCCGTCAAATGGACTTGGAAAATGGGCTCAAAGGTAAATGTTAGTTATAGGGGAATAGTTCAGAATACTCATGCACTAGACAGCCAGGAAGCGGGGCTCACTGTCTACATTCCGTAATAAGATAAAGTAATTTATAGTGACATGGCAAGATCCAATACACAACACACTATCGTCCCCTTCGACCAAAGCTATCTACGTCAAAATCAGAATCGATTTCATTCATCAGACATCAAACTGTAATTAAGAACAGCCTTTATTAATTCCATGCCCGATAGCATACCATGATACAGTAGTGATTATTATGCCATTGATTTTGATTTACGAGGCATGCACCTTACTGAGCACCGTAACAGGATTGGAGATGGAAAATAATTGGATCGATAAATTAAAGAAGAATAAACTAGTTCAGATTTTATGGGTCACGTTTTAAAAATCGATAAATTTTAATGAACACCACTATTATTTTGTGGATGTTAAGGATTTTATTGTATGTGTCAGTTGTAAGTATTGAAACTTCGGGGTATTAATTGAATTTTCATTGGAATAAAACTTGCTTGACGATAATATTGCAAGAGCTTTTATTCAACTGCAAAAGCAATTAAGTGAACAAAAGTGTCAACTTTTGGATTTTTTAATTACGTAAAATGTGGGTAATCTAAATGCTAATATTGAATAACTCATTATTTTGTTTATGGAATGTTTATTTTGATAGCAAAATACGATACCGATAAGAGCTAAGTTATTGGAATTTATAAGGTCTATTTTTGAAGGTCGAGTCGACATTGTGGTAATTCCAAACTCTATTTTAACTGTAACTTTTTGCTATCAATTGTAAAAATTTGCTTATCTCTTATTCATGTGTTGATACTTCTTCTAACGAACTTTTTACATGCATACATAAACTAACTCCTTTTTCGCATCGGCAAAAACTGCAGAACGCCACCTGCTAAGATCCTTAAACTCAAAATGAGTTGTACAGTAGCTTCATTAACGTTCATACATTTAATGATATAGTAGCACGCTTGTTTTGAGTACGGCTTAACTGGTCTTTAATAAATATGTTTTTTATTTAAGTAGATACATAGTTCGTTTCACGATTTAAGAAGCACAGGACTGTCTAACAGTGGACGACTGTCAGCTGCATTGTTGATGATGAATTCTTCACAACAAATGTTTTTAGGGTTTCGTACCTCAAAAGTAAAAATGGTACCCGTATGGGATCACTTCATTGTCTGTCTGTATGTCCGGCTGTCACAGTCAATTTGCTTCTAAACTGCTGGACTGGTTGAGTTGAAATTTGGTACACTTAAGGAAGTCGGTGACCCAAAGAGGGACGTGTAACGTAATATTTTTTTTTTGGGTCACTTTTGGGGGGTAAAGTAGAAAATTAACAAAAAAATTGCAAACCGACCGTCGACCACATCTTCAATTACCATCAAGTGAGATAGGGCGTTTTCTTTTTTTTACTATACTTAATATTTACTATATTAAAACATCGATAAAACAACTTAATTTCCACCGTCACTCCCCAACACTAAACGGTCGTCAGCTAGACTGACCATAGCGTTTCATCTTAGCCTGCTCAAGCTCTGATTATTAACTGCGGGCCCTTTATTGTCCTTAAACAGTGCGGTGCTTTGTGGTCGCCTTTGGTCACACTTTGTGGTCTTTGCAGTCAGTTTGTCGCCTTTAGCTATAATAAATTGTAAAATGCACACGATTTGGTTTTTGCTCTGATGGTTTTATAGGCTAATGAGGAGTTTTAATATTAAACTAAACATTAGAGCAGTACACGTAGGTAACCATGTTATTGGAAAACGAAACCTAATGAAAATAATTGTGACGACAAAATTCGTAGAAATGCAAATGATTCTAATCTGGCTTATCATTTCTTGATTAAAATGTACCTGATTACTAACCATTCAAAAAAACCTGAAAATAGACTCATTCAAATGACATATTTATTTTGAACTTGATACTGCAAAAGTCAAACTAATCCTAGCCATATTTTGAACCTCACAACATGGCGCCCAAATCGTTCATCGCCCAACATTATTCACTTTTGACAATTCGGTTCAGAAGTTTCTGTGACATGTAAGTAGTGACTCACGAGTGCTGTAGGACGCCGCGTGCCGCAGTGAGATCTGTGGTCCCTCTACTTGACTTGTGGTCACACGAGTCCGCTGACAGTCTTAACTTACACTAAATTCATGTATAAGTAATATTAGTGTTTGTTATCTGTTTTGTGCAGTATCTAAATACGTTTATTACTTTTTGCCCAGATTCTATGTAACTATGGAATCGAATTCACCTCTTGTTATGTCAAAACACATTGCACAGCACAATGGCCATGAAAACAATGTATAGTTGAAGAGGCCCTTCTTCAATAGTTTGTAAACTTTCTACTGAAGATATTGATATATTTTCTAAAGAAAACTGTCATAACATAATTTTTATATTTTTTTTTAGTTCGGTAGTGTTTAACTGTTAATAGTACTTTCGACGTTATACCCATTAAGTGGAACTCAGTTCGGTAAGAGTTTTATTGCAATTTTAGATAGCTTTGCAACTTTGAGAGGGTCGGTTAAAGAAAATAGATATAATGTTTTCTCGAATCAAAATGAGCTTTAAGAGAATAAATGTCTAAAGAGCTTGTCAGCTAAGACCCCTTCAAAATGCTAGAGTTAAATTATTTTGGAAGCTCTTTTAGTCCAATTGAACGTTAAAATAATTTGACTTCAAGAATCATCGTTACTCTCTTTCACGATGATTCTGTGTTGATCTGTCAACCAGTGAAAACCAGAGGCACTAGACAAATTGACATTCTATCAGTAATTACAGTTCTCAGTTCTATATATAGAAATGTAGCGTATTTCAAACGTATCAGACTTCTTACAATCGATGTCACTTGGTCTAGAACCCAATATACCTACAACATGGGGTCAATATACATTCTCACATAAAATAAAATATTTTCATAAGAATGTGCAATCGAAAGCAACATAATTTTATAAAAATATGGAGGAAAAACATATAACATTATCATTTTTGTTCAATACCTACCGATATTTGTAAAAGGATAGAAATCCAAACAACACCGATCTCCAGCACACCGTATTCAAACCATATCCTAATTCTCCTAATATATTTATAGCCTATGATAAATATTAACCTTTCTAACATGCGAATGCGTAAAATAAGATTAACTGCGCGGATATCAATCTTAACCATTTGTCAGTTATAAATTACCCAGTTAGCCATCGTTAAATGTTGTTAAAGTTTAATTTTAAAACGGTTAGTATAAACTAGGTGTTTTTGAAACTATTACCGTTTAATTCGTTACTATAGGAGTGCCTGTGCGTGTTTGTAGTATTTAAATTTGATTTAATTAATAGTTGGGATATGTTTTATTTTGCGGATTTGTTCTACTTTCTAATTTTTTAAATATTTCCGTAGGTATTTTATGTAACAAATGCAATCCTAAAGGTTTTAGGTACACGAGTTCAGTCATACAAATCTCTGAAGTATGACATTCCTCTTTTTTATTTTAGTCTACACTGAGCCACTACTAAGGCATCCCCCAAATTCTTCCAGCTATTCTTTTCCTGAGTCACCTTAAACCAGCAATCCTACGTAATATTGTTTTTTATTCATTTTTTTTATTTAATTTAAGTCAAATATTGTAATTTTGAAAAGAAAAATACATTTTCAATATGTTTCTCGTTATGGTCAAAACAATAAGAGGTCCAAGAATTATCCTGGACAAAACGAACGAAAAAATAAGCACACTACTTAACTAATTTTGCAGAGTAAAATTGTGTCTTTTAAAAAAACAAGTATTTTCAATTTATTTATTTGCCAACCGTCTTCAAAAGTTTAACGCAGAGAGCGTTGAACTTTATACTATTATAAGGTTTCATTGAAATTCAAGCGATTAGCGTAGATTACTTGTTATAAATAAAGCGGATTAAATATCAAAATCAACATCGACATCAAGAGATTGTGCCGTTTCTAGGGAAATCCTTGTAATGCGAATTTATCCCTTTTACAGTCACGTGCAAATCGGTTAGTCACATAGGAAAGTTCAAGTTAGTATTTCTTAGAATGTTATGAAGTATTAGCTATTACCGGTGGCTTTATTCCTGTAAGGCATTTTAATAGGGACAAAGAGCCTATCTCTGAATTTCTAGAAATAAATTGTTGTCTTTTCTTAAATTAAACGCAAGTTAAGTGATCGGTTAGGCTGTTGACGATTAAACCAATCATAGCCATTTTCGTTCAAGAAAAAAAAAAAAAATCGTCTATGTCCCTGCGGGGATTAAAACTATGTATAATATGACCTAATCATGTTATTCATGTTCTTATTGTTATAACATTTGTATGTGTTATTCAATAGCTAAATAAAATAAAAATAAAACCGGGGCACAAGTGTAGACTGTAGAGTGAGGTCTCAAAATCTCAAACGTTTTTTTGGCTTTAAGCGCGAATTTATTTACTATTTTTCATTATTGTGAATATTTTTTACTTATGGCAGAGTAAGATAGGTACGAGTTTTACCAACCACTGCTTTCATAGAGTTTTACGTTTCGGAAAATTGTATCTTCCTTTTTTTCGTGAAGAAGCGGCTGCGCAAAACTGAGGCATTCTTGGTGTTATATTTAATCGCACTGCTAAATAAAAATAAAAAAACAAACTTTGCTGCCGTTCGCGTTATAACAACTTTTGACAGCATTTTTAAGGACCTTACACAATAGTGGCGCCACCTGGTGAGCAATAAAACGGTAGCCTTTATTGCTTGTAAGGTAAATCCTTGTTTTTCTCTTTAAAACAATTGATGGCGCACCCCAGGGGGTATTGTGAGTGCTTTGTTTTCTATTAAGTGAGCACACTTCTTTATTTATGGGGGAACGCGATTAAAATCTTCAGAATAAAATTTAAAAATGGCGGTTTGGGAATGAAGAATGGAAGAAGTTTTATTGCAATGGTTTTTTTTTGTCACCCTTGTTGATCTAACCCCTATTGGTCGCATGATCGCTGCTTCTGAGCAACGGTCCTGGGTTCGATGCCCATGTCATGCTAAGCTTATAAAGTGTCTAGGTTTGTGCCAGGTTGATGGCTATGGGCTAATATATATCTGGCCATATACACGCGTGTGAGAGCTCGCGAGGATGATGTACATTGCTATAGCATTGAGTTCAATCATGAAGTATTTAGTTTAAAAACTCAATTTATTTATTAAAACTGAAAACTAAAACTAAAAAATATACAACAGGCGGCCTTATCACTTTCCGCGATATCTTCCAGGCAACCTGGAATGTACAGCAATCTTCCTGTCAATGTACAGTATTTCCTCGGCCTCTCGCGCGAGAGTATACAGCCGGCATTATATATTTGACCGAATAACTGGCGAAATGTAGGTGTCCTAAATAAGTATAACAAATCAAATTCACATTAAATAAACTTGTTTTACTGTGAACCTATTCGCATTTCCGAACTCATTTGTCACATAAGAAATCCATGTCAACTGTTCCTAGGTTGAGAAGGAGTCCAGAATTGATTCTCTAGGTTTATAGTCCATAACATTTAAAACTTTCGCGATGACAGCAAAATCAAGCCTTCAAATAGTAATTGATACTTACAATTGAGCCAGCCTTACATTTTACATAAATATTTATTGCTGTCTATTTTTATTAGCGTTCAATTGTATTGGATTAACCTAGAAGTTATATAATATAAGTAATGTAATGTAAGTTAGTATAATATAAGTAAAATCATACCTGTACTGTCAATGGAATAGGTAGGAATGTTTAGTAACCACATTTCATTAATTATGCTTTAGTTCCCGCAGGCTCAAATCCAGGCACCGGGTTGCCAGTTGAAAATATAAATGAAACTTTGGCTGATTTGTGTATCTATTCCAATAATTTACGGTCAGCATCCAAAGAAGTTAACGCAACATTACATCATCCCTGTATTTCTCGACGGGTTTGGCAGAGCTGTACCAGTGTACATCAGTACACCAGTGTGCATCGCTGAGGCATTCAATAACTATTTTATCGATAAAATTCAGCCAAATCCAGATGTCACCAGCAAATCTAAATCTTTTAAAATTAAGACCAATAATAAATCTATGTTCATGGCGCCTAGTCTTCCATTAGATATACACATAATAATAATGTCATTAAATAATACAAGCAGCGTAGGATACGACGGTATTTCTACAAAAATATTAAAAAAAGTATCAATGGAAATATGCGGTCATATAAGTCATCTAATTAACCTAAGTATTAGCGCAGGTGTCTACCCAGATGCCTTGAAAACATCAATTATAAAGCCCCTGTTTAAGAAGGAAAATAGAGAACTAATGGAATCTTATCGGCCCATCTCACTTATTCCCGTAATTACAAAAATATTTGAGAAATATATCTATAATGAATTGTACACATTTATTGAAAAATATAACATTTTGTGTGAGGAACAGAAAGGATTTAGACAACATAAGACAATTAATATGGCCATATTTGACTTCATGTACAATGTTATTAACAATGTCGATAATCGTAGACCTGTCTGTGGCATATTTTGCGATATGACCCAGGCATTTGATTACGTGCATCATACTACTCTGTTAACAAAACTTGAAGCCTATGGTATTAGAAGCAATGTTATTCATTTAATTGAATCTTACTTAAAAATAGAATACAAATAACTGAAATTAACCAAATTAATACAGCAAATAAGAAGGAAGAGGTAGTGCGATCTTCGGAGCGTTAAGTTACGTTTGGAGTATCACAGGGGAGTCAAAATCAAAATCAAAATCATTTTTTTTATTTCACATAGGCCTACATGGGCACTTATAAAACGTCGATAAAATGTGCACGGTTCGGGTTGGTCGTTTCCTATGGAGAAGAACCGGCAAGAAACTCCATGGTTACTCTTTTAAAAATGGTTTGGTTTTACAATATTTCCATGTTACAGCGTTAGTACTTAGATATGGGGGACAACGTAGGCCCGAATTATGACAATAAGTCGTAAGAAACTAAAAAAAAAGAAAAAGATTATATAAAAAAGTTAACAAATGTTAACTAGCATCTAGAAGGCCTACAATGTTCACACATTCACAAAACAATCGGTAAAAGAATCTATACAAAGGTAAAAATAATAAAAATAAGTATAACAAGACTAAATTTAACATGTTGCACAAATTTTGTTATCAGTGCTGTAACTATTCTTAGCAAAGGGCTTTAAAGATGATTGAAAACCATTGTAAAAAGTCTAATTAAAAGAAGGAAAGAAAAAATGAGATTGAGAATAGTTAGAGACATCCACATATTTGTGCCGTTTACAAGTTACCAGGGAAGCTGCATGCGCAGAAGGAGCTAAGGCCAAATGTTTTTATCTTCAACGTAGTCCTTGATTTTATAATATGCTTTTTTAACAAGGATACGTTTGATGTAGTTTTTGAACCTTCCATCGGTCAGTTCTATAACTGACTTTGGCAACTTGTTATAAAAGCGTATACTGTTTATAAGAAAAGACTTGCTAGTTTTCGTTAATCTGAATTTGGGTATTACAATTTCGTGCTTACTGTGTGTATTTAAATTATGGAAGTCGCTTCTAGTTTTGAAAAGCCCCCGATTTTTACGGACATACAAAATACATTCCAAAATATAAAGTGAAGGTAGAGTCAGTATATCGATCTCTTTAAATTTTTCTCTGAGGGACTCGCGAGGACCCATTTTATAGATTGCGCGGATTGCCCTCTTTTGTAGGATGAAAATTGAGTCAACGTCTGCTGCTGATCCCCACAGCAGAATGCCATAAGACATAATACTGTGGAAATAAGCATAGTATACTAACCTAGCTGTAGCTACATCGGTTAGCTGCCTTATTTTCCTGGAGTGGAGTGTGCTGGATCCTTTTATATTTATATTTGGATTTGAATTTGTCCTAATAATTTTAATTTTAAATATTAGTTTTCATTCATAATAAGGCCTATTTCCAATTTATTAACTAGTTTTAAAACGTAATTAAGTGTTTTGTGTTAAATACAAACACTACTAGTGCAAAATAAGTGTTAAAATTTAATTGTGTTTCGTTGACAGTTACCGGCTCAAGCGAATGTTATTTTTTCGCCTCGGTATCAGGTACAATACTACATATTTTACTTGAATTTGGATTGTTTGCGTTTTAATATTTTGTTAACAATTAATTGGATCACTTTTATTACGGTTACAAGTTAATGCCAATGACCTATAAAACGTAAACATAACCTTAATTAGTTTGGTGACAGAACTTCTTTCTTAAAGATCTAAATTTCATTTTTCCGTTCAACTAATCATCTGTTACTCATTCTACTTCTCTTTTCCGACCTCTTCTTTCTTCTCTTTAATCATGATTATGACTCGCAGCGCGCGGGCTCGCCTAGAAGAGACCAAACTCAGTCACGCTTTGAGCGAATTAAAGGCGTCTCAGCAGTTCTGTGACCAACTGATAAGGGAAAAAGATGAAAACGAAATAGAGTTCCTTAGTGTCCTTGACAGGAATAGCAAACTGAAAACAGAAATGGCTCAGTTATATACTCAACACACTGATGCCATAGCAGCCCGGGACAGGCTCCAAGTTGTTGTGGACGGGTTCAACCAGTGTAGCAATGAGTATGAACAAGCTCTTAGTCACAATTATTTACTACAACAGCAGCTACATGAGGCTCAAAGTCAGATTGAATATCTTGAAACTACAAATCATAACATCACTGCCTCGTTGAATCAAAGTCTATTCAATGAATTGGTGCCTGTTGCCCCGTCAATGGTTACTGCAATAAATCCCTCTTACACAATAGATTTAACAGGTCATGATGATTCAAAATCAATTAAATCATTGAGGGTAGTCACTAGTAAAAATAAAATAAAAAAGTACATTAAAATTAACAAATACATAGTTAAAACTAAGAAAATGATCAAAAAACAAAGGTTTTTCATCAAAAATGTAAAACTTAATAGAGAAAGGTTGAATCTACTTAAACAATTAGATATGTATTCATTTAATTTAGAAAAAAGTACTAGGAAATACCAAACTGACACAGAAGACTTGCGGTATGAACTTGACCATCTACAGGAGAAACTTACTTCTATGACCATCAAATATACAGCCTCTGAAAACCAAATGAGGGAATATGTATTGGCAATGAATGAGCTGGTAAGCTCACAAACTAACAAATGTGATCATTGTCAACCACCATCTGTTGAACCCACACCGGACCATTCATTGACAATATGTGATGCCACCATACCGCAGTCTAGTGCAAGTTTGCCATTAGAAATTACTAACCGTTTGCCTAAAAATAATGTAAATACAGAAATAGTATTATTTTGTGATGAAATTGGAAAGGATCTAGGCCACTTGTTGACAAATAGATATCCAGGACACTCAATAATGAACTACTGTATGCCTGGTTGTTCTTTATTATTTGACATAATTAAAAAAGTTATAAAATGCAATTTTAACCAGGATACATCATTATTAATATTTATTGGTAATAGGGGCAATGTGAACAAAGGAGAATTACTCCAACATTATAACTCTTTGTGCAACCTTAGTTTAAAAAAAATTGTGATGTTCACATTCCCATACAGCCAAAGTTTGCCACAGGAAGAAAACATACTTAGGTATGAATTGAATAGGACATTACATAATTTAACATATAGTAGTAATTTATTCCATTTAATTGACACTAACAATTATGTTGGTAATCACTTTTATTTGACAAAAGATAAATTTTTCATGGATAGGTACTTTCTTTCAAAGTATTATAAAAGACAGATAGCTGTGTCGCTATCATATTATTTTTCTACTACAGCCAAGAATTTGGCTAAACAACTTGCTTCTATTGAGCAATGCCAAGGAATGTTATTTAATTCAGCCAATAATTTGGTATCAGAAATTGATATTAATAGTAATTTAAATTAGAAATTAGGACAATAGGGACAACCTCTTGCAAAAGCATACAGCATAAAAATTGCAAAGTAAAATCAAATAAAAGTTTAAATTCGGTAAATAGTATTAACCTGGTGCATCAAAATATTCAAGGATTTATGAACAAAGATTTAGAAGTAGAATTATTTATGAACTTTAACAGTATTGATATTCTTTGTATAACAGAACATTGGCTTAAAAGCCACCAGTTATTGTTCAATTTTAATAATCACCAGGTTGGTAGTTCATTCAGCAGAGTTAATGCTATACATGGTGGCTCATTGATTTTAGTAAGTAACCAGCTTAAATTTAAAGACCGTAAGGATATTGTGAGCCTATCTGTTGAGCGGACAGTTGAAATAGCTTGTATAGAATTGGAGCAGTTTATTGTATTAAGCGTATACAGACCCCCCTTCAGGATTGTATGACTGCTTCGAAAAGGTAATGGATGAAGTGTTACACAAAATTTGTAACTCGAATAAATCCATTATCACTTGTGGTGATTTTAATGTTAATTTATTAGAAAACTCAGGTTCTTGTAGTAAAATAATAAGTCTGTTTCAGTCCTACAATCTTGTAAACCTATTTTTGGAGCCTACAAGAATAACCCCTTCTAGTGCTACATGCTTAGATAATATTTATACTAATGTTATACCAGTCCACAAAGAAATTATAAATTTACTAGATTCTGATCATTGCGGGCAGAGGATTACTATACCAAACCAAAGCAACAAAGTGGCTAAAAAGGATATCACTGTTAACCCCAAAACTGCAAGTCGCTTGGCAGCTTTTAAAGTTAAACTCATTAATAAATTACCAATTTTGTCAATTGATGCTGATCCTAATCATCTATATGATGATTTTTTTAGTATATACTGTAAACAATTTAATTCGACCTTTATTCCCAAGACTATCTCCGTTAATAGTAACGCATCATTCAGTGATTGGGCTACCATTGGTATTCATAAGAGTAGAACACGGCTTTATGAGCTGTACAGTGAAAGGACTTATGTAAACACTGCTGAATTTAATTTATATGTTAGAAATTATTCAACATTATTTAAAAAAGTTTGTTGTTTGGCCAAGTCGCGTTATTTGAGCTCAAAGATTAAAAACAGTAGTAATGTTATTAAAACGACTTGGAATATTATTAATAGTGAAACGGGTAGATCTGGTAACCGAAATATTGACTACGGCCTGTCTATTAATGGCAACATCATAAAATCAGACTCACAAGTCGCAGTGGCCTTTGAAAATTTATTTTCAGATATTCCCGTTTCAACGACTAAATCCTTAAACTCATTACCTTCTGTTGCTGAGTCTTTGCTAAAAGAAAATGTTAACGTTTGCGATTCGGAATTTCTTTTTGAACATATTACTTGTAAAGACATAATTAAAACCTTTCACACTTTAAATGTTAAAAAGACTGCAGATCTGTGGGGTCATTCTGTAGAAGTTGCTAAGTCTATTATTGACATTGTCGCACCTAGTTTAGCTATTATCTTTAATAATTTATCGACTGTGGGGAGTTTCCCGACCTTATGAAAAATAGTAAAATAATGCCTTTGTTTAAATCAGGTAGTACATCAGGCCCTACAAATTATAGACCTATTTCAGTACTACCTACGTTTAGCAAAATATTTGAGAAATTAATTTTAGAGCAATTGCAAAGATTTTTTAATAAACATAAATTATTACATACCAAACAGTTCGGTTTTACAAGGGGTCGTTCAACTACTGATGTGTTGAACTTTTAGGACATATTTATAATGCATGGGAAGATAAGTGCGATGCCTTGGGAATATTTTGTGATTTGTCCAAGGCATTTGATTGTGTTTTTCATGAAACGCTAATCAGGAAACTCCGCCACTACGGGATCCGGAACAGCGCTCTGGATCTTCTTACTTCATATTTGAGTAATAGGATTCAGACCGTTGACGTTAATGGAAAAAGATCTCCTGGATCTATGGTAACAATGGGAGTCCCACAGGGCTCGATTCTTGGTCCTTTCTTGTTTCTTATTTATATTAATGACTTGCCTTACCTCATAAAGGATAACCATGATATAGTGTTGTTTGCGGATGATACTTCACTTTTGTTTAAACTTAAACGTCAGCAGCTGGTTACTGACGATGTAAATAGCGCGATCTCAAAAGTAGTTCACTGGTTCAATGTTAATAATTTACTTCTTAATTAAAAAAAAACCAAATGCATTAAGTTTACCCTACCTCACGTTAGGCAGGTGAAAACCGATGTGTTGATAAAGGGCGAAGAATTGAATCCTGAAAGTAGCACAGTATTCTTAGGCTTAACTTTGGATGCTAAGCTTCAGTGGGGCCCACATATAGATAAATTGTCAAAGAAGCTAAGCTACGCAGCATATGCTGTTAGAAAAATTCGTAATTTAACTGACATAGAGACAGCCCGTTTAGTATACTTTAGCTATTTTCATAGTGTGATGTCGTACGGTATTCTGTTGTGGGGAAATGCCGCCGACATCCAGACTATCTTTGTTTTGCAGAAAAGAGCTGTTCGGTCAATTTATAAATTAAGCCCAAGACACTCTTTCAGAGAGAAATTTAAGGAGATTAATGTAATGACTGTGCCTTCTCAGTATATTTATGAAAATCTTTTATATGCCCATAAAAATATAAAATTGTTTAAAAAATACAGTGATATCCATAACATAAATACTAGGAATAAACACAAATTTGTAGTACCTACAACAAGGCTCAAGAAAATAGGTGGCTCGTTTAGATGTCAATGTGTACGCTTTTGTAATAAGCTTCCAAGCCACGTACAACATCTAAGTCTTAATAAATTCAAATCTTTTATTAAACGTAAATTGTGCCAGAAAGCGTTTTATACAACTAAAGATTACCTTGAAGACAAAAAGGCTTGGGATTGAGCTGCTCCAATTAATTTTGTTTTTTTTATTATATTTTGCACCGTGAATTTTGTTTTTGTTTTTTTGGTTTTCTTGCAATGACAAGAATATTTACTTTTTAAAGTATTATATTATTTTATATTAATTATTGTGAGTGTGAAGACTATGTGGATCATTCTTTTTTATTTTAATTTATATTTATCTTAGTTTTAATCATGGTCTGGCAGTTTGAGTAGTTTATGCGGCCTACCCGAATGTCCTTTCTTTGGTATTGTTCGTCGAATCGTTGAGCTCCTTAAATTCTGAGTTGAGCTGCTCGGTTATTGACAAATGCGTGCACTGACTGGACAGGTCCACTCAATCTGGCTGGTTCTTTCCTCATAAGACCATTTCAGACATCAGTCTACATGGTCTTCACATGATTTAACCAATATTTTGTCTGGACTTTAAAAGAGACTGTGACCTCTGAGTTTGTTTCGGCCTTTCTTCTCAGAGTAGTCAGATAGGAAACGCCGACCTCATCTAGTTTTAAAAAATATGTTCGATATGTAAAAGTGTTTGTATAAACCAACTTACAGAAATAAAATCATTTATCATTTATATTGTACATCAATGACTTACCTGAATGCATTGAGCAACCAATCACACGGTTTGCGGATGATAGTACCGTGACAATACCTTGTAAAAGTGTAGTGACCTATGAAAGTGACATCAATCAATCTTTAAAATTAATTGTGAACTGGTTAGATGAAAACAATTTAAAAATAAACTTGAGTAAAACAAAAGTTATACATTTCAGCCAACGGATACCTAGCATGAACCTTAATGTACACTACAATAATGATGTCCTAGAAGAAGCTGAATCTACAAAATTCCTGGGTCTCGAAATAGATAAACATCTTAACTGGAAATCACACATTAATATTTTATGTAAAAAAATAAGTAAATCCGCATATGCTTTACATACATTATCGTCAATAGTACACACGGATGCACTCCTTACTACCTACTATGGTATAGCAGAATCCCATCTACCATATGGAATAATATTTTGGGGTAACTCAACCGAAAAAGAAACAGCTTTTAAGGCTCAAAAAAGATGCATACGTTCGATGTTCATGCTTAAAACTACCGATAGTTGCATGCCATACTTTAAACATGACCCAATCAAACAACTGAGATTTCCTATAGTGGCCACCTTCACCAACATTACGTTATATAAGGCGGCACACTATACCAGGCAACCCCTTACGAGGTGTCTGGGATCATCTTCGGTAGGTCACGCCTCCGAGATCACTCGCCCCTGGTACTCAAGAGAAAATGTGAGTCGCATCGTGATTACTCACTACCATTTGTCCAGAATGGTACCGGAGCAATAAAGCCGCTCACCACACGCACCCCAGCACGCCAACACTAGTGCAAGCACCGGCACCAGCGCAGTTGGTGCTAGCGGATTCAATCCCCGTTAAGGACGCCAGAGAAGCTGGCTCCCATTTCTCCAGAATGGTCCCGGAGCTGTAAGCACGCTCACCTCTCGAATACAAATCATCGCATCTACCCAATGCCTACAGCTGGGTTGCCGGAAAACTAATCCAACGGGTAGTCCTCTACTTTCTATCCAGGAAAGTGCCATACTTTAAACAGTATGAAATACTGACACTGCCATGTTTGTACATACTAGAAGTAGCTGTGTTTGTTAAGTTGAATCCAAATCGTTTTAAACGTCTTGCCGATGTAGTTTCACGTAATAGACGCGACAATACCCTACTGTGTCATCACTCCGCTAAGACAGCACTAATGCGCAAAAGTGTTTACTGCATGGCTCCGGTCATATATGTCACGTCGAGGTACCTATGAATTATAGGACCACCATCATCAAATCCAATCCTTAGAGGCAATTCCTTCATTCTTCATAGGAACGGGTGAACTTCAATAACACACATCACTGGAATGAAACTCGAAAGTATTTATTTGACTTCGTTACAGGCACTTTGAGTTTTCATTCGAACTTGAAGCTAAAACCACATGGTATGGCTCGCTGGGTCGCAAATCCCTTGTCGATCTCTAGAGAAGACCCAGCAAGAAACTCTAGGATACTCTTTTAAATCTTTTTGATGTGAAACATCTATAGGCGCACGTGAGACCGATTTCTGGCGTGGCGACGCGTCGCCACGCGCAATCGACTGTGCGTTTCTCTCTCACTCGATCCGGCGTTAAGCCATCTCTTTCGCTCCACTGAGCTCGGATACCTATAATGTATACTCTGTTTATTACAGTACTCATAACCTGTGTTTTTCTGGTAAATAAATCATTTTTCTGTTCTGATAATAAAATGTCTGACCGTGATAATTTAGAGAGTGGAAGTGATCAGCCTCCTGCAAAGAAAGCAAAATCACACTATGACACATTATCAAGTCATCAGTAAGTTAATTATATTTTTATAATTAAAGTATGCATTTATCTGTGCATTTAGCACGCGTATATTTGGTGTGTATTGAGCGCCAGTAAATGTAAAATCTACTCTCTAGGTAGATTAAAATTCACATAAATTTCATTGCATATCATGTTTTTAAATTAATTATTAATTTTAATTTCATTCTTATTGAAATTAATGCATTAAAACAATTGCTGTAACAGTAATACCGTTCTCAGAGGCAACATCGAATGTAACTATTACCGAAGTCACTGATTAAACTAATTGAGTAGTTTCGATTTAAAATAAATATGTAAATTTTTGTATTTAATGAAAATGAATGTTTATTTAATAAAAAATCATCGTTATCTAGAAAAAAAAATCGTTATATTTTTTATTTTATTTTATTGACATTTTTAGTTCCTACCACAATCTGTTCTTTTCTGCATACTACTTTTACGAAATAACGTCGATGTTTCACATCTACCAGGCGTCCCGTGACGGCTCCATTTTTTTTTTTATAGTTTACACAATCACTTTATGACAGTTAGCGTTACATGTTTATTAGGTTTTCAAACATCTCATCAATCAGATTTATTAAACAGTTATTATTCTACACGTACGTAAAGTAAGTACCTACGCGCGATGCGCGTTCTGTATCTTAGTGGGCGGAACTTCTACATTGTTTTTGTTTAGACACTAATTACTTGGATAGTTGAATAAAGCTAGCAAACAATACTAAAATGCTGCTCAGTTAATTATTTTAATATTAAACAACCCCAATACTCACAAATACAAAGTAATTTGTAGATTATTATTTAAATAGGAATCTCATCATAAAACTATCCAAGTTTCCGGTGATCTGACAATCTTACTAATCAGAAGGTTTCCCATTATTATATAGCTGTGTAAAATAGTCTTAAGACTTTTTGGTATTTAATAATTTACTCAAATTTGTTAAGTTCTCATATTAAATTATTAAATCTAGTTATTGGTCATTCAAATTATAACATCCGGCATTGTTGACAACTTTGCATAATAAGAATAGCATAAAGTCATAATCAAACATTTACTTCGTCAAATGGGCAACAGTTGAAATGAGAACAAATCTGAAAGTCCTACAATAAGTAATCCCGTTTTATTTAAACATCTCGTATTAATTAAACATTGAAATTAGCTTATCAGATGATCTTCATTCAAACAGTTCAATAACTAATTCCACAATAAGCCAATAGATGGCGCTGAACCTAAAACCCAACTTAAATAGACCTTGAAATAGTTAAATTGGTATCTCAGAGATGACAGGATTAACGAGTTTGTCTTGATTGACAATTAAAATGATTAATTAGGATAATGAATTAGCAAATTCACGCCTACGCGGCGACATATATGATAAAATACCGAAAAGTTGGAAAAAATCGCCGCTATCGTTATTTAAAAAACGGCTTCGAAGCTTTTTAAAAGTCAAAGCATATTATAGTGTAACAGAATTCTTAAGTGAAAAAAAAAATTGAATCTTCCTGTTGAAATGTTTTAAAATAAGAATCATACTTGGTTTTTGTTTTTCTTTGTATTGTCTGTTAAAGTTTAGTAGATTAGTTTAAGTTAGTTATTATATGACATTGTTCTTGTTTAATATTGTGACATTTCAAATTTATAATTTTATGTGCTGTAACTATGTATTGATAATTGTATTGACATTTTGTAATAATAATGAATGAATCTTATTTATTAATCTAATTGTGATATACTTGTATGCTATTTTTGGCTAACATAGCGGCAAAAATGTTATTTAAGACCTAATGTTACCTATGTCTACAAATGATTAAATGATTAAATGATTAAATGATTAAATTAGTTTAAGTTTTTTTATTAATTTTTGTAATTTTTGCATGCCTATTGGTAAAATATGGCTGGACCCTATACCACCATTGTACTGTACCCATATTTGCAAAATAAAATATCTTCATCTTTATCTTTGTACCTATAGTACTAACCTTCTTCTTCTTCTTCCTAGCACTATCCCACTTTAGGTGGGGTCGGCTCTCCTAATTTTCTGGCGCCAGGACAATCTGTCCTGGGTTGTCCCCTGTTGTTGGGCAACAGTTGAAATGAGAACAAATCTGAAAGTCCTACAATAAGTAATCCCGTTTTATTTAAACATCTCGTATTAATTAAACATTGAAATTAGCTTATCAGATGATCTTCATTCAAACAGTTCAATAACTAATTCCACAATAAGCCAATAGATGGCGCTGAACCTAAAACCCAACTTAAATAGACCTTGAAATAGTTAAATTGGTATCTCAGAGATGACAGGATTAACGAGTTTGTCTTGATTGACAATTAAAATGATTAATTAGGATAATGAATTAGCAAATTCACGCCTACGCGGCGACATATATGATAAAATACCGAAAAGTTGGAAAAAATCGCCGCTATCGTTATTTAAAAAACGGCTTCGAAGCTTTTTAAAAGTCAAAGCATATTATAGTGTAACAGAATTCTTAAGTGAAAAAAAAAATTGAATCTTCCTGTTGAAATGTTTTAAAATAAGAATCATACTTGGTTTTTGTTTTTCTTTGTATTGTCTGTTAAAGTTTAGTAGATTAGTTTAAGTTAGTTATTAGTTTAAGTTTTTTTATTAATTTTTGTAATTTTTGCATGCCTATTGGTAAAATATGGCTGGACCCTATACCACCATTGTACTGTACCCATATTTGCAAAATAAAATATCTTCATCTTTATCTTTGTACCTATAGTACTAACCTTCTTCTTCTTCTTCCTAGCACTATCCCACTTTAGGTGGGGTCGGCTCTCCTAATTTTCTGGCGCCAGGACAATCTGTCCTGGGTTGTCGGGTCGGGCAATTTTTCCTCCGATAGGAGTTTTGTCATGCTAGTCCACCACGTAGCCGGAGGTCGTCCTCTACCTCTCTTATGTTCAGGTAGTTGCAATGCTTTCTTTACTACGTGTTCCTCGTCTCTTCGCATCACGTGACCATACCATCTTAGACGGCTCTCGGTTAGTTTCTCCGATTTAGGGGCGACCTTAAAGCTACCGCGGATATGCTCGTTTCTTACTTTATCCAGTCTCGTCACACCCCCAGACCACCTTAGCATCTTCATCTCGGCAGTGTGAAGCTTTTGTACGTGCGTCGTTTTCACTGGCCAACATTCTGCTCCGTACATCATTGCCGGCCTCACCGCCGTTCTGTAGATCTTGCCTTTGGTTCTTACTGGCATACGAGCGCCGCATAAGACTCCTGTTAGTGATCGCCACTTCAGCCATGCCACGTTTACCCTGTGTAGTACATCGGCGTCGACGTCTCCTTGGTCTGTGATTACTGAGCCTAGGTATTTGAACTTGTTTATTTTCGGCACAGGAGTACGATCTGGGTAATAGATTGTGGCTGGGCCACTGCTGTTGTTAAACTGGCACTGTAAATGTTCAGTCTTTGCTCTACTGACTTTAAGACCTGCAGACTCTAGAGCAGTCATCCAAGTGGTCAAGGTGTTCTGTAACTCGTTTGCTGATCTGGCCATTAGGACGATGTCGTCTGCGTACAGGAGGTTCCAGGGCAGTGGCGCTTGGATATGTTTAGTAACATAATCCATCACAATGTTGAAAAGTAACGAGCTAAGGGCAGAGCCCTGATGAACTCCCACCACAACCTCGAACTCCTCTGTCAGACCTGCGGGACTTTTGACTCTCGTACGGACGTCAGTGTACATGTCTTGGACTAGTTTAATGTATATATCCGGCAGATGTTGTGCTCTCAATGCTTGCCAAACTAGTCTGCGTGGTACCCTATCGAACGCCTTTTCCAGATCTTTAAAGATGAGGTGCAGATCCTCTTTATTGAGCCGATGCTTCTCCGTCACCACTCTTACCGCCTGTATAGCATCTGTTGTAGATTTCGAGGGGGTAAAACCGAACCTATAGTACCTACTAACCATTTGCCTGATAATTATTTGATAAGAGTAAGTTATTTTGCTCTTGAAACTTCCCACATAGACTAGATACTTTTTTCGTGTGGATTACCCATCCAAAGACTTCTGCCGCTCTGGGTGAAGTGGAATGGCGTAACAGACTTTTACTGACTAAAACCCACCCGTGATCCTTCAGTTGCTTGTGCCAGGGCCCCGGGAACTCCCTTTCAAATTTATCCGCGACCCAGACAGCCATTAATTTTTGCTTACATCTGTATGAGGCGCGCGTGGAATACTAAGCGCCGTCGACTCAGGCTTGGGCCTGATCGGACGGTGAGCCAGGCACTACTCGCCGTCTGCAGACCCGCGCCTACGGTGGCCGGGAATCGGCTTGCGATCCCCAACGCCCTGAGCGTCTCCTGCGGTTGCTTGGGGCATGAGGTCGTCTCCGTAACGTCTACCTCACATGTTCCGCCTCCTCCTTAGTGAGCATTACTGCTATGCAGAAGGAGGTGACAGCTTCCCAGCTTCTCGCTCCGTATCATGGCCTGAACGAGGGCCGGACGCGAGAGTTCGAAACCGCTGATCGCCTCCACGAGGAGAAATTCCCGACCTGCTAATCAAATTCGGGACTCTTAAGGCCAGCAGACTCGAAAGATATGAATAATAAATATAAATAAAAAAGATGTGGTCAATCATGATAGACATGAGGCAGAAATGTATGTATGTTTGGTTATGGTTGTTTGTAACTTAACATAGACGGAAATCCACATCGCGTTTTTCATCTCGCATGTGATTAGTCGATTTTGCATACACTTCGCCCTTTGCATTGCCGAATTAATTACGCAGTTAGGCTACTGGCCATACTACGCAGCCGGGCACAATCTACTTTATCGCCATCAGTCCACATTTTCACCAGTTACGTACGAGTACATATTCTGCAATTTTGTGACAGCAATAAAACGCTCCATAACACTTTTTGCGACTTTAATTTCGTGAAAACCTATTTCGGTTAGAACTTTGGCGTCATAAATTAGGGTACCGAGGGTAAAACACTATAAATACCGTAAAACTCTTATGAATACTTCACAAAATACTCGTAAACAAAGCCTGCCCTGTTACCTCCAGACATTAATATCCTATTCCCTTCTGGGCAAAAATTTGTTTTCAATAGACTAGCGTCTAGTTTTATAGGTAGCGAAACCTGAAGCGGTTTCAGGAGAGAGATCGTATAATAAGTAAGTGAAACAATATGGACAATATAGGGTTGAAAAACAGAAGTACCACTTAACATTACGACAGTTTTCCTCAAAAGATTTTGAAGAATTGTATAGTGCTTATGCCTGTACGCCCCATCATCAAAGTGGCTGCAAGCGCAACTGCGGAGCGTGTGGTCTTGGATACAATCCCGGTCGAGATATCTGGATTTTCCAGAACGAAAATTCTCAGCAGGTGCCAGTCCAGAGTGAGTATTTGTGCCCCGTATGGTACAAGGCGCTTAATGAAGTGCAGGTATACTACACAGCAGTCTGACATCCAGTCTGGCAGAGGGATATCGTGTTGTCCAGTAGGTAACTGGGTTGTACAGGTAAGATAGGCAGTCGCTTCGTTTATAAAGCTTCATTCTATCGCATCCGCTTAGACTGGAAGCTGGCCTCAATTTAATTGGGAAGAAGCTAAGCAGATGATGATTCTATATACAATAGATAACAGTCTGCTAAAGCTTTGAGGCATACTGGCGTCAATTTGTATTTATGTATCTAACTAATCTTACTAAGATTACTGTTATGTTCCTGTACGTTGGCAAGGCTTTTCGATTATGAAGTTTTTATGGAAATGGCTTGGCATATAAAATATACCTTCGGCTCAAAAGAAATTTCTGAAGTGTACTGTGAGTTATTATCTTCGTTCATTGATAAATATTCATAGGTATGTTCATGTTTTACTAAAGGGATCAAAATATCTCGAAGGCTTGTACTAAAAATAGGACACTTATATTTTGTCGAAATACCTAAGGAACCTCAGATAGGGTGTATTCAGATGGGCTGCTCAGGTTGTTTCATTGAATTTCTAATATATTTAGATACCATTGAAGTAAGAGGGATAACTGGCTGTTGTTCAAACAGTCATAAATAATTGGATGGATTTGGGTAAAACTTGAAACATATACCAATAGACCATGGCACGTTCTTGATTGAAATATAGGATATTTTTTATCTAAATATATGAAAGGATTCCTTTAGTACTTAACTATACAAGTAAAACCACGGGGCAGGTAAGTACTTACATTAAAATTATAATAATTATGACACCGACCCGAAAAAAAAAACCATGGATTCAGTACATGATTCTCAACTCGTACGGTATTGAAATTTAAAAACTGTCCGATCATCCGTAAAGACATATATTGTAATGTATGTGTAATAAATTAAATGACACAACCATACGAGGTACACAATACAGCAATACAGGTATCTACTTGGTTTTAGTACTGAATTGATTTCATGGGACAGGTTGGTAGGTAGTCGTTGTTGGGGCTTCCAAAGGATTGATGCAGAGATGGGTAGGTCACAGGAAAATGAGAAGAAGGGATGATAGCGAAAGAGGTAAAAATTACTAAAGTCGTATAAAAGTACAATAAAGTTCAATCTGCCTAGCCTTTGCCCAACTTTATTGGGATCGGCTTCCAGTCTAACCGGATTCAGCTAAGTACCAGTTTTTTTAATGGAGCGACTGCCTATCTGACCTCCACAACCCAGTAACTGGGTAACACGATACCTCTTGGCTAGACTGGTGACATATCTAAGGCTTCTGACTACCCGTAACGACTGTCAAACATCTTCAAATTACAGCTGACCATAGGCTTAACGTGCTTTCCAAGACACGGAGGAAACTCGGTATGTTGAAATGGTCACCCATCCACGGACCGACCACGTCAAGCGTTGCTTAGCCTTGATGATAGACCAGTGCGGCTGTTATTATTTAGCCACGAGCCCTTCATAAAAGTACAATACAGTTGTTGTATTAAAATCAACTTTTACGTTTTGGTAATTACAATTTACTCATACACAAACTTAAGCCGTAACCAACATTTTAAAATAATAATTGGTTTTATTCACGACTTTTCTCTGGAAATAGTCATAGACATGTGAAAAGTTTTTTTCGGCACAGAATTCATCCCGCGATTCTTGTGACCACAACCAAAAGGTTTACCAATTTTTATCTGAATATGTATTTCAAAACGCCATTCACCTAAGCACAAACATCAATCTATTTTGAACTTTAATACTTTGCAATAAGGTCACATGTCTATGAATTTAGGCTTTATTTACACAAGCTTCTAGTCTACCCACGCAAGTCAAAGTTCCTATCGTTTCTAGAGTATTAATTTAGATATCCTTTTCTTACAAAAGAATTTAAACCGTTCTTTTAAATCTTTAAATTTAATATCAGTTGTGTTAGTTTTGAAATTAGCGTAGGCGTTAACATTCGTGCAAATACTAGATAAAATAATTTATGGCATTGATATCTAGTTTTGATATGGAAGTAAACGAGTTTTCCTAATGTATATAGTTTAGTATGGGTACATTGGAAGCCGGTAGCTAAGTGTAGCGTTACATACTACAATATATAATAATAATAATACAAATTATTATGATGTGGTCATCTAGCCAGTTCCCAGTTCAATGGTGACTTTCATGTTTATTTAGTTATAATATACCTATAACCATCTTTCATAGATGCAATAAAATAGCATCCACTGTAGTATGTTAAAGGTGGGACATTCTAAAGACCCCGCAACCAGCTTGCTGACTGGCTTATACACACATCAACACGGTCTAGGGATATTTCATACTCAATTAAATAACTCGAAAAGTACTGGCCGCATTGGAATCTTTTATACACCGATTTGTTTGTAATTTATCTCAAACTAATTCCAAATTCAAATTTTTGAAAATTGTTTTGTTTCGGTGGCATAAAAATGTCTTGATGTGTAGGAGAGGGAATTTTCATTTGTGCGAAATTTACAAAACAATACGATTTACGTTTAGTTACAGTTTTTTTTCATTTTTAAACGAAAGATAAAGTTAAAATTGAGGTATTGTAGCCATGCAACGCCAACATTTGACGAGGGCGGAGATGTTACGAGCTGTGGGAATGCTGGAAGCTGGGTCTGTTCAGCGTAATGTTGCTGAGGCTATAGGGACCCACCAAAATGTAATTTCAAGATTGTGGACACGATATCGTGCCACAGGTGAAGTAGCAGAGAGGCACCGGGGCCCAAGTCGCATCACTACCCACAGACAAGACCGATTTTTGCAAATTACTGCGCGAGCTCAACCAAATGCAACGGCGACTCAATTGGTCCAAAGACTGCGAGTGGAACACCAAGTGCTTGTGAGTGACCAAACTGTAAGAAGGCGACTGCATGAAAGCAATCTACGCTCTCGTAGCCCACTCCGGGTCCCACCTTTACGGAGAGGCAATCGTGGACGACGATTAGAATGGGTTCGGAACCACGTGGACTGGGGCCGTGAGCAATGGTCTAATGTGCTGTTCACGGATGAATCCAGGTTCGGCTTCCATCCAGATTCACGAAGGACGCGTGTTTGGCGAGTTCCTGGACGATGGAGCCGTCTTCAGAACCCTCAGGAAGTTCACCCATACCAAGGAGGAACAATTATGGTTTGGGCAGGAATTCGTCTTGGAGGACGGACGGATCTCGTTTGGGTGCGGGGCAATATGACGGCAGAACGATACGTCCAACAGATGCTGGGGCCCGTAATCTTGCCTCACAGAACACAAATGGGGCAAGATTTCCTGCTCATGCACGACAATGCCCGGGCACACAAGGCGAGAACGGTAGCAGCTTGGTTACATACACACAATGTTAGGGCCTTAGACTGGCCTGCTCAATCGCCAGATCTAAATCCCATTGAGCATGCGTGGGATATGCTGCAAAGAAGAGCTCTGAAGGAAGTTCCTGAAAATCTGGCTACAGAAGATCAACTTTTTGCGCACCTCAGAAGGACATGGGACAATATTCCGCAGCAAGACATTGACAACCTTGTTCTGAGCATGCCGAATCGTTGCCGATGTGTTATGAACATCATGGGCGCTTTCTCAGACTACTAACTTCAAGTTTATAAACACAAATTAAATGATTTTTCTATTTTTTTCAGTTTTTACTCATAAATTAAAAGTTAATTCATATACGGTTTCCGTTTCCATAAAATCCTGAAATTTTAATCGAAGTACCTTAACCATTATTAAAAAATGGTAGAATATTAAATAACGTATCTTTTAAATATATATTCATTGATAGTAATTCGCTTTTTTAAAAATATCCCTAGACCGTGTTGATGTGTTTATTTTGCTTAGGACATTAAATTTGCTATTTGAATAAATATTTTTCAATACAGTTGTTAAACATGGCGTACTTTCAGAGGCTATAATTATGATTCGAAAATTAAATCTTTCGCATAGGCATCTTTATATTACGCGGTCGTGACTTTTGTTTACGAGCTCGATCATTAGTTTTGCAGTTTAGTTTTAAATGTTTTAGTCAATTTAAAAAAGTTTAGTAGCAAGGAGTTTTCATACTTAAAATAAAATGGGATTTTATTCGAGGCCAAAATGAATGAGTCCGTACGTCTTAGCATAAAATTCTCAAAAGTTTATTAAATGGTTGTTTAATATATTGAATTAACAGTTTTAATTTCATTATTTTCACATAAACATTTGTCAAAAATCGAATAGGCTGTATAGGCTGTTTTCGTTGTAAAAAAATAGTATCTCTAACTCTATCTCTAACTCTGTCTCTATCTATAACTCTATCTCTATCTCGATCTCTATCTCTATCTCTAACTCTATCTCTATCTCTATCTCTAACTCTATCTCTATCTCTATCTCTAACTCTATCTCTATCTCTAACTCTATCTCTAACTCTATCTCTAACTCTATCTCTAACTCTATCTCTAACTCTATCTCTAACTCTATCTCTATCTCTATCTCTAACTCTATCTCTATCTCTAACTCTATCTCTAACTCTGTCTCTATCTCTATCTTTAAATCTAACTCTATCTCTAACTCTATCTCGTAACTCTATCTCTAACTCTATCTCTAACTCTGTCTTTATCTCTAACTCTATCTCTATCTCTAACTCTATCTCTATCTCTAACTCAATCTCTAACTCTATCTCTAACTCTATCTCTAACTCTATCTCTAACTCTATCTCTAACTCTATCTCTAACTCTATCTCTAACTCTATCTCTAACTCTATCTCTAACTCTTAACTCTATCTCTAACTCTATCTCTAACTCAATCTCTATCACTAACTCTATCTCTAACTCTGTCTCTATCTCTATCTCTAACTCTATCTCTATCTCGATCTCTAACTCTATCTCTAACTGTATCTCTATCTCTATCTAAGTTTGTATAACTCTATCTCTATCTAAGTTTGTATCGAATATTTTATGCGCAAGGAGGTTGTATAGCATTGAGATGGAGTTTGAATATTATATTGGTGTGTTCTAAATTCAAACACCAAAACAGTGATTAAAAGTGCTTTTTATTCACTGTTTTCAGTATAAAATAAAATAAGCTTTTTAGAGGAGGAATGGTATAATTTTTATTTTTGTCTGATAAATTATTTCTTTTATACCATTCCCCCTCTAAAAAGCTTATTTTATTCACTGATAACAGTGAATAAAAAGCACTTTTAATCACTGTTTTGGTGTTTGAATTTAGAACAAACCAATATAATATTCAAACTCCATCTCAATGCTATACAACCTCCTTGCGCATAAAATAATCGATACAAACTAAGATAGAGTTGGAGTTAGAGATAGAGATAGAGTTAGAGATGGACTTAGAGATAGAGTTAGAGATAGAGATAGAGTTAGAGATAGAGTTAGAGATAGAGTTAGAGATAGAGTTAGAGATAGAGTTAGAGATAGAGTTAGAGATAAAGTTAGAGATAGAGTTAGAGATAGAGTTAGAGATAGAGTTAGAGATAGAGTTAGAGATAGAGTTAGAGATAGAGTTAGAGATAGAGTTAGAGATAGAGTTAGAGTTAGAGATAGAGTTAGAGATAGAGTTAGAGATAGAGTTAGAGATAGAGTTAGAGATAGAGTTAGAGATAGAGTTAGAGATAGAGTTAGAGATAGAGTTAGAGATAGAGTTAGAGATAGAGTTAGAGATAGAGTTAGAGATAGAGTTAGAGATAGAGTTAGAGATAGAGTTAGAGATAGAGTTAGAGATAGAGTTAGAGATAGAGTTAGAGTTAGAGATAGAGTTAGAGATAGAGTTAGAGATAGAGTTAGAGATAGAGTTAGAGATAGAGTTAGAGATAGAGTTAGAGATAGAGTTAGAGATAGACTTAGAGATAGCGTTAGAGATAGAGTTAGAGATAGAGTTAGAGAAAGAGTTAGAGATAGAGTTAGAAATAGAGTTAGAGATAAAGTTAGAGATAGAGTAAGGGATAGAGTTAGAGATAGAGTTAGATATAGAGTTTGAGATAGAGTTAGAGATAGAGTTTGAGATAGAGTTTGAGATAGAGTTAGAGATAGAGTTAGAGATAGAGTTTGAGATAGAGTTAGAGATAGAGTTTGAGATAGAGATAGAGATTGAAACACAAGGGCTGTTACCTAGCTCAGGGGTCAGGTTTTCATTTTTTTTTGTAAATTTTAAAGGTTTATTTTAAACCATTTATTTATTATTATTATTCCTTGTGCTTTTCGCGTCAATCTTTCTTTTTCTCGTAGTCATGGTATAAAATATAGTATGCAACTCTTGAATAAAACGGATTTATATCGAGGGCCATGAATCACTCGCGTCGCTCATGATTCTAACACTTGAATCACTCGCTATGCTCGTGATTCAATCATCATGAATCACTCCCTACGGTCGTGATTCAGTCGTTAGAATCCTTCACTTACTTGTGATTCATCTACGGCCCTCGCATTAAATCCGTCTTTTATTCACTAGTTGCATAATATACTATTTTTCTAATATGAGTTCAAGTACAAGTGATGAAATGGAATTACCTCCACCCGATATTTTATCTGAGGCCAACACTGCGCAAGATGAAATTTTGCCTCCAAAATCTCGAGAAAGATATATGGCGACATACGTTAATTTTAGTTTTATGGAAAAATAAAATTTAATTCTTTGACTTGTTTTTACTATTTCCCACAATTGTATTGAAAAACGTCGTGTGATACACGGGTGTGTAGGTTATTGCAAACTCGTGTCATTAAAAACCCTCGCCTTCGGCTCGGGCTTGTTAATGACAGCTCGTTTGCAATAACCTACTTTCCACCCTTGTATCACAATGTACTATTTTCCACGTGGGTACCCTACCAGGGTAAGAAGTCGCTCCCACTCTTTTAAATTGAATATCGAAAAATAATGACAGACGTATATCGTGTTTCTTTCTCTTTCTTTCTTGTCTGCATACTACTAGAATTTTACAGCCCGTTATTTTTGAATCAGTTGCAGCGGCTTAACCTCGTCAGTACCCCGATGCAAATAGAAAAATGGTATAGCCGTCAGGCCGTCACTCATGTTCTTTTTACTAAACTAAAACAAACTACGAAAACCAACGTACTTTTCTGAATTTTTCCACGGCATCAGTGCAAAGTCTACATCTTTTTTCAAACCAGCTTTTATAAAAATAGAATTACTTAACAAAAATTGCCCGTGTCGACAAAATAGAAGAGTGTTTCTGAATTTACAACATATTATATTAATTTGCTTTGACAAGCAATCGCTACTACACACTTGACCTACAGAACCTCTAAAATTAACGTCTCTATTACCGAAACATGATAGCTAACCACTTAAGTTATACAAGTCGGCACAATGTATCAATCTGTCCAAACTTAGATAAATATCGCCAGTGTGATCACGTTCCACATTTCTTGATTGAGAACTGGTTGTGAAGGATAAGATAAGTAGGCAAATGCAAGGGACGGCCTTGGGAAGATCGTGTGAGTTTACTAAAAAGGACTTCATTTAAGTGTAATCTTTTTGCAGAAATATCCAAACTTAATGACGGCTCGGAACACACCGCAAGTCAATGCACAATTTCATGTAACAATGGCGGTCAGGGGTGGGGTTCTATGCAGCGAGTAGCGAACTATAGAGCCACCATTACGTTTAAAACGAGCTACTACATAAATGTAATATGTGACTCTGGTGACTCTTTTCAGTATTTGATGCATCGTGTTTAGGTATATTTATCTTAAGGGGCTGAAGTCAAACATTTGACAATCGTCATCTGAGGTTCTAAGCCACGCCCACTGTCATCGATAGCTTAGGAGAAAACTTTAAATTGGAGCGAAAAGAATTTGAAATTAAATACACAAGCCCGACCACAGAGGCCCACATCATAAACGGACTCTTCCGATGGTTTAAACAAAAATATTACCGCGCAAGTTCTTATTTCAAACTGGCGGCTAGCATCTGACATCAGATCGTTCACTGTTATTTTGCCTATGCATGCAAACTTATTGTTACGAAAATAAAGATCACTTAAATAGGTAATCTGGCTAGTGTCATACAAGTCTTTGCCGCGCTAATTGAATAAATATTAATGTTATGTCTGCTTCTATGCGACTGACACATATAAAAACACAGTAGGTGACATTTTTTTTTTGTAATGGTTTTATAGCCAGATAATTTTATTTATATTATTTTAATAAGTTCTACTATACTGAAATGGACTGTGTTATGTTAACTGTGTAATGGAAACTTTAAATTTGAATTAATATTTGGTGCTTTCATTAATCAATTTAATCATTATTTAAAATAGGAAAGTCCCATCAAATTGTAAAGCACCTTAAATTTGCAAATATCCAGAACTTACTAGGTTCGGAGTTGTCTTTTTTAGGCATGTTGAAAATATCCAATTGAATTTAAGACACTATTAATATAATTTGTACAATTCGTAGGTTCATATTCCTTGTTTATTATTCTCTTGAAATAGGTATTAAGATGCCATTTAGTTACTAATACAACATGACTTTCCATAGCCTACTTCAAATCATAATATATTTTTGGGCTATCCTGGAATATAATAGTTTCAAGGCATTTACTGGGTTTTGATATACACCAGCCCTCTGGGATGAGGAGGTCACGTGGTGCCGTTTTTGAGATAACATTAGTCACATCTTAAAAGAGGTTTAAATACTTTAAGTTTAGGTTTTAGTTATGGTCATTTAGACATGAGTCGTTTATAATACAAAAAAATGTAGATGTTAGTGACAGCGGTAGTGCCAGAGAGTAAAAAGAATACAGAGTTTGACAATATTCCTTGTGATTTCGTTAGTTCCAATTAAAGCCACCTGGCTACATGATTTGGCTGCATTTTACCTGATACTTTTTGACACATTGAATTCACGAGAAATAAATCGAATACTTTTTTGCATTTTGCGGCATCCTAGCAACGCCATAAAGCGGTAATTGTCGAATTGCACTGGATGGAAAGAGGAGCACGATGGAATTTGTATAGTTTTTTTTATAAAATATAATAATATGAATTACTTAAAAATAATGAATGAAACTTCAAAATATACGACAGTGAAGTTTTGATACGTTATTGTTGTTAATTGTATAAATGTACGCTGGTCAGTCATACCGAAAAAAAATTTTGAACGGTAAGAGGTTACTTTGCCATTCAATTGTATCGAGGTTTTTGTGCGTAAACAAGTTTTGGCTACAACGAAGTTTTCGGAAATATGATCAAGATTAACTTTTTTGCGGTGCCACGGAAAAAAGATATCTCTCTTCAATAGATTTGGCAAAAAGATGTTTAAAAGAATGCCTAATTTGGAAATTCAGCCCCTTAACGTACTTGTGAATAAAATTGGAGCGATTGTTTTTTCAATAGAAGCCAGATTAATCAATTAGGATAATACAGATTTTGCAACCCTAAGGGGACCTCACTTGTGGAGAAGACTGCCAGACTTACAGTTGTTCAATGTAATTAATGATTTGTAAATTTGTTGTAAAAAACAATTATTGTGACGAGAAACTTTGAAAAGTATTCCTTTTTAAGTGACTTTGGTTATCTTCAAACTATTATATTATTTTCTTCTTTCACATTTGGAGATACCTAAATAAAATTTGCCACTGTGGCAATTTCATTTCTCCATTGTAATTTTTGTCATTTGAATTTTATTCGACAAAAGATGACTACGTGCTGACAATTAAATGTTCCAATTATTACATTTAGTTTAGACTAAACCAAAACAGAATTAATTAAAGTTATGTATATATAACTATGTTGTACTAATAAAAGAGGGTTGCCCCTGATGGGGAACAGCTCTTGCCTGCCAGATCGAATGCACCTAAAACTCATTTACTAATAGTAAATGAATTATTGTTTAAAAAAATTATAGCGAAAATTAAAAAAAAAAACTGCTATCAAACATAAAACCGTATCCAGACTTCAACAAGACATTTCCCAACGACTTCTGTTCCCCACAATGTACACTCAGGTAAGCCTGAGTGTCTTTCGACCAAAGACCTTATACTTCTTACTACTAGACTATGCACTATGGCGCAAAAACCGGTCCGAGCGAGAAGGATCCCTTTGGTAGTGTGTCTCTTTCTAATGAGGTGACCATGACCAAACAGAACACGGGACAAATTGATTGTAAAAACGATATTTTAAGTATTCCGATATGTTGATGCTACCTAACTACGCTACCTTAACTTACCCCGGCAGCCTGTACCCTCGACTACGGTAGCGGTCGAGGTTACAGTATGGCAAGGGGTGCTAAGAATCCCGGACGAGATCCGGCTACCCCAACAAATACCGACGACTAGACCTGGCAACGTACAACACGCGCACACTCCGGACCAACGAAAATATCACCGAACTCGAAGAGGAATTGAGCTGTTTACGATGGAGTATTAAAGGGTTATCTGAAGTTCGAATAGAGGGGGAGGACACAATAATCCTAAAATCCCAAGTCTCTTCAAGTTTCATTCTTGAAGACCATCATATAGATTAGAACAAAAAGCTCTCTGATCCTACTCTCAAGCCCATGAAGGAGACGCGTTAGATGACCCTGCAGTCTTCTGACGGTGCTTTGAAATACCGGCAGCTAACTATACCTCAAAGGATCTCTATGATATCACATATTGTCCAGTTGCGTAGACAATTGAGAAATAAAACTACACCAATTGTATTCCACTAGGAATCAATTTGCAAATAATATTAACAGCCGCTGAATTTCACACTAACAAAGTCTGCCAAAAAATCCGCAAACCACCATCCTACATTTAGTATTACCAGGCCCAAACATTTAAAAGTACTACTCTTACTCAGTATTAATGAATATTTTTTTAAATACAATGAATTGATTAAATATAGGAACTGTAGAAATATTTATATACTTTTCTAGAAATATTTAAATACGTGTCAAAGTCTATGAATTGTTCGTTTTGGTATAAAATAAAAAGTAAAATATAAAATTTTCTACCATTTCTACCAAACCCAATGATTAGTTGAGCTAGCAAGAGGTCAGACAAGGACACACTACCAGCGGAAACCCTCTCGCCAGGACCGCTTTTGGTTAGCTACCGCTTGTAAGGAAATAGCTAACCTAGGTGTAGATTTCATTTTAGCTAATCAAAAAATTTTGGTACACAGTCTAGTAGTAAGAAATATGTATAAGTTCCAAGTTCTTTGCCTTCGACTTATAGTGACAGGTCCCTGTTGACAGCACTGTATTGTGGGCTTAGCCCGGATACTTTTTCCGGGTAGCTTTGCCTAATGCCCTGTTTCTTTCTTTATTGTTTTATTTTGCAGACAATCTGTAGGTGTTATGTCAATTAGGATGTGAACACTTGAGAATGCAAATTGGGTGTAATTTTTGTATTTTTTATAATTTTGTTACTGTATTGTTTGATGATGATGTGTCTGTCATAATAAAATGATGCGCCCCTTGTAGTCCGGTCAAATTAGACATGTTAATGTGCAATAATTCGCATAGAGCTAAAAACTAGTTCGAATGTTCGGAACACCATTATAAATAAAATGTAAAAAGTCCCCATCGATCCCACAATTGAAAAAAAATCAAGTTCAAAGTTTGCAAATATGGGTTTTTTGCGTTTTTAGCCGAACGGTAAGTTTTATGATAAAAATAGCTCAACAAAAATTGTTGACTATTCAATTATATATAAAAATTGTCTCCACAAATTTTCTCGTAAACATCACCGTTTCTGAGATATAATGGTAAAAAAAGTTGTATTCTTCATAATATGCACACGTTTACATACCACCTGGGAGATAGTGTACTTGGTGCGATTTTTAATTTGGTTTCCCCGATTGGCCTATTCTAAAATCTATTGTATTCCTGTTTAATTCAATACTATTTAAAATTATGTAAAAACTGGTACGTGTGATTACTATAAAATTAGCAAAAATTCTATTTTTTTATTCAATCATACTCACTATGTAGTTGTGACCTAAATATCTTCCAGTTCCTTCGCATCATTATAGAAATACGTTACACACGCCTTATTCTTACAGGTCAATAGGAATATAGGATACCACGTCTTATACTTAAGAAGTGGATGTTTCCTGGGTAGAAAAATGATAATTCTATTCAGTCCGTCACTGAGAATATCAAATAATATTGGAACCGTATTTTTTGTTTTATCAAATAAATAAAAAAAACAAAGATAATGTGCATCAAAGTTCAGGAGTGGGGGCTTTTGACGTCACTTTGTCAGTATAAAGTGTAGCACACCGTGACGTCACACAATACTTCAACGCACTGTATCGTCATTCGTCGTAATTGTCTGTTTAAGTGTCCAATATCTAAATAGTCTAGGACGTACCTTTAAATTCAGTTTCTGGAAAATAAATTATAGTAAAATATTCATGTGATAAATTGTCAAACGCCTATTTTCTACAGTAATTGGTTGAATAAATTTTCAATAGCCCATAAGAATACTTGACTTGTGTCAAAGTTGTGTTGCGTCGATACATTCTTCACAGAAATTGGGGATGACTGTCGTGATGTCGCGACAAAGAAACCTACTTGAAAGATACTTAACTAACTTTTTGTTCCGCATGGAATTTCTTTAACGCTAAAAAAGGAATTTTGCTTGCCAGCATATCATAACTTTTCTTCCCTCAACCTGTTGTGGTCCGCTCACCCTTAAACTTGTTCCCTATGAACGCAGAAACTTTGTAAAATAACACATGTTATAAAGTTTCTAACAAAAAGTTACGGCTAACGTTGACAAGTTCAATATTTTCCACACTACTTGACCCATGGTTTTAAAGGTAACAAATTTCTGTTACTGGCTTAATCCGTTTAAAGTTGGCCGGCACTATTTTTCATGTAAGAGGCTTTATGTGTTCTTAGTAAATGCGCCAAAGTGAATTAAACATATAAAAGTGCCTTATAGAAGTATAGCCGAAGAAGTAATATTATCTACTGCTATAGATGCAACACTCTCGCAATATTTCATAGCTTTAGGGCTTATTTTACGCCCAATTTTACTGCTAAACGAGTAATAATGAAGAACTGGCTTTGCCCAGCGGCTTCGCTGCCAAGGCATAACCCGCAGAAAACATGCAATTGCCGGTATAAAAATTACGAATAAATAAAAATACGAATGAGAATAAATGTAATCGGCTTTACAAATCCAATAACATTCATTATTGGTTTAGATTATTTTTTATTATAACACGAGCAATTTTTAACTTTTTACTGTATAACTTTATGATTTGATTTTCTTTATGCACGTAGTCCATATGTTAGTATTGTGAAACGATGTCTGTATATTAGACGATCTAGAAGCTGGTTAGTCTTAAGACCAAGACTGCGTACTGAATATTGATTACATTTCAGCCTTTCTATTTAGTCAAGTTACTGGCTATCTTTTTTTGGTGGTTAGTGTCTAATCGATGTTTCGTTGTTTTTGCAATTTAGCTTCGGTTGGGTCAGAGGAGTGGTAGCCCAGTGGTAACGGCCGCGACTTTCTAGTTGTAAGTCGTGGGTTCGAACCCAGGCGCTTTACTTTTTGTAAATGATTTAAGGCCGTACCCTGACCAAAAAATCAGCGTGAGATATGAGCATTCCTATTGGCCTAGCGGTTCTGGTGGCGCATGAATTACAGTAGTGAATAAGCCCAGATTTTAGAATAAAATCTTAAAAAAATCAAATATTGTTCTTAAAAAAATAAAACTTACAAAATGTTCGTTATCAAACTGTCTATCTATTAGTGTTAGTACAAAAAATATTAATGAACACTTTACGAGGAGATGCATGCTTTCATTCATTATTTCTCATTTTTATGGTTGTGTTGGCAGGAGATTAGTGAAACATATACTTCATTAAAAATAATAAGAAATCTACAATTTTGGGATCAATAATATGTAGAAATTTAATGTATTCATTTTCATTTTAAATAACGAGTATATAGATCTTAAAAACTGCACGAAAAACGGCTAGCGCGGCGTTTTGCTCGGGGAAGCGCCTTAATCACCACTGCTCTCAAAACTGTGAAGGAAAAGCTCTTGAAGAAACCGGTATGTCCTTGAAACTAAAATTCGAAGACATGTGACATCCACCAACCCGCACTGGTCCCGCGTGGTGGACTACGGCCCATTCCCTCTTTCACAGAGAGGTGGTCTGTGTACCAGTAGTGGAAACATTAAAAGGCTGATGATGACGATAAGGTCACCGCTAACCGGAATGGCAGTCAAGGTGTTAATATCTAATAAATCGTTACTAACACTATGGATTCTATCTTAAATAAAAGTTAATTAATGATTAGCAATCGATTCGCCAATGTACCCAGAATCAGGCAACAGTTTCGTTGATATAACCCTGAACCGCAGAGCTATTATGATATAAATAAATAATCACGACTACTAACCCTAGCGATCTCTTGACCTACAGCCTGAACTATTAATACGGCTCAGAATTATTTAATACATTCGCTTTGGAAACTGATTTAAGAGGGGTTATATTAATGGGTATTTAAAAGGTTTTATCCGAATGCGGGTTATAGTTGGATTGGAAACCGATCTGTGATTCGTAATATGTATCCTTTTCAGTTTTTGTAAAACGTAATTACAGTGAAATGAAACATGGATAAGTGAGACACTTCTACGCTGTCCTAGCATGAAGGCGATCGGACACTTTCGCTTTTGTTCTGATCATAGTGAGCTGTCATGGCGGCTCCGTAAAGCAAGCCAAACTGTAGTTTTGTTTGAACGACGCCGAGGGCGCCCTGCGATTCGTTTTAATGATCATAATAGTGACCGGATCCAACGTGTAATTATGTGGTGCACTTTTTTATGTGAGAAACAACCAACTTCACACAACAAACACAACAAACTTCAACCGTTAATATACATTCTGTGAATCGTACAATGGTCCATTAAATTATCCATTGCACTTGGATGCATTCAGGTTTTACGGGGAAGAATCCATATAAACATTATTCATGCGAAAGTAACTCTATCTATCAGTTTATAACCTTTTACGTTTTAACGGCCAAACAGATTTAGCAGGAAGTCTTGAGTATAAAAAGTAGAGTATGGGAATCTAGATATTAATAAAATCCACTATGAGAACACAGTGGGTAGGTACAGGCACTGAATCTTGGAGTCAAACCCGCAATATTATTGTCTCCAATCATAAAATCATACTTGTGTTTATCCTACAAATATATCCCTGTAAACCTCTCTTTTCGTACGTAGGTGAGTAATAAACTAAAGTTTATGACTTATCTGACAATAATGTTTGAAGCTAAACGAGTTGAACTTTGAATATAAGCATTCATCCGAGATCGTTGTTATGGGTTGTAATTTGAAGGAAAATTAGGGAAAACAATGACTTTATTATCATATTAAAACAACACACAAACATGAAAATGCAACAGAGGTGACATTATAACTCACTACTACAAAGTATAGAATCCTCGTGTCACTGGCAATGATTGATGACAGCCATATTGGCATCAGCTGTAAGTCCCAGAGTCACTTTGTTTGTCAGAATTGTCAAGGGCTGCCAGTTTCTATGAGACGGCCAAAAATGCACTTGGTTTTTATGGAAATTGTCGACAATTACCGTGTTTACCAGGACCGGCTATGGCGTCTCGGTGCTTTGCCTTGCTACCATAAACTTATAAATATACATAAGCATACACACAATTAGGTCTTTTAAAGAATTATTCCTATTTCTATCTTTGTCAGCCACCAAGTAATGTCTTCACCCATCTCGCTTACCTGACAATACCAAATACTAAACTACACTTCTTTTATATTAATCAAATTGAATTAATGATCAATTTCCTCTATAAATCTGTCCTGCTCTGTCGGGTATGGTAATATCAGCTCCTTGTAGAACAATCTCCAGGATGCACAATAAAATATTAGAGGTATTCTTCAATGGCTACCTAATTATGACCAAACTTGGTTTACTTAAGTGGGACATGGTTACTGCGATCCTGAATATGGCGTGGTTCGATTCTAGGGGAGTTATGTTAAGCGTTTACAAATATAATCGTTGTTTTGTATGGAAACAGCAAACTTACACGATTGAGTTAAGAGATTGAGACAAATAGATCATAATAAGTAATCAATATTTTAATTTTAAATATTTAGACCGACATGATTGTCAGTGTTGGTCTGACAACTAGTCTTGTGAAGAGGTCCCGTGTTACCCAGCAACTGGGTGGTGGACATAGATGTGGTTGTTGACGTCAGATACACAGTCACTCTTTGCGAAATACTAACATCTGGTTAGATTGGAGGCCGATCTCAACTTAGTTTCTTCAACGACTTCAATGTTTAACAAAAACAAGAAAAAAAAAAAAGTTGGGTATGCAATGCTGAAAAACCGGCCAAGTGCGTGTCGGGCTTCGCACATTTAGTGTTCCGTGCCAAACCGCAAAATTAAGTTGGTTGTAATAGAAAAACCCGCCAAGTGCGAGTCGGACTCGCGCACGAAGGGTTCCACCATTATCGCAAAAAACGGCAAATAAATCACGTTTGTTGTATGGGGGCTCCCATACAACAAACGTGATTTATTTCCGTTTAATCTTCTAAATATTAATTTAATTCTGTTTTTAGTATTTGTTGTTATAGCGGCAACATAAATTGATATATTTACGTTGCCGCATAAAATGATATATACCGTGAAAATTTCAACTGCCTAGCTATCACGGTTCATGAGATACAGCCTGGTGACAGACAGACAGACAGACCGCGGAGTCTTAGTAATAGGGTCCCATTTTTACCCAACCCTAAAAATGAAGGAATTTCAAAGAAAAATCTGATGTATCATTAAATTATCAAAACTATACGTAATAATGAACACAATCACCAAAATTCCAAAATTAAAAAAAAAATCGGGGGATTAAAAATATAAAAAGCTGACTTTGGTGGCTTCTCATTCCCTTGTATGCCAATATTACAGTATTTATCTACTCAACAAGCTCCAAAAAACGATAATGCTGCTCGATGGGGTAGTTTAGGTTTTTTTTTTCGCGACGTGCGGCTCTGTATGGAAACCCCTTTAAAAACATTTAAAAGGTTTTTATGACAATTTGTATCGCTTTGAGTCAACAAGATGCTTATACTGTGAAAATTTTAAGACTGTAGCTCCAACCGTTTCGCTGTAAAACCTGTGTGACAGACGACTGAGAGACATACGGACACGTGAGTGTTTAGCAATAGGGCTCCGTTTGGACCCTTCGGGTACGGAACACTAAGAATTAAAAATCTCATCTTTCCATTCCTTGATTAAATAAATTTTTCTGAGCGTATTATAATTATTTAAAAGCTCATTTTCCAACTTATCTGACAGTTTCAAGCTCAAATCCATCTACAAACTCTTCACTGGAATGTATGTTTTCTTATCTAGCAATGCTAAAATAAAATCTTTTAGGTATCTGACAGTATCGTTTACGCGAAACCCCTGTAAAACGTGGTGGTTAACCGATATTATGTTGTTTCTTATAAACTCTTTAAAGAATGGTTTAGTTAAAGAGTATTTATAAGAAACACCGATAATTAAGTCAATACACAATAGTCCTCTATAAACTAAGTTTATCCGTACGCAAAATACGCGCTTAGACGTGGAGTTGCGGACATCAGCCCGTCTTAATCTAATCTTAATCTAAACTAAGTTTCGTTTTATTAGGATTTATGTTGTTGGCGAAGTCAAAACTCATAATTTAGAGTAGATGATGCTAGGTCATTTTTTCCGGTCGGCTTACAGTCCAACCAGATGCGTACCAATATTTTAAATGCAGTAACTGGGTAACTCGATTTACGACTTCCCAAAAATGAAGAGGTTCTCAATTCGGATGTTTCTATTCTTCTATATGTGTTTTCGTGCATAACTCCGTTATATATAGACGGATTTATGTATTGTTCTAACCGCAGAAAAAATTGTCGCGTAGTCAAACTCATGCCTGTCTATGGCAGCCTTAACCTTTTACTTATCTCTGGTTTGATATGAGAATTGATCCTCATTCAAAGATTACTTGTAACCTGCTTAAGCATGTATGTATGGCTTTTTTATAAACTATTTCCTAGATTAAACTGTGGTAAGAAAAGCTGTGGAGAGAAGCTTTTCAAGTACTTTACACCCAACTGTGTTTACTCCACATTTTATTATTGCAACAACACACGAGTATATTTCCTTTTAAAGAACAATGGCCAAATTTCTGTAGGAGCTGGACTGACTTTTATTTTTGATGTTCCAATGTAAATTATAGCTAGATTGGTTTGTTTTAATGTTGTAAACATCACCCCGTTTTTAAATCATATCCAAATAACCACGATTTATTATAATAATGTAAACTAAGTGTTTGAGGTTACAATCAATAACTACCTTTTACTAGACTGTGGCGTAGCCTAAAAAAGTAGTTAACGACAACTTGACAAGCGAGGAGGCTAATTAGCGATTTTTCCTTTTCTAGGGTACATCAATAGGATGGACCCTAATTTTATTACAATCTAGCCTTATAAATAGACTAATAAGTAATTTAAAATTTTGCACAGACAGCATGGAGTTTCTTCCAAGCAGCCAATACATTCTTTTATATCGGAGTTCGAATGCTTCTTTTTTCATCTTTACGTATGCTTTCCAGCGTAACTTTGCGTCAAGGGCCATACCGAGATATTTGGCTGTATTCTCGTACGGGACTTGTATATTATTGATATAAACTGGAGAATACTGATGTTTTTTGTTAGTGAAATCTATGTGAACAGATTTGGATTCATTAAGTTTAATCCTCCATTTTTTGGTACAGTCATAAACTTGATTAACAGCCATTTGAACCTTTTCTACTGCTTTTTCGTGGCTGTTTCTTACAGCCATTAGCTGTATCATCAGCAAAGGTCCCAATTGTGTTTTGCTATAATTTAGGAATATCACAAGTGTATAGTAGGTACAGGACCAAATCTAAAACACTTCCTCTTGCGGTACGCCAGCTTTTATTTGTTTTAGTTCTGAGTAGGAATCTTCTTGTCTTATTCTAAAGGCTCTGTTTAGAACGTCGGACTCAAGTATATCTGCATAGTGTTTTGGTAACAGGCTCTTCAGTTTATGTATGACGCCTTCATGCCATATTTTGTCAAACGCTTGCGCTACGTCTAGGAATACAGTAGAACATACTTTCTTATCTTCAAGGGCGTTTTCTATAACGTTTGTGATTCTATGTACTTGATCAATAGTAGAGTGTTTTTCTCGAAAACCAAACTGGTGCTCTGGTATTATGTTCTCGCTATCTATTATAGGTTTAAGTCGTCTGAGTAACAGCTTTTCAAATAGCTTGGACATTATTGGTAGCAAGGAAATAGGCCTATATGATGATGTTTCGTGAGCCGGTTTACCTGGCTTAGCTATTATTATTACTTCAGCCACCTTCCATAAGTCTGGTACATATTTGAGCCTTAGTGCGGCATTGATAAGGGTCGTTAATTTAACCAGACCTTTTCTCGGTAGGTTATGAAGTAATGACAAATAATGTTCCATTTTAAGCAATTGAATAAAATCCTTATACTTACTGTGAGCCTACATAATTATTTTTATGACAGGAATCCAATGCATAATATAACAGCTTAATAGTTGATCTGATGCCTACATACTAATTGAATTGAAATACATTAACAACTATTCAGAAAAACGTAATTAATTATAGTCTTTGAATACCAAGTCATTTCATACGTGAAAGGAATCGCCAATAGGTGCGTTCGGAACATGGTATTCTAAATAATTTCAAAAAAGTTACAAAAACTAAAATAAATGGATATCTTTTTTTTTGTGGTTACAGACATTTCTTGTTTTTAAGACCTTAGAAAATAAGGGTATTTTTCATATATACGGCATATTGGGACGCCATCTTTTCGTCACCTGGTACGATTGGGCCATTCTTCTTTATTGTCAGCTATAATAAATGTCATAATAAAAGTTCAAAAGAAATATAAAACGACGAAATATACGAAAATAATTACAAGATGATAATTTATAAGCATCTTTGGGTAGTTATATTAATTGAATGTCTTAAACTGGACTGTATTAAACTGCCATTACTAACAACCCGGAGGGTTTAAGGCTGGGTGCACGATGGTGACTTTGCGATTGTCACTTGTTTTTTGTGCTGATTGCTGAATTAATAGGAAGGAATATCAATTAAGAAAATCTGTGTTTCGGTTTGAGATAAATGATTTTTAGCGCAACATAATCAGCCTATTATGTACCCACAGCTGGAACACAGGCCAGGTACCAGGCGAAGGTAATCTAATTTTGGTTCTAAGAGATGCCGCTTCCCTCACGATATTTTCATTTAATTATTCGTGAGTAATTCGAACATACGACTCGTATGTCGCGGCCACTGCCACTGGGCCAAAACACTACTCCTAAGCTGGGGTTACATTACGAAATTAGTGGCATGCATGATCAATTTAATTTCGTGAAACTCGTCGTAGGACTCTTGAAACTTATTTCGTTAATAATAATAAAACCTAAATAGTGTAATCTTCAGTATCGCAGTAACCACAGCACCATCGGAATCGAAGCTTGTTTTTGCAATGCTGTTACACATAATTTTGTACCAAATAAAGAAAAGACTGTCTCGAAAGAAAAGACGATGGTCGATTCGAGAGTGGATATCAAGAAACATCTAGTTGCAACGCAGCAGGAGATCTGCTCAAAGACTTTCGAGACACTACTTTGATAGTGTTTAAGCGTTCAAAATTGGTTGTTGTTGTTTTAGCAATAAATGCGCGTGGCACAAAAGTAGTCAGTGTTAGAAATCATTGCATGCATTTTAAAACTTGATGTTTACACCTGAAATTGTTGACAAAACTAGTATCATGAATCCAATTTTATGCCACTAATTTCGTAATGTATTTCGGCTTTAAAGACACATGACACTTGTCGCTATATTATGGCAATGAAAAGGATGCTTATAAATGCATTGTAAAGTATTGCAACAATAACTCAAAGTAAAGCTATACAAGGAGCTTATACTATGAATCTCATTACTACTAAGCACAATGCACAATTACCATCGTAATACGGTGATTTTAATGTTTAAGTTTACTTTAGATATAATTCCTTCTCTTGCATGAAATTCGCTCGTTATTTGAACACCGTAGCCATTCTCATGCAAACGAAACTACTAGCAAAATAAAACATGAAATTATTAAAAATAACGACGACTTTAAGTTGAAACAAGTTTGCTATAACCTACTTTTCATGTCAAATAATCTTGTTTTCATTTAAATATTGAACTTAAAATCAGTTCATTTCCTCTGCCTTGTTGGTTGCTATCTCTTAACCACTAGTAGCGCCAGCTACTGCCAAGCATGAGGTCCTAGCTACGATGCCTGGATCATGCCGTGACATCGGGTTTTCCATCTGCAATATCTCCGCCCCAACTGCTAGTAGCAGCCTGTAGTCTGGATTTGTGCCCAGTTAAAAATCTAAACAAATTTACGATTTAGCTTTTAATGAGAGCGTTCAATTGATTTTGACGCACATTTCGGAACGTCTTATCGAGTTAGTCTAAAATCTGCAGCCATCCAAAAAAAGTCAGATAACTAGATACTTCGGACGTACGATAAAACTATTACAAATTTGCTCTATACAATAACAAATTATATAGCGCTATAATAAAGCAATATATTTTACAAGCTGCAGAATAAATATATGGCTGACAGCAATTGAGATTAAAAATATGATCGATTGTGATTCGATTTTTAAATGACAGGTCTATAAATTTTAGAATCGATAGGATTACGATCATGATGCTAAATCGATAATTGTTTCTTGATACAGAGCATGGAACCTACAGATACCATTGTTTTTTCAGTGTTGTCGTCATCATCACCATTGCAGTCGAAAGACGTCCAAAGCCGGACATAGGTCTACCTCAAGCGTCACCACAATGACCGGGTCTGAGCGTCCAGCATCCAGCGATTGCCGCGGCCTTTAGCAGATTGTTGGTCTACAATGTAGAGGTTTTCAAACGCTGCGTCTTTCGACTTTCGGTAGCCACTCCCGAACCTTTCAGCTCCTTCAACCATCCATTGAGCGAGCTTTCACAATTGTGACGGATCGTCAATTTCTAATAGTAAACCTCACTAATACGCAAGGTATTTATGGAAAGTTTTGACAATGCTGTCTCAAACACTGGCCGCAAAAACGTCTTGGTACTCTGTGGTTATCGTTTAGCCATGAATCAAGTTTTTAAATGTGGAATAAATACCATTCGAATGTTTTCGTTACTTGATGCGTCTGCTGTTAAAGTACAGTACACATGAGATCTTTAATTTCAAGTTATTCCTGGAAAGATATTAATTTATATCGTCCAAGTAATAAATATATTTATTTAATTGAGGAAGTAAAGGACTAGGTGTACAAGGAAAGTAACGGGTGGGCTGCCTTCAATATATATGTTTTAAAGTTTCATTATTAGAGCATTGTGTAAAATATATCAATTCCCGTTCTACATAGATTAATTAATCGTATAGTAGAAAAGTTTTGTCAGGTTCTTTAATGAAAATCGAGCAATAGGTACCTTTTACAACAACCTACCATTCTTACGAAGGAATATCAAATGGGTTGTGGAGTTCAGATAGGCAGTCGCTACACGTTAAGTGTATGATGATTGCATGAGAGGCAAATCCAATGTGAACTGGTCCTTAGTTATTTTTTTACCTTTGCAGCTCACTTCTTTGTAATATAGCCGTGGAAATGCAGATCAAAATATGACTATTAAACAGTTGATTTACATAATTGGCAGAACATCTTGTTATAAAAGAGTACATATTCGATATGGTGGTGCATAATAGTTTTTACTGTTTATATATACCCTTAACCGAATTCCTCATGATAGCACAGAGGATTTCGGGCCCACTCTTTGAGAAGGTTGTGATTTCGGCACCTGATACATATTTTTAGCTGATAGAAAAGCAGCTTTTTATCAGCAGCAAATCCCAAATTGTAATCAAATATGTAAAATTTACCTAACTAACTTCAGAAAATAACCAAATATGTAAAATTTACCTAACTAACTTCAGAAAATAACCAAATATGTATAATAGTTGTTTTAAACACACTTGCTCATAAAGTGGCACATAATGATACCTGTTATCCAACTGTGACTTTTTCATTGCTATTATTCACAAGTGAGTTATAGAGTTTTTTTTTTATTTATTGGTTGAGTTGCTTTGTTCTTTTTTATTTTCGATACATTTTTTTGTATCATGCTCAATAGTACAAATGCAACACATTTACAACAAATAGATAATTTCAACTTGTACGTGTTTAATAAATAAAACTTTTACTGAAATATAACTTTTGTTTTTGTCTGTAATAAAGAAAACTTGAAATTCCCCATTTTGTACGTGGCTAAAACGATAGCCGCGAAAAGCCAAAAGAAAATAAAACTCATTTTTTTAAATCTATGGCCGATCGTCATTGTTAGATGCGCACGCATAGGAAAACTGATTATTTTTGCCCGCCACTGCGAAAAAAAAATCACAACTCGTTTTCACTGTTGGAAATTATTTTATAGTATTATTTTCTTCACAAATGTGTTGAAAACTGTCGTACGATACACGTGTGTATTAATGATTATCGTCCTCGGCTCTCTTAAGACCCTAACCTAACGGCTCGGATCTCAATGGCGCCTCAGCGGTAATCACCAACATTACTCACTTGTATCATAAAGTACTATTATGCTACAGTCATATAATAGGGGTTATTAAAACACGAGCGTAGGTTTATCACATGAGGCGAAACCGAGTGTGATAATAATATTACGCGAGTTTTTTAATACCTAATTATATGCCGTTACTATATTATCTTCACTCATACAGTTGAAATAAAACGAAAATTTAGATTCTCATTGCATATGACTGCGCAGCGCTCGCATCCAAAGACATTGACACAATTTTTCTACATTTGTCAATGAGCTCTTAAGCGCCAATAAATTTAAAAGTAAAAGTGTGCTATAATAGCTATTTATGCAACTGTTACGTTATGGACGGTCTTACGCGTACCGAAATAGGTGGACACGAGATATTAAAAGACCAATAACGTACAGTTGCATACAAGATTTTATCTACGAAGGAAGGAATAAAACACAGATATAGACAAATAAATATTTCAGGAAGTTAGTTTAAGTATTTCATTTCTAATATACATGTCTTGATTTTCTGGTAGTAAATTTTTTGTAGCCGCAACTGCTCTTTTTGTTATATCTGGTGGTGTATTTTCAATATCACTTGATGTTGAAGACATTTTTAATAAAATTTGGAATAAAATTTCACTTAGAATTTTTTTTCCCGCGTCCACTGTTTATTTTATTTTTTTATTTAGTCATTATTAGGTATAAGGCAAAGATCTTGTAGTCGTAACAGCCATATAGTATACGATACTTTTGTCCTAAACTTGTTCCATTTTTAAAAACATCATTTACATTGTCTCGATTTCGAAGTAATATTATAGGTACCTGGCTGTATGTTCAGAATGTATTTGCTTGTGTTTTAGAATTTATGACGATTCACATAATGCAACCCGATGTCGTTATGGGTATCATAATGAAACCGCTGTCAATTTTATAATTCGAATATAACGAAACCGGAGTAGATAAAAATTTAAAAGTTATTTTATGATGCAGTCGTTTGCAAAGGAAAATGTTGCACTGTAATGGTTTTTTTTAATGTTACTTATGCACGAATATAAAGTACGTGTTTATACAATATTTTTTTGTGTTCATATTTGGAACATTACGTTGTGAGTCTAGATATAAGCTTTTATTTGATGCTGTCAATTAAATGAACACATGTGGTGGTAAAAAACAGCTACAAAAATATTATGTTATACATAATAATAATATTATTTTCTGTAGCTGCAATGGTTAAGGTACGCGCCCTTACTGCCCTGTATCAAAAAATCTGTGTTTTTCCATCAAAAAAATCCAGCCTGTATACATGCACAAACGGTCTCTTTCACACGATCAAGTCATATTATCATACAGGAGTCCAATGGTTCTTGATTTAATCTTCGTCAAAACGGTAACCAAGATCAAAAAAGGCGTAAGTCACGATAAACAGTTACAAGCGAAACACGTCCTTGCTGCATATAAAATATTCAAAAAAGGAACGAAAATTGAATGGTTTGTTTTTTAAGTACAAGAATTCTTAACATTTATGTCGATGCAGCCTTGTTTCTATCTTTGCTCTAAGCGACAGAATGAAGAGAGAGAATGAGCTGACCTAATTAATACCTTGGTGCTTCACAATAGAGGATATTTTTGGTTGTTTTGTTTTCAGAACGTTTATTTATTGTTTCTATGGGACATAATACCACCCAAATGTTCTCGTCAATGAACAGGCGCCAGTTACCAGTTTGGACGGTCGTGCGCACTTAACTTTGATTCAAAAATGTTGGAATAGCAACTCATCATGTATCCCAATTAATAAATAGTTTGGTCAAGTTGGCTTAATTACCACTCTGAATGTATTTAATTTGTACCTTTTTGGATTCTGGATACAATAGACACTTAATTTGTGTTTTGCCTAGAGTTTTTGACTCATTCCGTTTTTGTATTTTTCAGTCATACCTTGCAATAATTTGCGATGCTTGCCTTTGCCTGAAAAAACGATACAATCTTATCAAGCGTCATTAAATTCTAAATGCTATCCCTTAGAAACATAAAACAAACAAAATCATCACTGTGTAAACACCAGTAACAGGAGTCAGAACATAAAACCACACACGGCTCAATAAATACACCAAAAACAGAAATCATAATGTCAAAACCACAAACCAACGTAGCACAAATTGGTAAAATATTCCATAGTGGGGTACCAATCTTTTATAATTTGCCCGAATTGCCGGGATACGGCTCTATGATATTTATATACAGGCTTAAAAACAACCCGCATATATATTTTTCGCTATTCGCATTTAGCTTGGAGCGGGGAAGGCGTAGACATGTTTAAAAAAAGTAAAGTTTAAAATAAGCGTCGAAACTGTTTTCCGTGTTATTTTCGGTTTTCTGTAATGATGTTTGTTGGTGTTTTCCTGTTTTAGAGATGAATTTTACTTCAAATTATCTTATTACGAGGGATAAACCTAAATGATTATTGTACCTTCTCTTTGTAATCCTACTGCTGAAAACATATATGCCTTTGTTTAATGACCAAGAACTCACCAGAGAGCGCTGTCTAATTGCGCTTGATGAACCGTGGCTGTCGAGTCCCTTAAAATATTTATAACTGATTTATATAATTTTGCATAAAATTAACTGCTGATAACAGTCAAGATTTTTCTACTAAGAAGAACTTTAAAATGAGATTTTAGGCAGCTGCTGCTACAAAGCGTAGTCTCTTTGCAAATAAACCTAGACACATTTTACGAGTCTAACGGAAAAAGGTTTTAATAAAGTTCATTAATCTTTTCTGGAGGTATAACAGACAAGCGAAATTAAGAATTCTGAGAGTTCTTATCTTAAAGGTTTTTCATTCTTGTTGTCTAAATTTTCTCTCCTTAAATTGTTATTTTTCATGTCGTAATACTTTGTATTGGTTATTTACTTATTAATGTATATACTTTTATGTCAATAAAATATTTTTCAACACACTTGCTCATAAAGTGGCTCTAATTTCACCGCAATTAGGCACATAATGACACCTGTTATCAAACTGTGACTTTTTCATTACTATTATTCACAAGTGAGATAAAGAGTGTTTTTTTTTTAAATTTATTGGTTGTGTTGCTTTGTTCTTAAAAAGTTTCGATACAAAAAAGATCGTGCTCAATAGTACAAATGTAACACATTTCATGCAACTTCGTATTAAATAGATAATTTCAACTTGTACGTGTTTCACAAATAAAACTTTCACTTAAATATAACTTTTGATTTTGTCTGTAATAAAGAAAACTTGAAATTCCCCATTTTTTACGTGGCTAAATCGCTATCCGCGAAAAGCCAAAAAAAAGATAACTCATTATTTTTAGAATTTTAGTCTATGGCCGATCGCCATTGTTAGATGCGCGCGCATAGGAAAACTGAATAATTTTGCCCGCCATTGCGAAAAAAATTTCACAACTCGTTTTCACTGTTGGAAATGATTTTTTAGTATTATTTTCTTCACAAGTGTGTTGAAAAACGTCGTATGATACACGTGTGTATTGATGATTACCGTCCTTGGCTCTCTTAAGACCCTCACCTAACGGCTCGGGTCTCAATGGCGCCTCAGCGGTAATCACCAACTTTACACACTTGTACCATAATGTACTATTATACCATGACGACGAGAAAAAGAAAAATTGAAGCGGCACAAGGAATAATAATAAATACAAGGGTTTATTACCTTCAAAATTTACAAAAAAATGTGAAACCCTGACAACTGAGCAAGGTAACAGCACTTGTGTTTCAATCTCTAGCTCTATCTCTAACTTTATCTCTAACTCTATCTCTAACTCTATCTCTAACTCATTCCTAACTCTATCTCTAACTCTATCTCTAACTCTATCTCTAACTCTATCTCTAACTCTATCTCTAACTCTATCTCTAACTCTATCTCTAACTCTATCTCTAACTCTATCTCTAACTCTATCTCTAACTCTATCTCTAACTCTATTTCTAACTCTATCTCTAACTCTATCTCTAACTCTATCTCTAACTCTATCTCTAACTCTATCTCTAACTCTATCTCTAACTCTATCTCTAACTCTATCTCTAACTCTATCTCTAACTCTATCTCTAACTCTATCTCTAACTCTATCTCTAACTCTATCTCTAACTCTATCTCTAACTCTATCTCTAACTCTATCTCTAACTCTATCTCTAACTCTATCTCTAACTCTATCTCTAACTCTATCTCTAACTCTATCTCTAACTCTATCTCTAACTCTATCTCTAACTCTATCTCTAACTCTATCTCTAACTCTATCTCTAACTCTGTCTCTAACTCTATCTCTACCTCTATCTCTAACTCTACCTCTATCTCTAACTCTAACTCTAAATCCATCTCTATCTCTATATGTAACTCTATCTCTATCTCTATCCCTATCTCTAACTCAAACTCATCTCTATCTAAGTTTCTATCGAATATTTTATGCGCAAGGAGGTTGTATAGCATTGAGATCGAGTTTGAATATTATATTGGTGTGTTCTAAATTCAAACACCAAAACAGTGATTAAAAGTGCTTTTTATTCACTGTTTTCAGTGAATAAAATAAGCTTTTTAGAAGGGGAATGGTATAAAACATTTTTTCAATACAGTTGTTAAACATGGCGTACTTTCAGAGGCTGTAATTATGATTCGAAAATTAAATCTTTTGCACTGGCATCTTTCTATTACGCGGTCGTGACTTTTGTTTACGAGCTCGATCATTAGTTTTGCAGTTTAGTTTTAAATGTTTTAGTCAATTTAAAAAAGTTTAGTAGCAAGGAGTTTTCATACTTAAAATATTATGGGATTTTATTCGAGGCCAAAATTAATAAGTCCGTACGTCTTAGCATACAATTCCCAAAAATTTATTAAATGGTTGTTAAATATATTTAATTAACCGTTTTAATTTCATTATTTTCACATAAACATTTATCAAAAATCGAATAGGCTGTTTTCGTTGTAAAAAAAAATTGGTATCTCTAACTCTATCTCTAACTCTGTCTCTATCTCTATCTCTATCTCTATCTCTATCTCTATCTCTATCTCTATCTCTATCTCTATCTCTATCTCTATCTCTATCTCTATCTCTATCTCTATCTCTATCTCTATCTCGATCTCTATCTCTAACTCTGTCTCTATCTCTATCTCTATCTCTATCTCTATCTCTATCTCTATCTCTATCTCTATCTCTATCTCTATCTCTATCTCTATCTCTATCTCTATCTCTATCTCGATCTCTAACTCTATCTCTATCTCGATCTCTAACTCTATCTCTAACTGTATCTCTATCTCTATCTAAGTTTGTATCGAATACTTTATGCGCAAGGAGGTTGTATAGCATTGAGATCGAGTTTGAATATTATATTGGTGTTCTAAATTCAAACACCAAAACAGGGATTAAAAGTGCTTTTTATTCACTGTTTTCAGTATAAAATAAAATAAGCTTTTTAGAGGAGGAATGGTATATTTTTTTTTTTTTTGTGTGGTGAATTATTTCTTTTTTTTTAATATGAGTTCAAGTACAAGTGATGAAATGGAATTAACTCCACCCGATATTTTATCTGAGGCCAACACTGCGCAAGATTAAATTTTGCCTCCAAAATCTCGAGAAAGATATATGGCGACTTACGTTAATTTTATTTTATGGAAAAATAAAATTTAATTCTTTGTCCTGTTTTTACTATTTCCCACAACTGTATTGAAAAACGTCGTGTGATACACGGGTGTGTAGTTTACTTTCCATCCTTGTATCACAATGTACTATTTTTTCTATAACGATACAGGACAAATCCAAGAAGTTAATCACTAAGAAGTTTCCATCAATATTTTTTTTGTAATGCCAATTTATAGTACCTATTATAAAAAGATTTGATTCCAATTTTAAATTGTCTATGACAATGCCCGCTTTAGATTTAGCACGCACTAAGATTTATGTTCGCGCGAATTTTGTTTCCTTCTAGCTGTTCATAGAGCTCTAAATATTCGGACAATAAAATAAATATAAAATTCGCGCCGTGGTGCGGTGGATTCTGTGGCAAAACACGGATTTCTTGTGGTATTATTTCCGCACGATTTCTTTACCGCAATGCGAACAACTTCATACAATTCCATAGGTCGCAGAATGGGCGGAAAAAATCGCGCGAATAAAGATCTCAGTGCGTGCTTAGCCTTAGCGCATGCGCGGTTAATGCGGTGATGTGCTCGTTTTTGGCGCCATTCATACGTTTTGCAAGTTTTGCTGTACTGAATGTTATGACTTATTTAAATTATTGTTTAAAAATGTCTGATATCAGTGAATGTAAAGAAAATTTGACTCCGCCCGATATTTTAGATGCGGCGAAGGCAATTGAGTTAAATTATTACCAGCAAAGTCGAGAAAAGTATATGACAAATTCTATAACGATTGTATGGCATGGAAAATGCAAAAAAAAGGTATTTAGTAGGTTCGATCCCAATTTATGAGTGTAGATAAAGTAGTGTATGAAACTGCACATAACTAGGTATTAAGACATTCGTGTGAAAACTATTAAAAACCTCGCCGTCTGCTCGGTTTTTAAACACACACTCATGTTTTAATACCCCTTATTATGCAACAGTTTCATAAACTACTATGATTTGATTAATTGCAGTTTGAAAATATCGCTGTTGATTACCTATGTTGTACATATGTTATTCATCCGCATTAAGCAACAAGGTGATTTTATGCGACCTGGTGAGGGCAGCGGCAGACCGCTGCATGCGAGAAGCAAAGCACCGGTCGATGTCGTGAAACTTGGGTGAGTGAACATCTGAAATATTAAAGATTAAACACAATCACCAAATATCAATAAATAAAATCGCAGTAATGCCACCAAATTCTGCCTACCAAACTTAATAAGCATTACTCCCAATATAAATGCAAACCTTTTACGTATTCAGATATGGAAATATAAAAAGCAAAGTCGGTCAATGGTAAAGGAAAAGAACTAATATAAAATGGATGTTAGGCGCTCAAAGGGAGTCGAATAAAGATAATCTCGGAATGAATGACTTCTACACCTTTAGTAATATACGGGCTGAAGGTAAATCAGCTTTGATTTACAGGCTGGTGTTGAAATGGGCGGTTATAGACAAATAGTGTGATTTTGCGAAGGAGGCCTATTTTTGGCAGCCCGTAGGAGAAGTATGATGGCATAAGTATCAAGAAAATTATTCTCGAGTCCCTTTCACCAGTTACGGTTAAGAGCAACGGTATAAATCAATTTTAAGCTAGGATTAACATCGAAAAATATGCCCATCAATTTCAACTGTACTCTTTTCATAGAGGGCACGGGAACGAATTATCATGCTTCCTCAAGGCGGGTTGGCGATTTCAGATTGACTTATTCATTATTTCTAAACTAAAGGCGCGCGCTGGGTCGCGCTCAGAATTTGTTTGAATAGAAAATTGTGTGATTGTGTTTGTGCGTTGACTAATGGTTATCTGGATCGAGTCACGTAATGTTTGTTGACGGTGAGATGGACTGCTAAGGACAACCTGCAACCTGCGCTTTGTGACAACAATAATATTTGGTCTATTACAATTTTGCCTACTCGTTTACTTATTTATTTTATAGGCACCAGTTTCAAAACATGGGCTTTAGATTCAGCAAGATGGAATTTTGACAAGCTGTGGGTTTTATTCAGATTTAGAAACATTTACGTATGTAATAAAGATAGATTGCAGTGAATTCTTTTTCACTGCTGTTTTATTTCATTACGAAGTACTTTGGTGCTCGTTTAAAAATAAGGGTAAAGAGTGAGAAGTGCTTTTAGAAGCACGCCGGGATGGAACGTAGTATATCATTCCCAAGAGAATAACATATGGGTCGTGACACATTACTCTATAATAAATTGTATCAGATGGACTGTTATTTATTATTATTATTTATTCGTTTATCCTCGCACTGGAACGCCTTGCAGCAATTACACCAATGGAGCACAATCTTATAATAAACCAAAAAAAAAACACAACACACTCACTTCACACACTCACCCCATACTCACTCACTCTTCTCTTTTTCTCACTTCTCATTTTCTCCTTTACTCTTAATAAATCTTAAAATGTAAAAAGAAGTATCAGAAAAGTGTATAAGTTATTTATACAGCAATAGATTTAATGTACCGTGCACAGAATCTATATATTTTATCAGCCACCCAGAAATTGGCACAAATCCGAATTGGGTCGGTTACAATAATGTGTGTGTGCAAGCAAGAAGTACTTATTTATCTTTATGTGTTTGCTGCTCCATATAATATCTGTGGAATAATTTATACGATCAACTCTATCAGGGTGGCTGAAAAGATAAACCTTTATTTTTAAATATTTGTGGGATAACTTACCCACTTGATAATATAGAAAATGGACTTTTTAAATATAGCACTAATAAAAAATGGACTAAGTACTTAAATCTACCTAACCTAGAAAAGAATAGAGCGCAGAAAACTTGAAGAAGATGGTAGATGAAGATGTTTTCTGCCCTTGTCGTATAATAACTGTAACTTTTAAATATAATGGACAGAGTCTTATAATGAATAGAATCATTTAGTATCTTATAATGAATAGAGTCATTTAGAATATAATGAATAGATCACTTACATACAACTCTAGAAGAGAATTAAAAACCTTACCACTATTTTTGTAAATTCTTATGAACGTTTAAAGCAACTTTAAGTTCTTTCTATGTCCACGTGTCCACATATTTGTAGTATAGTTAAATTACTTCAGTTACTCTTGCCACAAAATGACTACCATACACTCATACCTTACCATCATCCAATATAAAACTGCAGCTGCCACTTTTTCTCTCCACCAAATTGATCTGACTTAACGCTTGCTTAACTTGATACGTTGAAAGAAAGTAAATTATTACCAGAAACAAAATGGTTCCGTTGTTATTTTATTTATTTATTTAGGTAACCAACAGCGATACTTAAAAATATTTTACAAAATGTGCGTTTTACAATTTGTATGGCCAATTATAGATTTCCCTGTGTAACTGGGGTAAATGTATAATTCATGCGAACGAACTAATGCCACAAATTTAAATTAAAAGATGCAATACAATCAAAATACAATCCAAATTTACATAAGGTTAAGTTAAATCACAATTTTGAAATGGTTAAAACAAACAAAAAGGGTTGAATAACAGAAGACAGGAGAAGACAGAAGATCGGTTGACTGTAAAAACTCTTTGATCGTTAAGATATTGAATTTAATTTATTGTATTTATTAGTACTGCCAGAGATTGGTTGTTATTTATATTTAGGAATTATTGTTTTTGCCATCTAAACCACTTGATGTAGAAATGTTATCGAGTACTCAGTCCTGCAGTGTAAGTACTCTCACTAATATGGTAATGATTTGACCAAGGCGCAAGGCTAATTATAGTATAGTAAAGATAGCACGAGATATAATTGATTAATGTCATATCATGTCGTGTTAAAATGCTAAGCCTGGTAACAAGGTCAAGACCGCAAGTGTGCCTGAACTTATAACATACTTACCGATTCCGGCGAAGAAGGAATGGGCCACACACAGGTACATGTTTAATTTCAATTGAAAACTAGTATTTATAATAATATTCTAAAGGCCAATCGGTAATCATCAACAAGGTAAAGAACTCCGCAACAATGATTTACACTCCATCTACAAGGTTTACTATCTCATAACATTTACATTACCAATCCATTACGTGTAAGGATGGCCCTATTTATTGGACAGTAACATTATTTCCATCACATTTAGCCCGCAAAAGCCGCCTCTTTTTATCTTAGATCACGGAATTGTTCATACAACTAAGATGAAAGAATACTAATTTACACGACACACCTCAAGGAAAAATCAACCCAAAAACCCTATAGTCAAGGTGCAATATCAGTTGTTGTAAAGTCAAAAATAAATTCAACTTCCAAACTATGTGTGTGGTCCATAACGATGTTGATATACTGGCGTGCAAAAAATTCGTGAAATTTCCTTGAATATTTGTTAGCGTTTAGTAATATGTGTGGCATTTGGTTTCATCGCCAGTATAATTGATGCCATGATTATGCATATAGTGTGGGGTAGCGTTATAAGATAATAATTGAAGTTGAGCAAAAATGTTTTAAGCAGGTGCTTTATTTAATTGATTAAATTTTTGCAGGGACTGTGACAGCTGACAGTTCTTATAAAAGGAGCCCAGTACCACAAAGTACGTAAGCTGCGGCGCGCCGCAGACAGAGAGCCCACTACGAACAAAGCGTCATTTTGCACACACACATTGACATTGCGATTTACAGGGAATATTGGACCGTGCTCATCGCGGCTGTCACGAGTGCTTTGTGCGCGCGTTTGTCACGTCATTCATACTTAACGAGGTTGCATTGGCTGCGAACCTTTATTAATTGTTACGGACCGAATATACTTTAAATTAGTTCTTTAAATTCGTTCTTTTATTCATTTGTAAGTTATAAAAGGCATTAAATATTTCAAGATGACTAGTTAAAATTCAAAATCTATCCAGGAAAATAATAAATTATGTTAGGTCCATATATTTTCGAGAAAGGCTTATGATGAAAAGTTAGAAATTCAAAACCTATCTAGGAAAATAATAAATTATTTTAAGTACATGAACGAAATTGGAAAGGCTTATGAAGACAAGTTAGAAATTCAAAATCTATCTAAGAAAATAATAAATTATTTTATGTCCATATACGAAATTGGAAAGGCTTTGAAACTTGTCATAATAATACGGTTTTAGTCATCCAGCTCACAAATATGTTTTCTCGGACTGCAAAGCATAATTTTCTTCTCGTTTAGGTACATCTTATTAGTTCGCTTCTATAAAGCAGTCGGGTTTTTCGGTTTTATGAACTTTTTTTCACTTTTATATTTTTGTCAATCTTGGTGCTTTTCACATTATAATGTTTTAGTGGTGTTTCGTCCCATTTTTTAATGTTTACTTGCAACACCGTGTCATTGGGCTGTCAACGATTTTGACAGCTGACACTTAACAGTCGAAAGAGAAAGTTTGTAACGTGAACACGCGGAAGTCGGGTTTTTGTCGAAACATATCGAATCGAGATGTGTTTCCCCCATTGTATTTGTTAATCGCGCCCGCCGTTCGCAATCGGCGTTGTGGGGCGCCCCTAAAGTGGGTTTAGAATATATTTTCACGCACAGCGAAGCCCTTTTGTGGGAAACGCGTGTGTGTCTGGCGGAAGCCGGAACCCGGCCCAGAACGCGTTGGTGGTCCCAATCTAATCATTGTCCTTTATTATATATATATTCTCCTATCCCTAACCTCACGGCACGATATTGATCGACCCCCAGGAGTCTACCGCAGGAATCTAAGGTAAGTGCATATAATATTACCGGCCAACCCTTGTGCCACCTTATACCCGTAGTAGGAACCAGTATATCTACCAATAGGGAGCAAATCCCTAGCTTTCCACTGCCGCGAACCGCGGTTTCGTGGGATACAGGTTCAGACAGGGTCCAGGGGTCCCAACGCCGCTATGGGCCCCGGTGTTTAACTCCTGACTTGGGACCAGAAGACCTGTGTTTAACAAGTGGGATCGTTGTTACACTGTTGTTACTTCTTGTTACCCTCAAATCTTCGTCGTATGTGGCGTCCTGATATTTAATCGATATTTGATGCTCTGTCTAAGGCATGTCAGCATGTTATGATGTATGTTTAGACGAATCGTTATATTTATGGTTTAACTTAAACAACCTAATATTTTTAAAATTCGGCATCAATATAGTAGCAATCTTAGTGAATCTGTCAAGTTTGGCTGTCAATTTTTGAAACGGCGGGAGTGGCCCTTCTGTATACTTTATATTTTGTGCACTTACACTGTTATTTACATAAAGTGATCTACTTTTTACCATTCATCATCTGCTAAGCTTCGCTTTTCAATCTAGCCGGTTGTAGCTGAATACCAGTACTTGAGATGGAGCGACAACTAGTCGACCTTCACAATACAGTTAATGGATAACACGATATCGTTAGGAAAGACGTCCACTGCTGGACATAGGCAATTAGGCATCCACCAAGCGTCGCCACATAGATCGGTCCTGTGCGAATCGCATACAGCAGATTCCCGCCATCGGTAGGTCATTAATCAACCTAAATCTAACCAGTCCGTTTTAGCAATATTCAACAAAAATCTCACAACAGCCACTTTTTCTGCAATCAACTTGATGTATAAAATAAAAAAAGAGATTTTCGGTGTTCGTAGAAGTCTAAAGACCCTTTTTATCATCGGTAGGACGCGTTTAAAAATTATTTATCACAATCAAGCTGAGTACCAAATATCTACTGAAAGTTACCGACTCTCGAGGGGTGGAGCCACTGAGTGGTAGTGGACAGAAGGTGTAATAGAATAAAAAGAGACTTGAAGATCGAAATATGTGGCATAGAGATGTAATGACTGACTATAAGAGGATCGCTATCGCGGCATGTCTAAGATATTTTATAAAGAAATAGGTAAAATCAAGAATAAAGCCTTTGCTGAAGCATTATTTTTCTCATTACTGTATAACAGCAGTTTCACAGATAAATTCAGAATCTAGTAATAACTTTTGTACCAAGATATTAGAAGCAAAAAAAATTGATGGCTGTGTGACTCTTTTACAGTGAATCATGAAAAGATGTACTCTCAAGGTGAACATAATTTCACAATAACATACGCTTTGCTCATAATTTTTTATAGCATTCAGTCTATTGCGACGCTTGGGGGAGTGTAGTTATAAGCTTTTCCTTAAGCTCCTCCCTCCTGCACCCTCAAGCAGTAGATGTCTTTCGGCCGAAAATATGATGATCTAGTCTATTTCTGTGCCGGTTATTGGACATAGGCTTACCCCCTATTACATACCTACGACTTATAGTCTAGGTAACTGGCGTGATGTGCACCTCTGCCTACTTCAACGGAGAACACAAGCGTGATGATATTTTTGTATGTGAAGCAAGCCTTATGCTATCTTCCTATCCGATGCTTGAATCTTCAAAAGTGGGTTCGAGGGGGGGAGGAACTCCTCATTTGTCTTGTATTATTAAAGTTATGATTATATAGCGGCTTACTCGAAGTTTGTAGGTACTACAAACTGGAAGAAAAATCTAAGTAAATGTGTAAGACAACATTGCAATAGAGAATCTGTAAAATAAATACTTAAATTCAAGTCCAAATACGACTATCAACTTAAATTACGGAACAGTCAGTAATTCTGTCAATTGTATAAAAATAATGGCTATATACGATACATTAGAAATAAATAAAAAGCATAGTCGGAAGGAAGGAGGATTTTGCCCGGAAGTAGGTCAGAAAAAGCTACAAAAATAATATCTGATTAGAGGCGTGTAAGTATATAAGAAGATGCATGTAGAGGGTTGCAGAAACGATAGGTAATAATGATTTTTTGCCACTGAACAGTGGCAATAAAACCAAACGCCAAACATATTTAAATTTTAATCACCCTTGAAACCAAAAGGAACCGAAAACAAAAAGTTGAAATGTCTCATATGCATGTCCAAACCAACAGCAAATCTGTTCAGCATCATAAATAGGCAATAACTATTTCATTCAATTACCTGCATTAACATAATTTCAAACGATCACAATCAACTACTCCTCACAACCATCAAATAAAAGTGAATTAATACCTCTTATTATTATTATGTATGCACAAAAAGACAGTAAGAAATTATGGAAAGCAATTAGAGACATCGCAAACACAACAAAACCAATACAACGCACAAAAGAACTCCTAACATTCTCAACTTCTCCTGAGCAATCTCTAAATAATATAAATAGTTATTTCATTAATGTTGGCGCCTCACTGGCCGATAAAATTTATCAAAAAACAAACACACCCGATGCACATTCTCAATATTATGAAGTCGAGTATACCCAGCAGAGTAATTCTTTTGTTTTGATGTACACTGATCAGAAAGAAGTTGAACAAATCATAAATGGTCTAAAAACAGATTGTGCTTCGGGTTGTGATAAGATTAGTAGTAAATTTCTAAAATTGCATAAAAAGATTCTCATTCCACCTATTACGAAAAATTTTTTGACAGCTTACGGTCGGGCTTTTTCCCTGATTCCTTGAAAAGGTCTGAAGTGTGCCCAATCTATAAGAGCGGGGTCAGAAATCAAATCAAAAATTATAGGCCAATATCCATTCTACTTCTTCATTATCGAAGATATTGGAAAGAATAATAAATACACGCTTAGTAAATTATCTGGAAAAAAATTATTTACTATCTAAAAGTCAGTATGGTTTTCGGCATGGTAAGTCCACTGAACAAGCAGTGAACAAACTCACCAGCTTTATTAGCACAAATTTGGACAAAGGTAAAAAATGTCTTTCAATATTTCTCGATCTCGCCAAGGCATTTGACACGATTTCTGTTGCCCTCTTATTGACAAAACTCGAGAAATTAGGAATTAGAGGTACTCAGCTAAAACTCTTTGAAAGTTATTTGTTTGGGCGAAAACAGTGTGTCCGTGTGAGCAAATACAAAAGTACCTAACTTCCAGTTACACATGGCGTACCACAGGGCAGCATCTTGGGACCCACCTTATTCCTTGTATACATTAACGAACTTACGAGTCTTAAGCTCACCCATGGCGAAATCATCTCCTTCGCAGACGACACTGCTTTGGTTTTTACCGCCAATACTTGGGATGAGGTATTTGATGCTGCTCAGCAGGGCTATAATATCACTAGAAGCTGGCTTCAGGCGAACATTCTGACTTTAAATGTGGAAAAAACAAAATATAATTCTTTCAGCATCAAAAATTATTCGAATCTCAGTAACAGCCACAAAATTATCTCTCACGAATGTACCCTGAAAGCCGACTGCACGTGTTCATCTCTGGAACGTGTTCACACCTTCACGTACTTGGGTGTTACTATAGACAGAAATCTCAATTCCAAAGAGCATATCAAGCTGCTTGGTACACGAGTGCGCAAACTCATATATGTCTTTAAAAATTTGCGGCACGCTGCTGAGCCTTATCTCCTAAAACAAATTTATTATGCCCTAGGACAGTCATTATTAAATTATTGCATTTCTTCCTGGGGGGGTACTTGTAAAACCACTATGAAACCCATTGAAATCGCTCAGCGCGCAATTCTAAAGGTGTGTATTTTTAAACCTATCCTCTTTCCTACTGCTTCTCTATATCAGATTTGTGGAGTTCTGACCGTAAGACAACTTTTCATCCTCAACATTATTCTGAAACAACATATAAAACTACCTTACGACCCACTCGCGCAAAAATGTCGAAATAAAAGATTACGTATGGAACGAACCAGTAGAAAAACTAAATTCTTTATAGCAAAATAAATAGTAAATTAAATATTTACCCTCTTACCAAATTTAAATGTAAACAAATAGTAAGTGAATATTTGCAACAACTAAATTATGAAGAAACGGAGTTATTGCTATATGTTGTACAGTAAGTAGTATGTTTAGGTATTAATTAGCTATAATAATTAAAATAACATAATCTTAGTCAAAACCATGGCCATGCATTCACAATCACACTCACACACCCATACACCTACACACATTCACCCTCACACACCAAAACTCACACGCACCCACATCACTCATACTCCACTTCAATCACCTACTAGTCCACACACTCTCATAAACACTTCACTCACGTATAGATATTTTACTTATTATATAATGATAACATTGAAGTTAGTTATAAGTCACTTAAAATATATTATTAGTACAATCAAACATATTTGCTTTGTTGGCATTTACAGTTGAAATATCGAGGAAAAAGGCACTGAAAACCGAAATACAGGCCTTGCCTAGTTCGGTTGCAGTGACTACATCCATTTACTAGAAATAAATTCAGCCAAACTATTTTCTGTAAAATATTACTAAGTTTTTTGAGAAATAAATTTATTATTATTATTATTATTCCATTTATTCATTTTATGTACATATTTTTACATTTTTAAATATTATTCTATAAAAAAATAAAATAAAAAAACATTTAAAAATACAAAAATAGTAGCCCACCGGTATCGGGAACAGGGTCCAAGCTACCGGTGGTCAGGGCTCCTGAGAGAGGAACCTCCTAACTATACGCGCCGTGTCCAGGAGTACCGCTTTCTGGATCAAGCCCTTGATCCAGCTGCCCAACGAGAGCCTCCTCAGATGTTCGTCGAGGCTCTTGGCTATTATGCCATTGGCCGTAACGACTATCGGCACAATGATCGCTGTATTCACGTCCCACATGTCGACAACCTCGCGAGCCAGATCAAGATACTTGCTTTTCTTATCTCTCTCAGCCTTCACGAGGTTCTCGTCATGGGGGACCGCTATATCAACAATCATTGCGCGACGCTCTAGTCGGTCTATCACCACTATGTCAGGCTTATTGGCAACAATAGTCTTGTCAGTGATGATAGACCGATCCCAATACAACGTGACATTGCTATTTTCGAGAACTGGGTCGGGCACATACTTATAGTAAGGCACTTCCGATTCCACAAGATTGTATTTAAGAGCAAGTTGCTGATGGATTATCCTGGCTACAAGGTTGTGTCTATGCAAATAGTCTCCGTTAGCTAGACTAGAACAACCGGAGATAATGTGACGAATGGATTCCCCCGGTCGGTGACATGCCCGACAGATGTCAACCGTACCGTCTTTCACAATGTATTTCCGGTAGTTGTTTGTCATCATAACTTCGTCCATTATCGCAAAGACAAAACCTTCGGTTTCCCCGAAAAGGTCACCAAATCGCAGCCAGGCCACGGACGCTAAAAGATCTACATCGGGGCCATGTAGGACCCGGTAGAAGCGTCCGTGAAGCTCCTTGCTCTGCCATACCTCCCTGCGGTCATTAGTATCTAATACTATAGGTTTGCGCCAGTTCTCGTTAGCCAAGGAGAGCGGGGTAAGGCCCTTATCCACTGCTACCACATCTCGATGCATACCCACGTCAGCGGCCTGGAAGTATTCCCTAAGACTGCATACCTCGCGGTTGTGTAGAGTCTTAGCATTTAAAAAGCCACGACCCCCACACTTTCGAGGGATATACAGTCTCATAACCGATGAACGTGGGTGATGCATACGATTTGCGGTAAGCAGCGTGCGGACCCTCCTATCCAGGGCGTCAAGTTCTGTCTGAGTCCATTTGAGTATGCCGAAAGAGTACATCAAGACCGGCATGACCCAGCCGTTGAAGGCGCGCACCTTGTTCCCGCCTGATAAAAGACTATTTAATACTTTTCTCAGGCGGCCAAAGAAGCGTTCCTTCAACGACTGTTTCACGTCAGTTACATTGATGCCTAGTGCTTCCGACATACCCAAATACTTGTAAGTTTCGGTTGAGGAAAGGGATCTAAGGGGTATGGAATCCGAGAGTTGTATTCCCACGGATTCCATAATCTCCCCTCGCTTTACATGCATGACTGCACATTTGTCCACACCAAATTCCATCCTGATGGCGTCACTGAAGGTTTCTGTTACCTTCAGTAGCTTCATCAGTTGCAATTTGTTGGGGGCAAAGAGCTTCAGATCATCCATGTAAAGGAGGTGTGATATGACCTGACCACCTCTCCTCAACCGATAGCCCAGACCTGAACCCTCCAGCAGAGTACTGAGAGGGTTCAGGGCTAAACAAAACCACAGAGGACTCAGACTGTCGCCCTGAAATATTCCGCGCTCGATCCTTATAGGTTCACTGTTTTCCTGAATCTGTCGACATCCTGGATAGTGAAGAACCGTCCTCCATTGCTCCATACATGACGTCAGGAAGGAGCGCAGAGTTGTATCAATTTTATACAACTCCAGCACCCTCATGAGCCATGTATGTGGTACTGAGTCATAGGCCTTCTTGTAATCTATCCAACATGTCGCCAGATCCTTGCGGGTACGGCGAACCTGTTGGCTAATGGCAATGTCTATAAGGAGCAGCTCCTTAGTACCGCGGGACCCGTTCCTACATCCATTCTGAGACGCAGACATGATGGCGTTATTGTCTATATGTTGATTTTATTATTATTTCTTTTATTTAACTTTTTTCTTATTTATTACATTTTTAAATATTTTTACAAAAGACACACAAAAAAGAAAACATTTAAAAATATAAAAAATTGAGGCCCACCGGTATCGGGAACAGGGTCCAAGCTACCGGCGGTCAGGGCTCCAGAGAGAGGAACCTCCTAACAATACGAGCCGTGTCCAGCAGTACTGCTTTCTGGATCAGGCCCTTGACCCAGCCGCCTAACGAGAGCCTCCTAAGGTGTTGGTCGAGGCTCGTGGCTATTAAGCCATGGGCTGACACGACTATCGGTACAATGATCGCTGAGTCCACATCCCACATGTCGACAAGTCGCCAAGTCAAGATACTTGATTTGCTTATCTTTCTCGGCTTTCACGAGGTTCCCGTCATGCGGGACAGTTATGTCAACAATCATTGCACGCCTCTCGATTCGGTCCACCACCACTATATCAGGCTTATTAGCGATAATAGTCCTGTCAGTGATGATGGACCGATCCCAGTACAATGTGATATTGCCATTCTCGAGAACTGGGTCGGGCACATACCTGTAGTACGCCACCTCCGACGCCACAAGAGTGTATGTTTTTGTGTGTATTTGTTATTATTATTATTGGTCGTATAAAACAAGAAATGCTGCCTACCTGCTGTGTTTCCCAAGAATGGGATGAACATGTTGCATCTATCAATCACTTACTGAGAATAGTACTCCTTATAAGGTATGCCATACTCAATTGATTGTAATGACTCAATCAGAAGTGCGTTAATAAAACAGGATAGGTAGGCAATGCTCAGAACACAGAAAATTGAAGCAGCGACAAAATATTTAGTACTTAAATCGTTCTTTTATTTAAAAAAAAACTGACTAAATCGATACCTAGGAAATGTGGAGTACGAGCATAGATTCATATCTGCCTTGCCCTTAGAGCAATACAGGCGTGATGTTATGTTTGGACTTACAAACTTTGCCTTCTGTATCTGACTCTTTAAACAGTAGTACAGTGATAAATTCTTCAAGATGCTAGTTTAATATTTCCGGAGGATGTTAAAATCCAAATCGACGTTGCATCGACTAGACGCGTTTAGGTGACTGAAAATTAAAACTGATGGAAATATAAAATTCAATTCTTAACATTATTAAAACGAAATCAAGTTTATTCAATTACAAACAAGCACCAACTTTCTAAACTTCAGAATCTAATAATCCTATTAAAAATAAAAGGTCTAAGCCTTCGCAGTGGATGGAAGACTAATTCAATGCCGATGCGCCTGCGTCGCGTTGCTATACTTTTTGCTTGTTAAAATACCTGCCCGCAGTGAATGAGAGAACGAATGGTCGAGTGAATGACTGTGAATGGTTGATTGAATGAGTCCCGGCGGGACATTGGCGCAATTATGTTTTTTACTTGAAACGTGTCGTACGGAAATGAAACAACTTTATAATAGGGATGATTGAATGAACCTTATTTTAAGGGAATTTATTGAGTGCTTGTTTGTTTGACAACATTGTGTTTGGGTTGTAGGTTTGTTCTTTACTCGAACAAGTGTATCTGTGTACAGTTTTGTATATAAAACGTTTCAGTATCTCGTACGATCTTAAAGCTATTTGATTGATTGTAACTACATAGTGTTATGTTAGTAATGAGAGACTGATTCCCGGGCTTAGTTTTCTGATAGCTATTAAAAGATCGTAGAGTAAAAAAAGGTCTTCTGCTTAACAATCATAGACCATCGCTGCGCTCACTAAGTCGATGGTGACATGACTATTATTATCATTTGCCCAGTCAGGCCAGACATTTTAGGCAACTATGTTCGGTCGGCTTCCAGTCTCACTGGCTCTAGTTGAATACATGGAGATATTTTACATGGAACACACTTACCGTACCGACTGTAAAATAGCTACAAAGCCCAGTAACTTGGTTGTAGAGGGCAAACCAAATGTACCAGTATATTTACATGGGGCGACTATCCGACCTCCACTTCACAACCCAGTAACTGAGGAACACGGTAACCTTTGGCAAAACTGGTGTCAGATATCCTGACTTCTGTCTATCGGTAACAACTGGCAAATGGCTGGTGATTTAGAAATGCCAGCGGGAAACAGCTTAACGTACTTTCCGAAACACGGAGGAATCTCGGTATGTCAAGTTGGTCACGCATCCTAAGCCGACCTCGGCAAGCGTTGCCTTAACCTTGAACCATGTGACTGTAATTATTTAGCCACTGGCTTTTTATATTGTCAGATAATCCACATAAAAGAAATCAATTCTTACATTTCCAAAGAAATACAGAAAAAGCGTGACTGAACTATCCCTAATCTCTGCCCCCCTAATCTTTTCAAATCACAAGACAGCCCTCCGCTGTTGGTCGCATAATTCGGCACTAAGCTTTCACGAAACGATTCCCGTATCGATTCACAGAATCGAGATAAGTGTCGATTTTAGGTTATCTTTATCGCAGCCTTCTTTTGAGAACGCCGAGCAATATCGACAAAAATGGAGATATTGTTTTCTATTATCCTGGAGGTTATTTTGCTCGTTTTGAAGCTCGTTAGTAGAATCTCTTTGATATTATTTGGGTTTCATTATAATTAGGTATTAGGGACGTGACAAAGATATCTGATCTACTTGTAACATCACAGAAAAAAATTCGAGACGGATGCCTCCTATTGGCGGCACGACGTGATAGTGTGACCTATTTGCAAAATTAAAGCGCTAACAAAACCTCGTTACAATCTAAGAAGTTAGATTTGACATCACAATAATCAAACTTGATGCATACAAATGATACTCATTGTTATAGTATACTAGCGACGCACACCGGCTTCGCTCGTGACAAATTAATACAAAAACGCTCAACAATCTCACGCTTTCTATTCATGAAAACCGCATGAAAATCCGTTGCGTAGTTTAAAAGATCTAAGTGTACAGATGGCCGGAAGCGACTTTGTTCTATACTATGTAGAGATGGGTAACATAGTAATTAATTAGGATTATGAATTTGATTTTTCAATTTCTTACGTAATAAGTTATCGCGGCATGTAAAATGAGAAACGTCCTCGGACTTCTTAGATTGTCACAATTATAGGTCAAGGTCGATTAGGGCGCACCGTTGGCGCAGTGGTTGAGCGATTGACTGCGTGTCGCGGGTTCCATTCCCGCACGGAACAAATATTTGTAAGACCTACAGATAGTTGTTCCAGCTCTAAGTGTTTGTCTATGTGATTTTATATGTTTGCAAACGCACCACGATACAGGAGAAATTCCTAGTGAGGGGCAAAGTTTAAAAAAAAAATATATATAGGTGGAAAAAAGCCAAGCTTTATTACAAAATTTTTAATACATATTTCAACAGGTTATATCATTTTGTTTTTTAAAAGTGCATATTATATTTAGCAAGGTAGCTAATACGTTGACAAAACTTTCAAGTTTTCGACCTAGTCAAATTGTTAACGTGCGTCAACTTTGCCTCATAATTATTGGAAACACAAATTTTGAAATGTTAAGTTGATAACAATTGGTATAATAATTAAGTCTTCAATACCCAAAAACCACTAAACTTTAAATAAAATTACCATTTCATATATCTACTGTAGGTAATCGAATGGGTTTTCAACTTAGCAGACAGACATACGAAGACAGACGTGACCGCATTATGAATTTTAAACCCAATATTACAGAGTGTGACTTGGAGAGACGCCAGTTCTAATTCTAACACTAGTAGAAGTTTTAAAGAGGAATTAGCATCAGAAGTGTTATGTCATAATATCTGTCGGCTGGTAAGTTTCTTACTGTAGGGAAAATTCCTCTTCTCATATTGAGAAGGAAAACGCAGAATGAACTGCGATTTGGCGATTTCAATCAAAAAATTCGTGGATCATCTTGAGTCTTGGATGGTTGGTTGAATTTATGTGTCTTAAGAATATCTTATCACGTACTCGCGTCAATTAGGTAGTGTTTAGACTAGTCTCAGGGCGAGTGCTAACCAAATAATGCAGGTATCATAAAATAATTATACACATCAGCATTTGGTAATATTAGGCAAACTTTCGAGCTCCTAACCTTTAACTTTCAGTTACATAAATGCACATTTGGGCCCGGAAAAATAACAAAATATTATATCAAAATAAAACTCATCATAATTAAACATTTAATTCTTTCCCTTTTCAATTATCATAGTCCATAACTTTACCAACGGCAATGGTAATTTAAATATCCTAAAACAATAATAAATATTATGGTAAATAGTGATCTCACTTCCCACATTACATTAATCTATTTTGTTCACAAAAAGAAAAATCATACATAACTGTAGGTATAGTCGTCGCTTTTATGACTAAAAGCCTACCGGTAGTCGGCTAGGGTTACTTTCATAGAGTATTCGGCACGCGAACGCAAGTACAAATGAGTAAGAGACGGAAATGACGACGGTTTGTCCTTGGCATGTTTTATGAACAAAAATGCTGTGAAGTCGAATTCAAGGGTGAATTTAAAATAATAATCGAAATAGGCTGAGTCCCTGTGTATTACAAAGATCGTGAACATAACTGCAAAATGTGGGTGTACTGGTGGAGAATGCCTAAGGCATTAAGTCCGCCTATGTACTTTTATGTTGCATGAAGTTTTAATAAATAAATAAATAATTTGGTACTTTTTTCGACTATTACTACTAGTAAAAGGCTTGGCAGACTTGTTAACATTTCAACACTATAATATTATGTAGGTACGCTGCCACCTTACCATTTGAAAAATATAGGTTTGATGCTATATTCTTTTATAGAAAAAAATACCAATTAAAACTAGCCATTTACATATTATAGCCGACGTACAGTTCTTAGGTGAGAAAAGCACAAAGTTGCAAAAAAAATATTATGTGACAAAGGAAACAAAAAAAAATCCCAAGGCAAAAAATAAAACCTCACACTCAAAAACTTTGCACTCATATGAAAGTCCTTACGGCCTTCAAAAATACGAGTCCTCTCGTTACATTAGCTAACAACTCACTTGAGGCCGCAAACTCACAAACTTGTCGACATTTCTCACAAAAAAATTGTATGGACTGTCAGACAGTCCTCTCGATGTTGAGGAGTTACATGCAAAGCCGGTACAAGATATGTGAAGGCCTCTTGAAAGTGGAGGTGAGGTTGGCTGCTACCATTTGAGGGTTGGGTATTGTTCGAGGAAATGTTTTCTGTTTCTGGGACTTATATGATTTGGGTATTGGTTAAAATGGTGCAATAAAATATAAATATGGAGTGTTCAGACTGTTTATTACAATCTAATAATTTTCAGAATAGGAGCAGTTGAAATCAGTTACAGCATAGAGGTTGAGTTTCAAAAGTCCTCCCTATGACACTTTTATAGCTCTGAAATTCTATCTGCGTCGTTGATCTAGTTGCAAGCGCTACAGACAAGCACGAGATTCAGAGTTCGATTCGGTCGGGCAAAGTGTTATTGCGTTTACATCATTTTTTATATCAGCCAGTTCGAGAGTGATACAAAACAAATAAATAAGACACGAAAAATGAGTAAGTAACAAATAGTACACATCCGTGGGTTAAGTTGAACAGTCTCAAATTCATGTGCAGGACACTCGGACAGCGGGTCATCTTATATAATACAGTATATATATTATATATAGCTATTTTTATACACATACGTCACACTCAGACGGTTTGGCTGCCAGAAAAATAATTCTGGCTAGATTTGAATCCTAATTCCAATTTAGAATCGGCTTATTTGTAATGCATTATATGATTATCAGTTCATTTGTGTGAGTTTGGCGACACCGGTTCCCATAGTAATTTTGCTGCATGGCCTGCCACTGTTCTTTCTGTTCCGTGGGCAACACCCACTGAAGTTTACCATTTACGGGGATTTACCTAATAATTAGTCCTAAAAGTTTGCTAATTAAGATATATTGCTGATGTGTTGCATGGAATCATGGAGTCGCAATTGTCTTTATCAAATAAATTGAGATTTATGCATGATAGTTAACCCCAAATAATATATAACTTTTTCAAGTGAATCCAAAGTCATTCAAAAGAAAGTGGTGTAGAAAATAGGAAAAACTAAGGTTTCTAGCTCTCAGCCGCAAGCCACAGTTATGGGTAGCCAGTTTAGCTGCTAAACCTGGTAACACATGAATGGTGGTGAACTGAGTGCTAGATAATGTTCATTCCCCCCCCTCCCCCCACGATACAGGAGAATTTCCTAGTGTAGGACAAAGTTTAAAAAATAAAAACTAATAAATACTGGTTGCGGCAATGCAACCCTGCAGTAATCTTTTCTACAGTCGAGAATCATTCATAAAAATCAAGTTTCATCAAAAACATTATATAATACTTGCAGATTTTATCAGTGGGATCTCATACTATTAGAAGCGATCGATTCCTTATCTATATTACACCTCCATTACAATTCTGCAAAAAACTTGTGAAGTCGGATGTGGCGGCACAATTTCTGGCAGAAATTCCACATTTGCGAAGACAGAGAATAAGTTTATAACCTTACTCGTAATGCAGGATGTATCATAACTTTTCAATTTTGTTATTTATCAAAACACTCAGTAAATTAGGTAAAGTTGCCAGCTTTACATGAGCTCAGTGTTTCAAACATGTTTGTATGCTAGACTGGGTAGATTAAAAGTTCAGCGGAGTGGAATATTATTTTGTATTTATGTTGGTGCTATTTATAAACAGTTTTAAATTATGACTGAAGGTTAGAATTTGTACAGTTATGTGAGAAGTCAGGGTTACATGGTTTAATAGCTTTTATGCCCGTGGCTCATTCCTGTGACCTATACTATAACAGGAGCAGTGCAGTTATTCGAGATTAATAGTAGCCTATAATATATTAAGAGCGATGTACAGTCGATGCAGTACCGAAGTTCGGTCCACGGTGGGCACTACTGGTAGCTTCAGTGTGGCAGTTGGCTTACACCAGGGATCGGCTCTCAGTCCCTACCTCTTCCTGATGATAATGGACGCACTGACGTCAGACATACAGGAGGGGGCACCCTGGTGTATGCTGTTTGCCGACGACATTGTGCTGGTTGCCGAGAGTGGCCTTGAGGTCCAGAACAAATTGGAGATGTGGTGGCACAGACTGGAGAGTGTTGGCTTGAAATTGAGCAGAACTAAAACCGAATACTTGTTCTGCGATTTTGGCGGTCTCTCTAGTTCCGTGCCTCTAACTATCGCTGGGACACCCATACCGATGTGCTCCTACTTCCGGTAACTAGGGTCGCTTGTCCAAGGCGATGGCGAGGTAGACCGAGACGTAACGCACCGGATCGGCTCGGGATGGATAAAATGGCGACAACTCACTGGAACAACTTGCGACCCACGGATGCCCCTCAAGTTAAAGAGGAAAATTTACAAGTCCGTGATTAGACCTGTCGTACTGTATGGATCAGAATGTTGGGCTGTGAAAAAGATGGATGAAAAGAGATTGCATGTAGCAGAGATGAGAATGTTGAGATGGATGTGCGGAGTGACGAGAATGGCTAAAGTGAGAAATGAGTATATTAGAGGAAGTTTGAAAGTGGCGCCAGTGACAGAAAAGTTGAAAGGAAACCGTTTGTCCTGGTATGGCCATCTAATGAGGAGGGATGAAGCGCATGTTACAAAAAGAGTTATGAATATAAATGTGGATGGATGGAGAGGGAGGGGATGGCCAAAGAAAAGATGGATGGACTGTGTGAGGTGTGATATGAAAGAAAAGGGAGTCAGTGATAGCGTGACTGGGGACAGGACGGTATGGAAGAGGAAAACGTGTTGCGCCGACCCCAAGTAACATGGGACAAGGGCAGGAAGATGATGATGAAATCCCTTACCACGCGGGCGAAGCCGCTGGCAGAAGCTAGTCTATAATATTGTTTTGAATAAACATTATTTTTATCATCTAAAAAAAGAGGAAAGCACCGTACCATAACATTATCTTGAACTCGCTCATTTATCTCAGACACCAACAATGCAAGCAGAAACCCTTCTTCTAAATACCTTTCAATCTTAAGTAATTAATTTGCTTGACTTTGATAAGCCAAAAAGGACACTGTGTCATTAAAGCACAAAAGGCTTCGGGCCGATTTCTGAATTAAGTATTTAAAGTTAAGAACGAATTGAGTATTTGTCAAACTATACTTTATCCTGAGAAAACCTGTCAAAATTTGGTACTTGAGTAGCGATTGACTCGTTCTTAACCTACACTATACCTATACTCTCAATTCAGAAATTGGCCCATAATCCGATTATTTAATTTGTCAAGATACGTAATGAGAACCAAAAATATAACTTTTAATCTCATCATGAATAACTGCTGCCTTGCCGGTTGCGATTTAAAATTAAATACTGAATAAATTACTTTGAAAATGAGCAAAGAGATCGCAAATCGAAGACCGCATCTGTCAATTACTGTGCCCGCTATAAAGTTTAAAAAAGTAAAAAACAAAGACGGCGGGGCGGCCCGTTTCGCCAAAACAAAATGAACGAGTGTGGTAGCACTCGCGCGAACGTCAACAATCGTTGTTTTTTATGTTTTTGTTTCCTATATAATATGTTAGCCTGTGCGCATAAACTGTGCTAAAGTTCGGTAGATGTACTGATAAATGTGTTGTGGGGATTTAAGTTTGATTGAGAGAGTGTAAATGATTGCAATCGAAATGTATACATATATAAAATAAAAGGTTCATCAATGTGAAAATAATTATGAAAGTCAAGGATCACTATATTGGCTGAGAAAATGTGAAATTATGGAACGAACAACATTTTGCCATTACTTATTTATTTTGAAGGATTGAATTACATAAAAGTCAAGAGATCGACATAATTATGTTAGGACTGCCACCAGAAACGTGATCTTGATTGAAAATATGAATTGGCATAGGGTGACTGAGTAAGGAGGATAGCTAGTAATGACTGAGGATCGAGCCTAGAAGAAGCCAAGCCCTGCAAAAATGAAAAAGATAAAATCAAAATCAAAAAATCAAAATCAAAATCATTTTTTTTATTTCACATAGGCCTACATGGGCACTTATAAAACGTCGACAAAATGAGCACGGTTCGGGTTGGTCGTTTCCTATGGAGAAGAACCGGCAAGAAACTCCATGGTTACTCTTTTAAAAATGGTTTGGTTTTACATTATTTACATGTTACAGCATTAGTACTTAGATATGGGGGGACAACGTAGGCCCGAATTATGACATTAAATCGTAAGAAACTAAAAAAAAAAGAAAAAGATTATATACAAAAGTTAACAAATGTTAACTAGCATCTAGAAGGCCTACAATGTTCACACATTCACAAAACAATCGGTAAAAGAATCTATACAAAGGTAAAAAATAATAAAAATAAGTATAACAAGACTAAATTTAACATGTTGCACAAATTTTGTTATCAGTGCTGTAACTATTCTTAGCAAAGGGCTTTATAGATGATTGAAAACCATTTTAAAAAGTCTAATTAAAAGAAGGAAAGAAAAAATGAGATTGAGAAAAGTTAGAGACATCCACATATTTGTGCCGTTTACAAGTTACCAGGGAAGCTGCATGCGCAGAAGGAGCTAAGGCCAAATGTTTTTATCTTCAACGTAGTCCTTGATTTTATAATATGCTTTTTTAACAAGGATACGTTTGATGTAGTTTTTGAACCTTCCATCGGTCAGTTCTATAACTGACTTTGGCAACTTGTTATAAAAGCGTATACTGTTTATAAGAAAAGACTTGCTAGTTTTCGTTAATCTGAATTTGGGTATTACAATTTCGTGCTTACTGCGTGTATTTAAATTATGGAAGTCGCTTCTAGTTTTGAAAAGCCCCCGATTTTTACGGACATACAAAATACATTCCAAAATATAAAGTGAAGGTAGAGTCAGTATATCGATCTCTTTAAATTTTTCTCTGAGGGACTCGCGAGGACCCATTTTATAGATTGCGCGGATTGCCCTCTTTTGTAGGATGAAAATTGAGTCAACGTCTGCTGCTGATCCCCACAGCAGAATGCCATAAGACATAATACTGTGGAAATAAGCATAGTATACTAACCTAGCTGTAGCTACATCGGTTAGCTGCCTTATTTTCCTTACTGCATATGCAGCCGAACTTAACCTACCCTAAAGAGTTCTAATGTGCGCGCTCCACTGCAATTTTGAATCGATAGTAATCCCTAAGAATACAGTTTCCGTTATAACTTCAAGATTTTTGCCGTCAAGATTTAAGTTTAGGTCATGTTGTGGTACATTTGGTAAAGAGAACTTTAGACATTTTGTTTTTTTCGCATTCAGTAAAAGATTGTTAACTGCGAACCATCTTGAGAGAACAATTAGACTTTCTTTGACATTTATGACATCCGTATCTTGCCTATCTATTTTAAAAATTAGCGAAGTATCATCAGCAAATAGAATTATATCCGAAAATTTGGCCATCATAAAAGGGAGATCATTAATGTAAACAAGAAAAAGGAAAGGGCCGAGAATTGAACCTTGGGGCACGCCCATCTTGACTAGAGACCCGGAGGACGTCGCCCCATTAACATTTACTTTTTGCTGTCTGTTTGATAAATAGGAAAGCACGAGATCAGCAGATTTTCCACGAATTCCGTAGTGGTGTAATTTACAGATCAGTGTGTTGTGGTCGACGCAGTCGAAAGCTTTTGAGAGATCACAGAAAATGCCAATGGCATCCTGGGACCTCTCCCAAGCCTCCAAGATGTGGCTGATGAGTTTTACTCCCGCGTCCGTTGTCGACCTACCTTTCGTGAAACCAAACTGTTGACTATGCAGTATCCCATTTGAATTGAAGTGAGACAACATCTGTTCCAGCATGATTTTTTCAAAGATTTTACTCAATTATGGAAGCACGGATATAGGTCTATAATTAGAAGGATCACTCTTACAGCCTGATTTGAAAATTGGTACTACTTTACTGTGTTTCATTAAGTCAGGAAAAGTGCCGCTGTCCAAACATTGATTGAATATGCCTGTTAGGACAGGAGCAATTGAGTCAATAATATCTCCAAGAACCCTAACGGATATCCCCCACAAGTCTTCAGTATTTTTTTTATTGAGACTTTTGAACGCGTTTTTAATTGAATCAATACAAATTGGTTTAAATTTAAAGATTGGTATGTCTTTAGTAAAGTTTTCTTTAAGAAGAGCTTCAGCTAATTTAGAAGAGGAAGGAAGAGACTTCGTAACCTCTAACGGAATGTTGGTAAAGAAATTTTCTAATGTCTCAGCGACTTCTTGCCTATCAGAAATGGTTTGATTAGTTATTTTCAAAGACAACTCATTCTGATCGCGTTGTTGTATCTTTCCAGTTTCTTTATTAATTAATTGCCACACAGTTTTTATTTTATTATTAGAAACACCAATTTTGTTAATTATTATTTGAGATTTTGCTTGAGCGCAGACTCTTTTGAATATTTTGGAATAGTTTCTAACATAAGTGTGAAAAACTTGATCGGAAGTCAAAGATTTTTCGTAATATAAATTATATAAGATGTCTCGGCTTTTTCTTATGCCCACAGTGGCCCATTCACTAAATTTCGATTTGGAATTGTTGACTTTTACTGTTTTTACAGGACACGTTTTATTGAATTCTTGGCAAACTGTTGAAAACAACGTGCCGTAATTTATATTGGGGTCGTTTGAATCAAAACTGGCGTTACAAAGGTTGCTTAAAACATTATTATTAAAAGAGATTAATTTATTTTTAGTAAGTGGTCTTAATCGAATTGATTTAGCTAGGTTATTTTTTTTATCTGACTCAAAAGAAACTAGTTGACCAGTATGGTCTGACTTAACGCCACTAATTAAAAACGAATCTTTTACTTTACAATTAGTGAATACATTATCTATGCAAGAAGCTGAAGTTGCTGTTATTCTTGTTGGTTCATTAAATAAATATGTTAGGTTAAATGATTTAAATAATGAAATGAGCTTACATTTTTCAGGCGAGTTGACTAACAGATCTATGTTTAAGTCACCACAAACAAAAACCAATTTATTATATCTGAAAAGTTTACTTAATAATTCTTCCATTGTAATCAAAAACAATGACAAGTTTGATGCTGGTGGTCTGTAAACGCACAAGACAGTATGCCCCTCGACCTCTGCACATGCTACCTCACACAAGCGATCAACAGAGTAAGCAGTGATATCCTTCCTTTCCTTATATTTTAAATGACTATTACAAAGTATCAGGGTACCACCACCCACTGTGGATCTGTTGTACGCACTGGCAACTGAGAAATTATTTACATTAAACAACATCCTATCTGGTTTTAACCAAGTTTCACAAAAACATAAGATATCCATGTGGTATTTATCTACTAACAATTCCACGTCTAAAATTTTGCCGGAGAAGCGATTTATATTTTGATGATATAGTAAAATATTACTATTCGACTTCTCTTTTGTCGACTCTAATCGTTTAAAAAATCATTGTTTAAAGTATTATCAGAAAAACTGGATAATACTGTTAAATCACTAAACCTAGTCTCAGTTAAATTATCAATAACTGCGTGTATATTAAAAGCTAACAATGTAGCTAATAAATGTCGACTATTTTTGGGAAGAAACATATGGTTCCCAATCAAAACAAAATCACTAACAAAATTGTTGGTGTCAAAAAACAATAAACGGTCACTATGACGACAAGATAAAATATGCATCAGGTTATTCAAACTAGAAATGTATTCATTTTCATGAACAAGTAACTTGCCAGAATAGGGCAATGCACATAATATTAATTTGCCTAATCTTAACTTAAGTAGGGTGTCAATACCATTAACTATGTCCTTTTTTGTTATACTAAGGCTATTTCCAATAAGAAGTACTACAGTACTTTGCTCATTCAATTGTGTCTGTTGAATTTTATGGATAAGCTCATTAAATTGCAGTTTATGATAACAATGGTTCACTATTGTATGTTTAGAACGGTTATTTAACAAAGATCCAAAACCTGTTCCTAATCTATCAGAAAATACTAAGACATTACTTTTGGTGGGGTTCAAAGTTGTTGCAGTATGATCAATAGGTAAAGATGTAGTAGCAACATGTTGTGACATGAGAGGTGGCAGAGCGGCAGCACAACTACAGGTGAGGTTGTTAGTCAATGATTCGCACCTCTCTGCATTATACTTCACCAGGTCCACCAACTCACAAGCCTCCTGCATGCGTTCACTCAACATCTGTTGATTACATTCATATTTACAAAATATTTCCTTAAGTGTATTTTCCCTACTCAATAATTCCCTTTCAAGGTTCTGAATTTCAACATCAGATAACGCAGGTTAATCCGAGTAAGAAATATACATGGGGTCTAGTAAAGTCTTTTTGAGGAATCTTCACGTCTGAATCCTTGTGGCACGCGCCCCCCTCCTTCTCCTGTTGGATGTGTGACGAGTATTTCCCACATTCGCATCCATGAAAAGGACGTGCGCAGGATGCTGCACAACGTCAAAGTGAATAAGGCAAGCGGCCCAGACGGTATACCAGCAATTGTTCTTAGAACCTGTGCGCGTGAATTGTCTCGGATCATGACACGCCTGTTTTGCCTTTCGTATGCCCAAGAAAGGCAGTCTAGCTGACCCGGCCAATGACAGACCCATCTTTGTAACATCTCGTGCTTAATAGCAAGCTCCTGGCATACCTAGAAGCTAACGACATCCTTAGTGACCGTCAATACGGCTTCCGCCGAAATTGGTCCACTGGGGATCTTCTAGCGTATGCCATTCACATAATTAAGGAGTGAGGCCATCGAGAGACACGGGAAAGCGCTTGTCGTCTCCCTCGTTATTTCGATGGCTTTTGATAGGGTCTGGCATGAAAGCCTTATTGGTAAGTTTCCTTCATTCGGTCTGCCAGGTGGTCTGTGTGATTGGATTTTAGACTTTTTGAGGGATCGGTCTATTCAAGTAGTTATAGATGGTTGCTCATCGGACCAATTGGTTATTAATGCCGGAGTCCCTCAGAGGTCGGTACTCTCAGCGACATTATTCTTGCTGCACATAAATGAGCTGCTAAAATCCGGCACCTTTGGGTATGCAGACGGAAGCACTGTTGCTGAGAGATACTTGTCCAACGCAGGGGCTACTGGGCCTGACGTCCTGTCTCTTCGTGAGGCCATGTTGGAACGTTTGAGCTTGTCCTTGGAGGCAGTTTCAGAATGGGGCGATGCCAATCTGGTCAAGTTCAATGCCGCTAAAACACAGGCGTGTCTTTTCACCGCTAAAAAAACCCAATTTCACCAGGCTCCATCTTTCCGAGGCGTAACCGTGCCGATAACGGACCATCTTGAGCTATTTGGCTTAACGTTGACATCGACATTCAATTTTGGCAATCAAAAAACGGGCCACGAGGCTCATTGGCAATGAGGCACTGGTTGAGTCAAAGCTCGAGAGCCTTGAACATCGTTGCCGAGTTGCCAGCTTGTCGGTTTTAAAAAGAACATATTTTTGGTTTAGAATAAACCATAAGAAAAAAAAATAGTCTACACAGCAAACTATGAAATTAATAACTTAATAAAAAATTATAAGAAAGTATTGTTTTAACAGATTTGGGTGTGAAAATGTTGTAATTATAGGAATCAATTCAATTAATTGCGTTCATTTAAAAATTCCGATATGGTATAATAGCATTTGGCTATGAGATATTTTTTTAGATGTATTTTAAACAGAGCAGTAGGCATTTGTCTAATAGTTTTTGATATTTTATTATATATGTTTGGTTCTAAACAAAAAATACTTTTACGCATCATTGCCGTGGTTGATCTTGGTACGCTTAATGTATTATTATTCCGTCGCGTCGATTACGAATAGAAACGTCTGATTGTTTATTAGATAGGTTAGGATTGGTTTGTACAATATTAGCTATTTGATAAATAATAAGGAAGGTAGACTTAAAATGTTATATTTAATAAAATACTGTTTGGAACTATCAGTTATATTCAAACCAAACATAGCCCTAATACACCAGATTTCCTTATTAGTAGAATTTTCCCAAAATATAACTCCAAACCTCAATAGGGAGCCGACAATACCATGGTAGGCAGTTATAATAAGGGCATGGGTACTTAAAATATGTTTTAGCTTATAGAGGGCATAGGCAGAAGAACATAATTTTTTATTCAATTCTTCTGTGTGTGCTTTCCAGTTCAGACGTTTGTCAATGGTTACAACTAAAAATTTAGCTGTGACTACTTTTTTATATCAGTTAATTTATGTTGAACATTAATATTTGGTGCTTCTAAACGTTGACTGAAGAACATAATTTTTGTTTATTCAAGTTTAATTGTTAAATTATTGTTATCTTACAATTCAATTATTGATTTGATTGTATTATTAATTTCATATTCATACCTATCTTTATTTATAGAATTAATAGTGACTGTGCTGTCATCGGCAAAAAGTGATACTGGATAATTAGTTACTAATATTTATTGTTTTTTCTTTACTAACCGGTAATTTTGGTACTTGCGCTTTGTGGTCGGACAGGTCGAAGTCAATCACATCTGATTTACACTTCTTCCCCAAATTATGTGAAAAAATATCTATGCAAGTGCCGCTCGCGAGTAGAGTTGGCTGATTAATTTCTAGCTTTAAATTATAACTCAAGAGGAAACATTCTAGATTTAACAAAGTATTATTACGCTTAAGACAGTCAATATTATAATCACCTGAAATTACGACATTTCTTTTTAAATTTTAGTTAAAAATAGTTCATAACACTTTCTCTAATTGCTCGAAGAATACAGGTAAGTAGTTGAACTTTGGTACTCCATACACACAAACAATAATCGTATTACACATTGTCAGATCAATAGCGCAACATTCGAATATTCCAATTATGGAGTGTTTCGCGATATATTGAATCTCTTTAAACTGGGACCTTTTTTCGCAAGGATACATGTACCACCTCTCTTGCTGTCCTTTCTGGAGTAGCATGCCGCCAAAGTGTAATTAGGAATATGCAACAATTGTTCATGGCCAGCTATCATGAAGTGTTCAGATAAACAGATTATGTCGATTTCGGTATTTTTCTCTGACATCTCTTCAAGACATACAGTAAGCTCACCGCTCTTATTCAGTAAACCCGCAATGTTTTTGTTCATCCATGGTATTGTTAATTTTCTCGTCTTTTGTATTTGCAAAGGTATTTTCACGTATGTAGTTCATAAGCGCGGCGATATCTTGGAAAATTATTTGCATGCCGTATATATTTATTGATCCTGTATTTTGTCTGTACATTTTGTAATCCCATGTAAGGTTCTTATTCGAGTCAATTAACTAGGCATGTTCATGTGCTAAAATGTCTTGGTATAACAGATTATTAAAATTTTCTACTCTCATGTTATACAAATTAACATTACTAATACAACTACTATAGTTCGGCATGCAGAGAATAACATTTGTGTGTTGAATTTTCTCGAGTACTTTCCTTATGTGGAAAATTATACTAGAATATTCAGCGAATGTCCTTAGCTTTGGTTCCAAGTCGCGAAACATATTAGTTATTCCTGAGTATGGTGTTAGGTAATGACATAGTTCATAATTCTCAAATTTATTTTCTGCAATTATATGTATACTAGCTTGCCGCCCGCAGCTTCGCCTGCGTGGACTACATGATTTTGGCTGTTTCGTTTATTCCAGTTTCGGCGGGATATTGCAAATTATTATCCAAACATATTAGACCACAAAATTTTCTGAATCTAAATAAATTGGTATAAAATGAGCATAACTGAACTGCCTTCGTGTTCTAATAGAGAGCACTGGGCTTTTATGCCGGAGGTCTCGTGGAATCGATTTCTATGGGGAGTTCAAATAGTCGAAAGCTAATTTGCTTTAAATTTTTAATTGACTTAACAAAAAGGAGGAGGTTCTATGTTCGACTTTATGTATGTTTTTTTTTATGTATGTTCACCGATATCTCCGTCAATTGTGGACCCGTTTTGAAAACTCTTTTTTGTTTGAAAGAGTATGTTGCGAAATTGGTCCCATTTTAATTTAGTGAAGATCTGATGAAGAACTTCGGAGATAAAAAACAGAACTCTTCAATAAATAACGGCATATCTCTCGGGATTGCTGAAATCGCATGTCTGTTTATTGTTTATACCATTTCATAACATAACATCACGCCAGTACGCTCTAAAGGGGTATGCAAATGTGTACAGTTCACCTTGGTACACTCTCATTTCACCGGTTATGTTCAGTTTCTTATATTCGGGTAATCTATGGCATTATAGGAACCTTACATAATTACTTGCCTATTAGGTAGTAGAAAGTGAAAAATAACTTTATTTTTGGAAGTCGGTGTCTTTCGTAGGTACCAATTTTGTTGCATTATTTGCAAAAAAGTGTTTTTTGAATCCTGCTACCGACACGATAGACAATTAATATAGGGTGGCGCAAAAATGATCACCCGATGTTCTTCGGCTGTAATGTTTTTAAGCATGGAAAATTTTGGTTCTGCTTTTGGATAATGTTTATTTGGTTTTTCTTTTTTCAATTTTATCGATAAAGTGATACGGCTAAGTACCACCATAATCATCATAATCGATAAGCATTTGGTCCCGATTTTTGGCATTTTCCATTACTCTTGTCAGAACTTCCGGTGGATATTATCTTTGAGGACTTCAGGAGTCTGATGCTAATGGACTTAGACTAATGAAATCTTACCGGCCATTGAAAGCCCTGGTAATGCAGACCTCAGATTTTTTGTTGTGGCTCGTGCAGTAAGCGCCGTTGCTCAATCCTGTTGGAACCACATGTTCTCCAGTTCCAATTTATTCCTTTTAAGGATAGAGAAAGACGCTGATCATGGCTCTGTGACCTCGTCGACCACAGTAGTCGTTTGGTGGCCCGATGACGCCTCCAGCGTCAACAACACACCATGCAGTAACTTTGAGCGGATGTGACTCTTCCTGGGTTATTCGCAGATTTTCGGTGCCACAGAAGTGATAATTTTGCTTATTCACATATTCACAGAGCTTGCTCGTGATGATTTTCGATGGAAAATTTCCTTCCTCGTGGTCTCGATTTAGAATGGCTTGACGTAGATTACACGCGCTTGGAGGTTACCAGCTAAATTTTTTTAACGGACTTTCAAAAAAAGAGAATATTCTATGTTCGGCTGTATGTTTGTTTTTTTCCGCCAATTGCAGACCGATTTTGAAAAATCTTTTTTTGTTTGAAATAGTATATTCCCAAATGAGTCCCATTCAAATTTGGTGAAGATCTGATGAAAAACTTCAACAACGGCAAATCTCTCGGGATTGCAGAAATTGCATGACCGTTTATTGTTTACACCATTTCATAACATAACATCACGCCAGTACGCTTTTAAGGGTTACATCTTCATCATCTGCCGATAGAGTAAAGAGTTTTGCACGATCCTGTACAGTCTAGATATGGTTACTCCAATTTACTCACGCTAACAAAGTCGTCATCAGGAAGTTAGAATTTAATTAAGCAGTTCTTTGTATACCGCATTGGTGGTTTTTCTGTCTAATGCCGAAATGATCAGGCTGCTATTAGTACTTACTCTGGAACAGGCAAAGTAGAATTGCCCGTGTGAGAAGTAATTTCCTTAAAATCTTTGCCTTAATGACTGACCCTGAGTTTCATTTATGGTCATTGCAAAGCAGACCTCGATTGTAATAGTTTAAACTCAAAGACATAGTCAGAGGGTACCAGTGGTATTCGTGGTATTAAAACTGATTCCCTCGAGCACATTCAGTAATCAAAGTGGCCTCTATAATATATATTTGCAGTATTTGATAACAAACAATTTATTTTTCATTCAACTTTAACACCCCTTTAAGGATGAACGTCCAGAAATCCTTGAATACGTATTTGTTTAATTGTATAGAAGAGCAGAAATGCAAAATTTCTAGTAATTTTGATAATAAACAATTTATTTGTCATACAAACTTTAAAACCCCATTTAACCCCTTTAAGGTATGAAATTCAAAAAATCCTTTCATACGTGTTTCTTTAATTGTATTGAAGAGCATAAATACTAAATTTCAAGTCATTTTGATAACAAACAATTTATTTTTCATACAAAATTTAACACCCCTTTTTAACCCTTTAAGGGACGAAATTCAAAAAATCCTGATAGACGTATTTTATTATTTTAAATGTTAACTCTAAATAACACATCTCATTCATTTCAAATTAAAAATGACAGAGTTTCATACAAACTTTAAACCACTATTTTACCCCTTTAGGGGATGAATTTAGAATAATCCTTACATACGTGTTTCTTTAATTGTATTGAAGAGCATAAATACTAAATTTCAAGTCATTTTGATAACAAACAATTTATTTTTCATACAAACTTTAATACCCCTTTGAGGGATGAAATTCAAAAAATCCTTTTATACGTGTTTCTTTAATTGTATTGAAGAGCATAAATACTAAATTTCAAGTCATTTTGATAACAAACAATTTATTTTTCGTACAAAATTTAAAACCCCATTTTAACCCTTTAAGGGACGAAATTCAAAAAATCCTGATAGACGTATTTTATTATTTTAAATATTAACTCTAAATAACACATATCATTCATTTCAAATTAAAAATGACAGAGTTTCATACAAACTTTAAACCACTATTTTACCCCTTTAGGGGATGAATTTAGAATAATCCTTACATACGTGTTTCTTTAATTGTATTGAAGAGCATAAATACTAAATTTCAAGTCATTTTGATAACAAACAATTTATTTTTCATACAAAATTTAAAACCCCTTTTTAACCCTTTAAGGGACGAAATTCAAAAAATCCTGATAGACATATATTATTATTTAAAATATTAACTCTAAATAACACATCTCATTCATTTCAAATTAAAAATGACAGAGTTTCATACAAACTTTAAACCACTATTTTACCCCTTTAGGGGATGAATTTAGAAAAATCCTTTCTTAAATGACGCCTCCAGTATAAACTCAACATCCTCCCAAAATTTCAAACTTCTATCATTAGTGGTTTAGGCTACGCGTTTTTTTCATTTCATTTCTCAAGTTTTCATAATGGCTTTTTGTATGAAGGATTGCTGGTGGTACCACAGATTCTCCCTTAGACGAATCTTTGGTGTCCATTGCTATTGTTTGAGTGCCCTTACTATATTTATTTTTGTCAGACGTATTTACTTGCTCCGTTTGTGTAATATTGCTAAGTAATGCTTCCCTTTTTTTTGGAAGTAGAAGATTTTTGTCTGGATTTCTTAGTAGGAGAGATTGTGATTTTTTGTTAAGTTCATTTTTCTTTTCCAGCTCCTGGTTTGACTTTTTAAGGTTATTATTTTCCAATATAAGAATCTCAATTTCTTTTTCTGCACTACTCAATAGTTAAGAGCAAGTTTCTTCAAAGAGTTAGTTTCTCAACTTATTCCTTTAGCTCATATATTATTCGTGGTCGTGTGTGTCGTCGTTGCACCTCTCGGGGAGACTGGTGGTAGCGGTGTCATCCAGTGTTTTGTTTTCAATTTGACTGACATTGAACGAGCACGCCGAGTGCCTCGAACACGATGCGTAATATTCTCCAGAAAGTTCAACAATATACAAGTCTCGTAGTTTATATATATTGCTTAATCTTGAGTTTGTTTTCTGTTATTTGTGTTATGTTGTATTTACAATGTGTTCAACAATTGTATACCACCAATGTGAAAACACAAAAACCACTCGGCGCTTACGGGATTCGAACTCGAGACACATTGCACCTAAGTCGGTACATAAACTAATCAACTATTTGAGCAAGTAGTTTTAAGTGTGAAACAAAGATATGTATTATGTATTCTAATTTCAAGAGTTCGTTATTCTTTACTGGGGTGTAGATGTAATTTTGAATATTTAAAAGTTGCTGTTATTTTCATTTTCGACAGTTTTATTTGTTTATTTTTAGTTTTTCACGACACTAGTTTACAGTATATGACGAAATGAAGTTTTCACATGTATATTTATAGTAATGAGCACTGTAAACACATAAATAAAGCACTATTTGTCACAGAACTGTTGTTGTGGGTCCAGATTCTATTTCACTTTAGGATTTCGTCGGAAATTGATTTTAGATTTGGACAACACTTTTAGCGGTATTACACAATGCAGGCTTTGTTATTATCACTATTCTGACTTGTTTCACTGCGTATATTAATATTTAAATCAAAGTTCTTACGGAGCTCAATGTTACCGTGACATACGATTGCCAGTAAAACTGCTATGGATTCTCTCTGTTTGTTGAAATATTCATGCTGCAACAAGCAAAAACTAACAAAGAAGAAATGTTGATACTTTTTTGAAAAACTTTACATGTTTTACGAAATATTTTTAGAATTAAATGCCTTCCATTGTTACTAGTTGATTCGATTATATTGCATAAAATAACATAAAAAAACTGCATAAAAAGTGCGTAAATCTGGGTGTTTGTTATTCAATCACGTCTTAGCGGCTGAACTGACTGGAACGACATTGGGCACGGATAATCCTTTTTATCCAGGTATTACTTTTACGTGGGACAATTTATTACATTCACAAAGTCCTACGAAATAGCTTTCTGACAGTAGGTAAGTAACTACTAATTTTGACCACCTTCTCCTAACCTTCCTAAACTCCTACACAACTAAAAATGTTTGTATTATTCTGTTCAAAACGCCTCACAAACCATTTTAATTAAACCAAATTGTATGCAAGCAAAGTCTGTACCGAAGTTAGTGATGCTATATTTTTCATGCAGCAGCCATAAGAAAGTAACGACAGGTCTTTGACTTGATAACAACTCTCTGGATAGATGTAATAGAATAGAAATATTATAAAATAGTTTTCACGACTTCGTTCTTGGTTTAATACGTAAGATTAAAATCGTTTGCCGAATACAAATGAAAAATATTGCCACAGGAACATAATACCGAGATAAAACATAAATTATTTAGTCCTAATCTAAGCCATGATAGCTATGTATCAAATTGTATCCTTATCGGTCCAGTGGTTATTAGTTAGTAGAGAAGGATACCATGGGAAAATATCCTAAAAAAAATGGTCCATATTCTAAGCCCATTTGAAGGCTCTACTATAATCGACTCGGTCACTAAAACAACGAAAAAATATTTTCGATAATGTCAAAAAATAACAAGCAATATTTTCTTTTTTTTATACTTCATTTTCTTTAATGTAGACACAAACTTTACCACACAATAAAAATATCTACACTATTTATCTTTTACTCCAAAGAATTACACTGGCATTCATGTAATATCACTCATTAATTACATTTTTCACACCTGAGGCAGTTAATGCTTTGAGATAATATTTTATCTTTTAGTACCGAGGCTGCCTACATAAATTTAACAAATGAGAAACGGGAACACTTGCATACTGTTTGGGAGTATCTACGACTTGTAACAAACTAGACCGCAGTTTTTAGTTTTGAGCTTATCAAATGACTAGATCGAGAATTTAACGTTTTGGAAATATGATAAATTTATTGTATGTTTATACTCGTACTAACAGACAGGCAGGTTGATGCCTAGCCTTTTCACAAAGTTTATATGATGGGTTTGACTTCCCGTCTAACCCGATGCAGCTGAATACAAATACTACTGTATTAAACATGTTTAATAATGATCGGACCTCCACAACCCAGTTATTGGATAAAAAATAGCTCTTGGCAAATCTGGTTGTCAGGCTTACCAAATTCTAACTCCGTCACGAACTCACGACAGCCTGAGATCCTCAAATGACAGGTGGGACTAACGGTTGAACGTTAAATAAATTTATTGTAAAACTGAAAAACCCTAAATGTAAATTTTACTCGCAAAACATTTGTTACCGTAGCTTATTATGAAAATATCTAGTAACATCAAATGTACCTAATTAAAATGAAAACATAATAAACCCGAATTAATTATTGGCTAATAACAATTTGTTTGCATTCTATCCATTTGTATTAAAATTCACCAGTTACTAAAGCAAGCTTAAAATATTCAATTCCATTATTTGCAATTTAGAATGCAAATAGTCACTATCTGTACACCGGCGGCCAATAAAAAAGTATTAAACTTTTTGTTAGCTTTCATGCAAATTGAACTCGATGCGCAGTTTTTTTGGCCGTATTTGTAAAATATTGCGGCGGGTAAAGTTAATACGACAGGCGATTGATTTCTTATTAGCGTTGGATGGGCTTATGTGAGAAGAGGATAAGAGTTTCTTTTTATTACTGAAAAATATATTATGGGGTTTCATGCCATTGGTGTTTTTTTTTTCTGCTCGTTGCTTATGGAAATCGAGACGGTGGTCTATTCGAAGTCAAGCTTAACTCAGCACGGCTATCTAAACTAATAGGTATTAAGACAAAAAGAGATTTTTTTGTGTCTTTATTTTGGTAAAGATATGGTTATCTCTGGATGAATTTGATCCGTTTCCGAAATTATTGCACTTTTAGACAGCTATGCACTATCGCAAAGTACCAATGGTTACTTTAATCCAGGTAAATGCACAGTTCCCGACAGTTCCAGTGACATAGGCTACGGGAATAAAACCGTGGGCAAACATACTAGTAAACCATAAAATCCATCTCTCAATCTTCTCACAGACAGAACCACAAATATTTTATCCCTTATTCTTCTTTTAAAATCTGTTTATATATAGACCGAACATAAATACAAAACAATATTTCACTCCACTCCAACTTTTATCTACCCACTTGAACTTACAAACATGTTTGGAACACTGAACTCATGTAAAAATAGCGAGTTTGCCCAATATACCGAGTAAATAATTATAAAATGGAAAAGTTATGATACAACTTGAACTTAGGTTGTAAACTTATTCTCCGTCTCTGCAAATGCGGGATTTCCGCGACAACTCGTACCTCAACATCTGCTTCTGCATACTTTAAGCGTTGTTTTAATAGATTTGTAATACTAGAAAATTCGTTCTTAAAATTGTGCCCTTTCAATGTTGCCAAGTTTATTTTTATAGGCTAGTGTTTGAGCACTTCCTTACCCGATGATAAGCGGTGATGTGGTCGACGATGAAGCAAGTTTGCCTAGAAGTTTTTACGCCCATGTTACTGCCGTAGTCTCAAAAAACACGTTGCGGTTGGTTCTAGCTGTCGTTTGTATCTAAATCTTTGACAGTCTTGCCAAGGGATAACGTGGAGACAATCACCCCATGTAAAATACTGATACCCAGCAATGCTTGGAAAAAATACTGGTATCGACCCGACACAGTTGTTAAAATATTAGGCAGATTAATTGATTCATTGCCGCTGCCAGTACTCTCTGCTTTTCTAAAATTTGATTATTAATTTTTTACTGCCTTTCAAGAAAAAATAAGTTTTTTTTTACAACTCCGCGCCTGCTAAGATAGCATCTGTTACATCCTTATCTAAAATTATTTCGACTTATATTCTGTCTTAAGCACACGGCAAAATTATGTACTTTTGTTGAGTTAGAATGTCGAAGTTTTATAAGTAGCACAAATATTGTCGGAGTTGTTTTGGTAGAAGTTCAATTCTAATAATAGGATTGGTTCAATATTATTTTCCGGTGTGCCTTAAAAAAAGACTACTTATTTTGTTTTAAAAGATGACAAAAAAACAAAAGTCATGATCTCTTTGAAATAATTTTGAGTTAAATGAATTGAAGTATTAAAAATAACTTTATATATGGATATATCTGTCATCAATCAATAAATCTGGCTAGCCTTTTCCTAACTATATTGGGATCGGCTTCCAGTCTTACCAGATTCAGCTGAGTACCAGTGTTTTACATGGTTAAAACAATCCTATGTATAATTCCGTAAAAAATGGAAGTCATTTCGAAATATTAATCGGAAGGAGTATTTCCAATATTTCCAATAATATTCCGTACCTGTTTTTTGCAACAATTTGTAAATGTAAATAAAAATTGAAAGCAGCCTTTATATAGACATAACTAATAAACAAACATAAAAAAAACAAGTTTGTTGTATGGGAGCTCCACTTAAATATTTATTTTATTTTATTTTTAGTATTTGTTGTTATAGCGGCAACAGAAATACATCATCTGTGAATATTTCAACTGACTAGCTATTACGGTTCATGAGATACAGCCTGGTGAAAGACGGACCGCGGAGTTTGAGTAATAGGGTCCCGTTTTTACACTTTGGGTGCGGAACCTTAAAAATGGGCTATATCATCAATTCAGGAGAAAACTTGATTTATTTTAACAAGAAGTACTTCAAAAAACCTGTCCGGTTGATCGGAATTGGCTCTTCCTCTATTATATGGACTTAAACATAACTGGAAAATATGAGGGTAGAATAGAATAGAATACTCTTTATTATGTACACCATATAAGTTACAGAAAGTATAGATGAAGAAAAAATTACACTGGGTGACACAATGGGCGACCTTATCTCTAAAAGCAATATTTTCAAGACAACCGCATGTTAGGCACGGTAAGGAAGAATAACAATGAAGATACCTTATTAGTTCTGTAATCCAGCATTGAGCCTAATTAGCAGACACAATAGAATAACAAGTAACAGTATGGAAATCGTTAGTGCCAAATCAAAAGGAAGAGTCTCCTCAAACGTCGCGCGTGCACCATGTTTGTGTAAGCTAACAAACATGGTGTACGCGCGACGTTTGAGGAGACTCTTCCTTTTGATTTGGCACTAACGATTTCCATACCTTCATTTATACACACTTTCACCAGTGCAGCTGTTGATATACTATTCAATATAAAACGCTACATATCACACATATTTTCGTGCGTGAATCTATGCGTTTTACGGTTATTCATCAAGCCGTTCAACCGTATATACGAGTACTCGTATAATAATCAAACTGACTGCCCACAGAACCGTCAAAACTTGCCAAAAAATCTCTCATCTTCTTTAGGTACAAATAAATAAAATTTATGTGTCTGTATGTAATATCAAAAAAATAACGTTTTATTGAATGCATGTGAAAGTATATACGGTAATAACAAATACGCAATTTTTAAGATTACTGTCTTTCCGTCTGTGTGTTTTGCCGGGTAATCTGCAAAATGGCTGGACCGATTTTTAGGAGACTTTCTCGGGTAGATAACCAGTGATATAAGGAGTAACCTAGGCTACTTTTTATCTCGGAAAATTCACAGTTCCTGGGCAAAATAAAATAATTAAAAATGTACGACGGTCGACGACGACGTACGCGGACGAAGTCGCGGGCAAATAGCTAGTTATTACAAATATGCATATTTTAAATCTCTTTTTTGCAACTGGCAGCTTCATAACTTAATTTCCATGTTACTCACACAAGTTTTTTTAAACTAAATCCGCTATATTTATGGCCGCATTAAAAAAACATATTATCCTTCAATATTTTTTTTCGGTGTTCGTTTATTTCATTTCAACTTGTTTGAATATGGTATGAAGAAATAAAACATGCTGTTTGTGTTTACTGGTGATGAAAAAAATATTCAAGAACAGATTGTTTTATGTTTCGTTTCCATGATTTTTTATTATGGTGCTGCTGCTTTAATTCGCGATAAACAGCCATACTTGTTATACAGAGACAATTGTGCAAATTTTACAAGTTATATCTAATTCAGGAATACGGATACCTACCAATTTAGTAGGTTAATGTTCAACCGTGTCTGTTAAGTTCGGATGGCATATTAGGTGCTGTATGCCATTTTAATAATAGATATCCAAAAATAGCACTAACCGCTAATTAACATAATCAAATCAGCCTGTAATGACCCACTACTGGGTATAAGCCTCATTTCTTTTCTGCCATACTTGTCTTCCATGTTCTGTGTTCCTCATTTATGGATTATCCACGAATATGGTGTGCGAATATCGTCGCACTTTGAAAACTATCTCACCTATAGCAATCACATGTCACATTCTGAAACTTACTATAATAGCTCAACTGGAACACAAGCTAAACTAACTTAGAAATAGCAAGTCTATAAATCCCAGAATAAATATCAATATATAGGTCAAAGATTTTTTTAAAGCAAAAACCCGTCATCATCAGCAGAAACCAAACAAAAGATTTTTGGAACAAGCAAGGCGCGTGCCGCAAAACTTTAATTTCTAATACGAACTGATTCCGAATCAAATGGATTTGGTTTTGCTTTCATAACAGTGGAACCGAAATATAAAAGTTTTGACACCGATATTGCATAATCTTAGTACTTGAATTTATAAGTGTTGTGTGTTTTACATAAAAAAGAACCTTCAAAGCGTTTGTAATTGGTTTTATTAGTACAAGTGCCAGTCAAATCGTCAGTCAGTCAGTCTTTCATATTAGTATTAGACTCTCGTGTCAACAGTTCAAGACTATCAATCCAGTAGAAAATAATTTTGATTTAAATATCACTAGCTTTTGCCGCTAATTAGTGAAAGAAAAGTTGTTCCAACGATGACGAGGGAATCACGAAACCCAGTAATGAGGTACATGGCGCGAGGAGGAAGAGCTTCGTCCGCGTGGAAGTCGATAATGACTCTCTGGAATCATAACCCATGATCTACTCGTTTTCCAAACATCCGAATCGATGCAGCCGTTGAGGCGTGATTACTTCATTACTAAACAAATATAAACACTGAAATCAAAATCCCAACTTTCAATGTTGGATTCACCAATTAACCTACTTGCGCAGTTAATTAAAGTCGTCAAGCGACGATGGTGATATTGTTCTTGCAAAAATATTTATTTTATGAACTGACACTATCCGCAAAGCGCTATTTGGCAACATTAACAGTGGCTATAATTGTCAAAGCGTAAAATATTGTATTCAAAAATATGAAAAGATTAGCGAAAGCATAGAAAACCACCTGGGTTTATTATTGAAATGACCGCTTTAAATATTCATTACAGAGAACCATTTGCTCTAAATTAAAGCACATTTTATATTATATTAATCGCTCTTAAATATTAGTTCCATTGAATCACGTTTGCACAACAACATTCTAATACCTCACATCAATCGTCGACCCGATTTCCTGCCCCATTGGGCATAAAATCTTTATTAAAATAATTAATACGGTGATATTTGAATTGTGTGAAAACACTGTAAAACGTAAAACGCAATATACAACCCAATAGCACAAAGTACCAAAGCGACGGCGCGCCGCAGACAGAGAGTCCACTACGAACAAAGCGTCATTTTGCACACACTCCTTGACATTGCGATTTTATTGGGAATATTGGGCAATATTGGACCGAGCTCAGTCGCGGCTGTCATGAGTGCTTTGACAAGTCATTCATAAAGTAACGAGGTTGCATTGGCTGGGTTACCTTTATATATTTTTACTTCGCTTTTTAAGCAGTCGGGCTTTTTGATTTAATTAACTTTTTTTTCACATTTATATTTTTGTCGAGCTTGGTGCTTTTCACATCTTTAGGGTTCCGTGCCCAAAGGGTAAAAACGGGACCCTATTACAAAGACTCCGCGGTCCATCTGTCTGTCTGTCCGTCTGTCACCAGGCTGTATCTAAGAACCGTGATAGCTAGACAGTTGAAATTTTCGTAGATAATGTTTTCGGTTGCCGCTAAATCAACAAATACTAAAAACAGAATAAAATAAATATTTAAGTGGGGCTCCCATACAACAAACGTAATTTTTTTGCCGTTTTTTGTGATAATGGTAAGGAACCCTTCGTGCGCGAGTCCGACTTGCACTTGGCCGGTTTTTATGTTTTTGGTGGGATCATTAATACACCGTTGTTACGTCTTGTTACCATCCAATCTTCGTCATGATCTTTAATGGATATTTGATGCTCTGTCTATCCTCTAAGGTACGTAAGCATGATATGATGTATGTTTAAATGAATCGATGTATTTATGTTTGTAACTTAGACAACCTACTCTTTTTTTAAATTCGTAATCAATATAGTAGCAACCTTAGTGCATCTGTCAAGTTTAGCTGTCAATTTTCGAAACGGCGGGAGTGGCCCTTCTGTATACTTTCTATTTTGTGCCAATAGTCATAAGTTAATAACTCCGCCATATTGCATCCCAAATGTCAACTTTCCTGCCATGGCGCTAATTAATTTTTAATTGTCTATGGCATAAAGCCGTTCCGAGAAAGGAGGTCGTATTTACAATCTTATTTTTTTGTTGTTATGACTTATTGCTATCCAAATTATGATTTCATTATGTTTGTAAATGGATATTGATATTTGGAGAAGGACAATAAAGATTTGTTCTCTTTTTTCTTTCTTCTTTTAGCTGAAACATTAAATATTTTTATTACTGTTTCATATCATTTTGTTGTCTCAAGTATTGAAAATTAAATAATAATTCGTGAGGATAATTTGGAACCTTCTTTTATTTTTTCGTCTCAGTTCAAATTTTGAGAAGATGGCGGGATGCCTTGAATGGTTCCCTCAAGAATTGGCAGAATGAGGCGCAGAACCTAAGTAAATGGAAGGAATGGCATGCGAGGGAAATGAAAGGCATGCAAGGCAATGCAGGCTAGGACAAAACAATTGTTATAATATTTATTTTATGCATACCAATAGACAACACTTGACATGATCTTATGATTCATAAAAGAGAAACGAGAAAGCTTTATGACTCATAGAGACAAAACATTATGGGATACTATGGCCAAAGAGGTAAATTGGACATTAGCAGCTAAGAAAATATCACCTTTCTGCCCTTATTCCATGTTACTTGGGGCTGGCACAAAACGATTTCTTCTTCCATCTTCCCATGTCAACCGTCAGGTTGAAAGTAATGCTTTAAATCTAAAAATAAATGAAGCTCAACAATTGTCAAAAAATTTGAATTACAAAAAAACACCCACATTTACGTCACCATTTGTAAAAATACCGAGTAATTTACCGCTCGTTTGTCACCGATGGATTGTAAAGGCTGATATTTAATTTAACGTCTTCATTAGAAACGAGTCGTATCGTAGCCCGTAAAATTGCCGTAAATATTAATTAATCAGTCAAATGTGGAACGATAACGTTCAGATTATATTTATTACGTATCATCAAGGAGTGTAATGGGGACGCACATGTTATTATTGAGTTTCCTCAACAGTTTGTAATGGGTGTTGTAAAGTCTGTTACCGAGATAACGTTGTTGGTCAAAAACTTTCTCAAAAACATTCGCTGTTCTTTTCTGAATTATTTCGTTGCGGAATCAATGGTAATTGTCAAATCGTTTTCCTGGGATTCGCCGAGCTTCAAGCTTCATTGCCTCGGTGCTTTCTAGTGTTTGCCACTGTTTCGTCGCAGTTTGGCGCACTTGGGCGCACGGTTGGCGCAGTGGTTGAGCGATTGACTGCTGCGCTGCGTGTCGCGGGTTCGATTCCCGCACGGAACAAATATTTGTATGACCTACAGATAGTTGTTCCGGCTCTGGGTGTTGTGTATGTGAGTTATATGTTTGTAAACGCACCCACGATACAGGAAGAAATTTCTAGTGTGGGGCAAAAAAAAAAAAAAAAAAAGTTCTGGTTTTCAGAAGCATTTGCTGTGGTTGGTTGTGTGTTGTAAGCCGATCTTGCCCTAAAAACTGTCTCGAATTTAATTCAAATAAACTCATGATCACCCACAGACTCTGCCCCTGACTCTGCTCAATTTGGGTACGAGGTACGATACATCTTTTAAGTGACTTGGCTCGCATTGAACTGCATTTATGAACCGCAGAAATATTTATTTAATGCTTCATGCACACAAACGTATAGAGGCGGACTTAATGCCTTAGGCATTTTCTACCGGTCGACCTTTGGGTGATGCAGAGATAACAAGTGGTAGATGCAATATTGATAATTAAACGAATCAGGTTTATGCAAAATATATATATATTGAAAAACATTAGCGTTGTGACGATACTACTGCCAACTTCTTGCGAATGTGCTCGCGAACTTTAACTTTAAAGGTTAACCGGGTGGTTGCCATCCTGATTTCCTGGGGGGTGCGCATTCCACAGAGAAATAAACTGAACGTAAGAAGAACAGTGAATGATGTCAGTGCGGTGAGTGACCGTAGATTTTTATTGTGGTTGGCGCAAATGTAGTTAAAGTGAGGGGCTAGTAGTAGTAGAGTTGAGAAATGAGAACAACGTAGTTAGTGCCCTTTGCTCTCTGCGCTGGCGTATAGGCAACCTCTTTACAAGCGATCGATGCGCAGAGACATGATCATATTTACGTAAACTGAAAACTAATCGAATGCAGTAATTTAGAAGACGGTCAAGTTTGTTGTCTCTGATCTGAAATAATGTCCAGTCATAAAATTACCACATTTAAAAAAAACGGTCACAATAGATAACTCACATTATTTCGATTAATTTCGTTCTATTATATTAAATAATCAGCGTTATGAACATTGGTCAAGGACCAAGAAAGTCATATCTCATATGCCTCATCTTTTCTTAACTATGTTGGAGTTATCTTTAACCTTTCTTCTTCCTTCTTTCTTTCTTCCTTCTTTAATAGTATATTATGATGCAAGTGAGCTAAGTTGCTCATTACACACGAGGCTGTGGGTTGCAGCCCGAGCCTTAAGCGAGGGCATAATTCAGCGGAGCGTGTAATGAGCACAGCTCACGAGTTTCATACGGCGTTTTTCAACAAATTTGCGAGAAAAAAACAAATATGTATTGCTTATATCGTTTAATTACAATTTTCAAAGCGATATTGGAGTGATTTGGTTGGCAATTTGACAGTTTGTGTTACATTGGTGCCTGCCACTTCTTTAGTATATACGTTCGTTTTCTTCTTATGTAAATGTTGGCGACAAAGGCATTTCGGGTTTCTACATCCTTTGTTGTAATATTATGAAGCTCTTGTCTTCTATACGCACCAATATCACCGAATATTAAGGCAACCTTCAACGAAATCAATTAATTTGTTTTTAGGAAGTTATGCTCAGGCTACGCAATTATTTAGATACGTTTAGATTAATAGTATTCGGTATTCAACGTACCTTTATTGCAAGGTACTGACTATCCGGGGACTTTTTCACAAACTTTTCAACGTCGGCTGGTGACAAAACATTAGATTTCCGACCAATATATCCGTCCGAGCCATCTCTTCATAAATGCCATCAGGTTACAATACGTTTTGATATCAACACCATGTTTGAGCACAACCAGGAATAGATGCACCACAGGGAGCTGGGCTTTTATGTATTGGCGAGTTCAGAGAAATACGCCATAAACACAGTTTCACCTTGCTATTCCATTGTAGGAAACTATCGTAGGCATCACATTTAGTATTTCTGGCCCCTATCTGTACGACCCGAACAGATGGGGCTTTCGCAGCTGGAACTACGGGTCCGGCTGTTTGGATCAGGGTACGCGGGGTCAGGTAGGCCCTCCACCATTGCAAGCGCAAAGGTGGTACCTGACATTGAGGTTGGACTCGCGGTGGTCTATGTGGTGGTTGCAGAGGAGTGGCATGTTGTCTGCTCGGCTATGTGTGGGCCGAGCGTCATTCCTCGCGCGCAACAAGTGTCTGAAGTTACCGGCCCAAGGCAAAGGGCCACCTGGTGGTCAGACGCGGGGTTCGTGAGTAACCCTCAAGCAAGTGAGCTCCTGTGAGCGAGCTGCATCTCCGGCACTTTCCTGGATAGAAAGAAGAGGACTACCCGTTGGATTAGTTTTCCGGCAACCCAGCTGTAGGCATTGGGTAGATGCGATGATTTGTATTCGAGAGGTGAGCGTGCTTACAGCTCCGGGACCATTCTGGAGAAATGGGAGCCAGCTTCTCTGGCGTCCTTAACGGGGATTGAATCCGCTAGCACCAACTGCGCTGGTGCTGGTGCTTGCACTAGTGCTGGCGTGCTGGGGTGCGTGTGGTGAGCGGCTTTATTGCTCCGGTACCATTCTGGACAAATGGTAGTGAGTAATCACGGTGCAACTCACATTTTCTCTTGAGTACCAGGGGCGAGTGCTCTCGGAGGCGTGACCTACCGAAGATGGTCCCAGACACCTCGTAAGGGGTTGCCTGGTATAGTGTGCCGCTTTCCATAACGTAAGGTTGGTGAAGGAGGCCACTATAGGAAAACTCAGTAGACAAATAGGGGTATGGCCCTATCAATAATGTTCATCTTCTGCACGAAAACTTAACATTTCTCAAATAATTTACCACAGCGACAAATACGACAAAAACAAAATATGAAAATTCTGGGAAATGGCGCGCAAGCTTTTTTTTTCACGCTTCAAATGCAAGATGAGTGAACATACAGCTTACTTCAAAATTATAATTATAAGTGATAAAATGCAAATATTTTATAATAAATTGTGAATTATGAATAATTTGATAATAATAAATAATTGTTTGACTTAATTAAGGATGTACTCATTTGTTTATTCAAAAATGTATTTGTATTTTCAGCGGCATAAAACCTCTTTATTGTTACTAAAAAAACAACTGTAAAACCCGGTTTTATTGAAAATGCTCTGTTTACTCGCATATAACTTGCAGATAGGTACTGATTTAACTTTGTAGGGATAATTATATATGGCACTATTGTGTAATGTTATTACGCACGTGTGTGTTATAGCTCTGTTTATGGCCCTAAAGGCGATGTAATAAGGCTCACTTTACGAGCAAGTGTGTTGAATATATATTTACAACAGTGCGTATATAGATACCCACATAATACCTATTTTATGTAACATATTCATTCCATTTTTACATCGAATAATATATCAAAGGGAAAATTAACATAGTTTGCCAGCAAAAAGGGTAACTTTTTGAAAAGTTTTTAAATAACTATCTACGTGAGCTTTTGTGAAAGCTTTCTGTCTAAAAATGTTTGATCTAAAAGCAAATCGCGGGAATTTATTATCTTACCTTGATTTTGTTATTTTTTAGCTTTTTATTTCCAAAGCTATCATAAACTATTAACATTATTTCCATTGTAGTTTAATTCTGTGTTTATCTATCCGAATATAGATAGGTATGTAGAAAGAGAATGGCATTTCGAAAATCTCTTCACCACATACATACGCTGCGGCAGGTTATACAGAAGACCGAAGAGTATAACCTGCCTCTCTGTTTAGCGTTTGTGGACTACGAGAAAGCCTTCGATTCAATCGAGACTTGGGCTGTACTGCAGTCTCTCCAACGGTGCCAGATCGACTACCGGTACATTGAGGTGTTGAAGTGCTTGTACAAAAACGCCACCATGTCAGTCCGTCTTCAGGATCAGACCTCGAAATCAATCCTTCTCCAGCGCGGCGTGAGACAAGGAGACGTCATTTCTCAGAAACTGTCCACTGCTGCGCTGGAGGATGTCTTCAAGGTTCTGGACTGGAGGGGGCTTAGCATCAACGTTAATGGCGATTACATCACTCACCGTCGGTTTGCCGACGACATAGTGAATGATCACTATGTCGTCGGCTCTCCATGGTCTCAGCCATGAGGCTGAGACCATGGAGAGCCTCAGTAAAATGCTCGATGACCTCAGTAGAGCTTCCGAAAAAGTGGGTCTTAAAATTAACATGGACAAAACCAAGGCCATGGTGAATGGTCAGAGACACTACAATCGAAGTTGTAGACGATTATGTCTGCCTGGGACAAACGGTCCAGTTGGGTAGGACCAATTTTGAGAAAGAGGTCAACCGTCGAATCCGACTCGGCTGGGCGGCGTTCGGGAAGTTGCGTGGTATCTTTTCGACCAATTTACCGCAGTGTCTCAAGACAAAAGTCTATGAACAGTGTGTGTTGCCAGTGATCACCTGTGGGACTTCCTTGCGTGATCACGTCAGAAATGATGATATCCGCAGGAGAACCAAAGTTGCGGCCGATGGGGCCGAAAAGTTCTGGAATGGCGACCACGAACCGGAAGACCATACGTTGGAAGGACTCCCACTAGGTGGACTGATGACCTGGTTAAGGTTGCGGGAAGGCGCTGGATGCGAGACACACGGGATCAGTCAATGCGGCGACGCCTGGGGGAGGCCTATATCCATGTCTTTCGGCTGAAATGATGATGATGATGATGTCAATAGAGACTTACTGCTGAGTACAGGATGGAGGTTAAACCCTGGTGACTAATAAGGATTTGGTAGAGTTTGTAATTCCATGCCAGGTTTTCAAATACCTTTATCACATAAACCCCAGAAATACTGTAAAATCCAATCTGAAATCGCCAATCCACCTTTAACAAGCCTGGTGTTCATTACCGTGCCTTCTCTCTATGAAAATAATAAATATGAAATTGATGGGCATATTTCTCGATGTTAGTCTTGACTTAAATAATCAAATCTAATACCGTCACTATACAAATGGTCCTCTTGAGTGTAACCTGTGACAAGAACCCAGAATTTTTTTCCTAATACTTGCCACCTTATCTCTCCTACGAACCTCCAAAAGTAGCGTTCCATAATAAAATCATACTATTTCCCTAGAACCATTTAAACACCAACCATTACATCAAAGCTGATTTACCTCCACCCCGTATATTATATTGAATGTGTGTAGAAGTTATTCATTGCGAGATTTACTTTACTCGACTCCTTTTGAGCGCCTGGCATCCATTTTATATTCGGTATTTTTTCCTTTACCATTGACCAACTTAGCTTTTTATATGTCCATATCTGAATACCTAAAATGTTCGCATTTACATTGGCAGTAATGCTTGTAATTTGGTAGTCAGAATTTGATGGAGTTTCTGCGATTTCACTTATTGATATTTGGTGGTTGTGTTAAATCTTTTGGTATTCCAATATTTTTTGCCTCTCAGTTCTTGAATGACTTTGCCTTCTTTTTTTTATACATATGACAATGTCATCATAATTCGAAGGTTCACTATCGAGACGTCCCACAAGCGTCACCATTGTCCGTTGGGTGTCAAACGGATTCTCACGGCCATCACCAGCTCATAGGTTCAGATTGTCACTTGATGCGGAATAAATGGTAATTTAAAGCGATATTTTTAAACTGAACTTAATTAAATCTAATATTTTGTTGACATAGACGGGAACTCTTTGAAGTCTTAATTTTGCGTATCTGTTACACCTCAGAAAAATATTGATTCTACTTTATTAAAACCTCTTTCTGTAGGATCCGTGACGTGAAGTAGGCACAAATCTAGTTTTAAAGTTCTTTAAACGGATCATTGGCTCAGAAAAAAACATCTGAAGTTCCCTCGTGTCTGAATTCCATTAATGCGCAGATTAATCATGATAGTCGGTGAGATAGAAGCGAGGCTGACAGCCCAAAATATACCGAGCGTATAGCACTTACACCAGAAACAAAAATCAAAACCCGTTTGCCTGACAGAAAATATTTTCTTGTGTCCAAACAGTTTTCTCTCCATCGGCACAACTTTTCTTTGATAATGTTCTGCTAGAAGTGTTGTTCTTATATGGAGCAGTAATAGGTCTTGTCTTGGACATAGTATTTTAGTTCATATCTATATTGTCAGTAGTTTTGGATGATTATTTAATGAAACCCCTCTCAAGTTATTTACTTTATTAAGTTCTTAACTTTGACTATAAGACTGTTTCAATGCGAATGGGTGCGCTATCGTTGAATCACAACACAACAACGTGAGAATATCTAATAGAGAGTATTGTCTCAGAACTAGGCATAGTTTTAATACCCTATATATAATAAGCTTATTTAAGCTAATAACTATCAATAAACCAAAAAAACCACCTGGAAGGTATGACGACTTAAACAATACGCTCAAAGTAATAAACCTTCCCGAAACATGATGGTCCTCTTTTAATTCGGTCCAGTCTCTTAATTAATACTTGAATGACGGAGGTGAGGCAGGTGTTGTGATGTGATCGAACTGATACCATTACAGCTCAGTTGAAGTACGCCGCCGATATGCTCGGAGGCAAGAAGTGGCTTGGATGCGTTGGTGTAGATAAGAAATGGTGAATGATTTTGAGTTATTTATTTAAACTTCATGTACAATGCTGATACGCTGATATAGGCGGAATTAAATCAATCTTTGTGTTAAAAAGGACAAAATAGTTGTAGGTGTACAAAAGGATGAAAAATATGAACAATAATTAAATTTGTATATTCATAAAATAACTAATGAATATTTGTTAATCATGTTTTGGATAAGTATCAATATTTTACACTGCTAACTTTTATCTCTAAATAACTCTAAAATATGCTAATCTTAACGAGGTAAAATTGTTTCTCCGTTCGTATGTTTTAAAAGGTCATCTCTGGAAGCACTAATACAATTACGAAAATTCTATACGATAGACAACTTTTACACAAGAAATTGCACGTTTCCTGTGGGTTAACCCACCGAGGCTACGACGTACCGTGGGAAAAAGCTAGTTAAGCAATATATAATTACTTAGCTGACTTGTACATTGTTAGATCGTAAATAATATCTATAGCATTCAGCAAAGTTTTTTTTTGTCCATTGATTACCATATATTTTCTAATAATGCAAAACTCTTGTCTCAGATTCTCACTAAATACAAGAACAAAAGTTTTTAGCAGTAAAATTACAGAGAGAATATGTCGGTACAGTAATATTTTAGGCGTAGTAAGATTATTCAAAGTAAAGTCCATAACTGAAACAGAAAAAATACACCAACAAACTTCTTTACAGTGAACCGAAATATAATACAGAAAACGTTCCGACGCTCATCTTAAACTTTACTTTGCAAAAAAACGTGTGCTACGCCTTCCTCGCTTCAGGCTATCGCATTTAGCGAAAAGCGAAAAAAAAATATCAGGGCTGTTTATAAGCCTGTATATAAATATCGTAGAGCGATCCCGTGTCCCAGAAATGCGGGCAAATGATAAAAGATTGGAACCTCTCTATGGCCGTGATGGTTCTTTGGAATATTTTACCAATTTGTGCTACGTTGTGACGTGTACGTGTACGGTTTTGTCATTATGATTTCTATTTTTTGTGGTTTTTATTTTTCTGTGTGCAGTTTTATGTTCTGACGCCGCTTATCGTTGTTTTTGCTTGTTTTATATTTCACAGGCCAAGTACTGTGTAATTAATAACAATTGATAAGATTTTATTGGTTTCTCTAGGCAAAGGAAAAGGAAACAAACCACGATCAAACGCCACAATTTAGACAGATACAAATTAAATACCTATACAAGGAGAAGAAGTTCAAAATCGAAATCAAAATCATTTTTTTTATTTCACATAGGCCTACATGGGCACTTATAAAACGTCGACAAAAGGTGCACGGTTCGGGTTGGTCGTTTCCTATGGAGAAGAACCGGCAAGAAACTCCATGGTTACTCTTTTAAAAATGGTTTGGGTTTACAATATTTCCATGTTACAGCATTAGTACTTAGATATGGGGGGACAACGTAGGCCCGACTTATGACAATAAGTCGTAAGAAACTAAAAAAATAAAATAAAAAGATTATATATTATATAAAAAAAGTTAACAAATGTTAACTAGCATCTAGAAGGCCTACAATTTTCACACATTCACAAAACAATCGGTAAAAGAATCTATACAAAGTAAAAAAAAAAAAAAGTTATTATAACAAGAGTAAATTTAACATGTGGCTCAAATTTTGTTATCAGTACTGAACTATTCTTAGCAAAGATGATGGAAATAAATAGCAATAAAGATGATTGAAAACCATTGTAAAAAGTCTAATTAAAAGAAGGAAAGAAAAAATGAGATTGAGAATAGTTAGAGGCATCCACATATTTGTGCCGTTTACAAGTTACCAGGGAAGCTGCATGCGCAGAAGGAGCTAAGGCCAAATGTTTTTATCTTCAACGTAGTCCTTGATTTTATAATATGCTTTTTTAATAAGGATACGTTTGATGTAGTTTTTGAACTTTCCATCGGTCAGTTCTATAACTGACTTTGGCAACTTGTTATAAAAGCGTATACTGTTTATAAGAAAAGACTTGCTAGTTTTTGTTAATCTGAATTATATTAATACCCAATTACAATTTCGTGCTTACTGCGTGTATACATGGTAAGTTACTATTCCAACAACTTTGTATCAAAGTTAAGTGCGCACTACTGGTCAAACTGGTCACTGGCGCCTGTTCATTGACAAGAAAATGGGTAGTCTTATGTCCCAAAGAAACAAAAAATAACCGCCCTGAAACAAGTAAACATATATTCTATTGTTAAGTACCATGGTTTGAATTGTGTCTGAACAATTCTCTAGCTTAAGGCAAAATGAAAAACAAGGCTGAACCGACGCAAATGTCAAGAATTCTTGTACTTACAAAACAAATCATTCAATTTTCACTATTTTTTTAAATATATTATTTTTATTAATATTATATTTGCAGCAAGGGTGCGTTTGACTTGTAAATTTTTATTGTTACTTATGTCTTTCTTGTTTATTGGTGGGTGTTACCGTTTTAACAAAAAAATAATTAAGAATAATTATTGGACTCCTGTATAATCGTTGCTTCTGTTTGATTTTTATTTTAATGTATAATTACTGGTCGTGTGAAAGAGAATGCTTGCACATTTATATAGGCTGGGTTTTTAAGATAGGGCAGTACAGTATTTTTGATACAGGGCAGTAAGGGCAGAGACAGCGGACAGGGCAGAAGAACCTTTACCGTTGAAGTTACAGGAAAACGTTCTTAGGATACTGGCGTAGTTTTTTGGAAAATTGCTAATTGTATTCACAGATTTTGAAAAACGGAGCAAGAATATGCAAGTTTTGTTTTAATACCGGTCGATCCTGTGTAGAATAAGGATGAATCAATTCAAAATAGAGTAGTTGCTAAGTAGAAAAGTAAGAAATAGCAACTCTCAAAAAGTTAAGCAGAGCCTACCTCGGCGTATTCAAGTCAAGAGTGAATAGGTTACTTCTAGGCAAGCGTGCTACACCGTCGACCACATCATCGCTTACCATAAGGCGGAATGGTCAAGAGCGAGCCTATATAAAATAAAAAAATATTCCTGAAAATATTTTGCCAGGCTAAAATCCACACTGTATTAAGGTAAATTTAACGGGAATGTCTGAATGTCTGTGTGATATTAAAAATGAACGGGTTGTTAACCGACTTCAAATAGGTACCTATTGGGAAGTAGACCTTGATTAAGCGTTTAGTTTTGTTCCTTAATGACGTACAATGTTGTTAATTATTGCAGTAGGGTGCAGTAAAGTTTTAAAAATATATACCAGTAACTGTTCCACTACCAATAACCTTCTCATGAAAGAAAAAACAAGAAATGCAATGAAGTCAAGGCATTTAAACTACTGTAAAGTAAGACGCAGTGTGCAGCTTAAAAGTCGTACGTACGGTCTTAAAAGAACTAGGAAAGTTCAAATTCTATCAACTTAAAACACGTTTTCTACAGAAAACAAAATGAATGAAAGTAAAATAGCCACGATAACGACTCCATTACTCACGCTGGTAATAATTAGCTCGGTATCAATTAATTCGTAACGCGTCAGGACGTATAAACTTTTATTAATGAAAACGTATAAAAGTACTCGGGTTTACTTATATTTTTTATTGAATTATTCTTGAAATGATTGGGTCTTTCCGTAAATAATGTAGATATATTTGTCCTTTATATTAAAGAATGTACATGCTGAGATAGGAGCCTTTTGATCTCGTGCGGGATTTTTTGTTATTATTGTTTATTTTTTTGTTTTTGCTTATCTCTCGTGTCTCCTGTGCGGGTCACAAATAAATATGTTTTCTTTCTTTATTTGATTTATAATTAATCTTTACTTAAAATATTAAAAAGAGAGTTGTCTGAAATAATGCAAATTTTTAGAGTAATTTTCGAGACCAAACTGCCTATTTGAAAAACTCTTACTCCATTTCTCTGAGGGATTTGATTAAATCTCCACTTTTATCATCTTCCTGTAAAATACACAAAGAAAGCTTTATTTATACGGATACAACAAGTATGAGCTTCACAAACCAAGTGCCGAGCAGTTCATACTCGTAAAGTATTGTACAAATAGACTAACAAAGAGTTTTAATTTATATACATTATACTGAATAACGTGACCAACTTTTATTTGAGTCGGCCATTAATTTTAACAAGTTTTCATGTTACGAGGGTTTATAAATTAACTGTGTTTATGAATCAGTTACATGAAGAGTTAATTGTTAAGATAAAAGTCAACTTTGGTGCTCTAGACAAAGAGACATTCTAGCAGCTATATCGAAATTCAAAATTCTGAAATGTTTTGGATTGACCACATGATACTCAAGTAGCGCTGTAGCGCATGTCAATCATTTTGATTTTTTTATCGATTTCCCAAAAACGAGAAGGTTTTTTTAAAATTGTGAACCAATTTTGGAAATGCTTGTTGTTGAGAAAAGGGTATCTCTCTAGGTGATCCCATTATCACCAAGCCAGAATCCGACGATAGGATCCCATGGAAATCGAGGGAACTCCTCAAATATTATAGGCATACATATAGCGATTCCCATCAACAATGCAATCATTTGCACTCAGAAAGTATCATTTGGTGAAGTGTCACTGATGAAGTAGACCACAGATGACCACTGTAACTCCTTTAGGATAGGTGTGTATCGGGTATATGATATATCGAATAGTTAACCGACTATGATTAATCAAATACTTATAAATAAATGGAACCACCGAACTTATCTGATGATGAAGCTGGATGATGTATTCTAGTCTTGTTTGGGCTTATTGGAATTATCATGAGATGTACTTTGGCTATAAATGATTATCGTAGAAATTTGAGTAGTCAAAGCAAAAAAGAGAAAAAAAACCTTATCACGCTGCTGCCATATATGCTGTCAGCCATAGATTTATATTGCAGTGTGGAAAATGTATTGCTTTATCATAGTCAATTTAATAGTTTAGAGATGGATATTTGTATCAGATTTATCATAGTTATGTGTTTTTTTTTACATACGTTTAAGATTGTTGTTTATTTTAGACTAAATCGTTAAGACGTTCTAAAATATGCTATAAAATGAAACGAATGCTCTCATTTAGAGCTAAATTCGTTAATTTTTTAGTTAAAACCTCCAAATTCCAAATAGAAAATCACAATGACACTTTGCCCGATCCGGGATTCAAAGCTAAGGTCTCATGCTCGACAGCAGCGCTTGCGACTACTAGTTAGACCAAAGAAGGTAGACGAGGTAAATTGATGCAAAATTCAATCATCATCACGATCATATCAGCCGAAAGACGTCCACTGCTGGAATAGGCCTCCCCCAAGCGTCGCCACTTTGACCGGTCCCGTGCGTCTCGCAACCAGCGTATCCCTGCAACCTTCACCAGGTCATCGATCCCCCTGGTGGGAGGCCTTCCAACGCAACGTCTTCTGGTTCGCGGTCACCACTCCAGAACCTTTCTGCCCCATCGGCCATCCGTTCTGCGAGCAATGTGCCCTGCCCACTGCCACTTAAGTTTGGCAATTCTTCGGGCTATGTCGGTAACCCTGGTTCTCTTGCGGATCTCTACATTTCTGATTCGATCGCACAAGGAAACTCCGAGCATAGCCCTCTCCATTGCCCTTTGGGTGACTGTAAGCTTTCTGATGAGGCCCATTGTAAGCGACCACGTCTCAGAACCAAATGTTTTCGCCATATTACGATAGTAGTTGTGAATTATTAAAGAAGGTACCTATTAAAATTTGTTTCAGTATAAGCATTTAGTTTATATTTTCCATTGTAATCTCAAATATTTATTAAAATATAGAAACGACAAGAAAAGTGAGGTCCTTTACTGATGATGCGACGCAATTTAAATTGCGTCAGTAGACGATATCACGCACGTATTTTCTAAGAAAAAATCAAGTGTGTATCGGTCGAATTACATCGCATTGCGTCCGTGTGAACATATTTGCAATTTTGCTGAGTAAAAATCACTTATCGGTGTGATATGATTCGAACTGCATCGTACCATCAGGAAAGGCACTAACTGCTAAAGTGATACAACACAGGTGCCATTTTGTCATTTTTATTTTGACTGCCTATAATCAAAAACCAAAACGTTTGTTTTCGTATAATTGTAGGTGAAACATGATAAAATAACAAACTTTTCATATAGAAACGCAGTACAACACCTATTTGTTATATTGAAGAACTATTTGCCTATTCGCAGTCCAATAAATCACTTTCGAATGCAGTTCTTACAAAACGTTTTGCAACTTTAATTAACAGGGTCAATCAAAATGCCTGCTTTCTCATAAAAGCTAAATAGTCGATGTTATAAGTCCTGCGATCATCTAAAAATACAAACCAAAATCGAAAAGTCAGCATCGTGCAACCAGCCTAAGGCCCTCAGGGTTGTAAGTAATGGCAGTTTTATACAGTGCAGTTTAAGACATTCAATTGGTGCTTATAAATTATCATCTTGTACTTATTAAGACGCTGTGATATTCATAGATTTTATGTTTTTTAACCGACTTCAAAAAAAGGAGGAGGTTCTCAATTCGTCGGAATCTTTTTTTTTATGTCTGTTCCTCGATTACTCAAAGAAGCCTGGACCGATTTCAAAAAATCTTCTTTTGTTTTGAAGGGTATACTTCCTAGTTGGTCCCATAGTCATCAGGTCAGGATCTGATGATGGAATCCTAGAGAAATCGAGGGAACTCCTCAAATATTATAGGCATACATATAGTGATTTTTGTATTTTCATCAATAATGCAATTATTTGCACTCAGAAAGTATAATTTGGTGAAGTGGAACTGATGAAGAAGACCACAGATGGTCACTGGAACTCCTAAATGTTAAGTATGTCACGGGTATAAAATATCTCGAATAGTTAACCGACAAATGAAGTTATTTTCCACTTTTTAGTGTTTTTATTTGGAATTCGGTTGTATTTTCTTAATAACATTCAGAACAATAGATTTTAATAGGTCCCCGTCCTGTCATAGTCCTATATGAGTTCGATCAGCTGTTAGAGCGGGATTAAGTAACAAACAAATATTAAAACACATGAATATAATAACATCAAATATTAATTTATTATTATAACCTATGGATGGCATACCTACCTGCTAGAATGTTGAGGTATTGTACTCGTCTAAGAAGAATTTTGCATTATATGACAGTAACATTTTACAACTTCATTTATAATACTGTCATGTAAAAAATATCATGATAAGGAAGATTATAATATTTGGATAAATTCAATAAAAAATAAGGATAATTCGATAAGTAAAATGACATTAATCAATGGCTCATGTTTAATCGCCTTCCAGAAATGCACCTATTTTACTACCAGTAAATTCGAAATACCTGCCAGAATTAATAAATGCTCACCAAATTGTGTCTCATGAAGTATTGTAGAAATGAAGCTATTTTCCTGTTTATGCTATGCTATAAAAATATATAAACGAAGCTAATTGCAGCCCTAATATTTTATATTATCGCTTAATAGATATTACCAATATTTATTTCATGACTTTCAATTTAGTCACTTTTTCTGAGGCAAAAAAGCAAACGGTCGATTGTACTATTATTTTTAATACCAAATATAATATTGCGTATCCCAAATATATGTTACTTGTTTATTGTTTTATGAATTTGATTAAAACATGATAACATAGCCGTGCTAACAATAGTGTAGTAGTGAATAGCCATGCGAGAAGCAAAGCACCGGTCGATGTGGCGACTCTTGGGCGAGTGAAATAAGAGGACATATGTATGGAAACTGAAGACAAAGTCTTTTTCAAGAACCAAGAGGCAAAAAACCATTGAATACCAAAGAATAAACACAATTACCAAATATCATAGATGAAATCGCAGAAACGCCACCAAACGTAATAAGCATTACTCCCAATATAAATGGCAACCTTTTACGTATTCAGATATGGAAATATAAAAAAGCTAAGTCGGTCAATGGTAAAGGAAAAATACTAATATAAAATAGATGTCAGGCGCTCAAAGAGAGTCGTGTGAAGTAAATCTCGCAATGAATTACTTCTACACACCTTTAGTAATATACGGGGTGAATTTTAATCAGCTTTGTTTTATAGAATAGTGTTAAAATGGGCTGTTATAGACAAATAGAGTGATTTTGCGAAGAAAGCCTATTTTTGGCGGCTTGTAATGTAGGAGAGGTATAATAGCAAAGGTATTATGAAAATTAGTCTCGAGTCCCTGTCATCAGTTATGGTTAAGAACAACGGTATAAGTCAATTTTAAGTTAAGATTAACATCGAAGAATATGCTCATTAATTTCAACTGTACTCTTTTTATAGAGAGCCATGCTTGCTCAAGGCCGGTTGAAATGCTAAGCATGGCATTACAAACTCCAAACTCTTCCAAATTAGATTAGATTAGATTAACAGGGGTGGTGTCCGCAACTCCACGTCTAAGCGCGTATTTTGCGTACGAAAACACTCTTCCAAATTCTTATAAGTCGTCTCATATATTCAGAAATCATTTTTCATCAAACTTCACCACGGTTCAAACTCCATCCTGTATATCAGTAATAAGTCTCTATTGACCTATGTACACCTAAGCTTAGGCACCACGCGCTAGGTCGGGGCCTAGAATTTATTTGAATAGAAAAATGTAGTTTGTGCGTTGACTAATGGTTATCCGGTTCGAGTCACGTAATGTTTGTTGGCGGTGAGATGGACTGCTAAGAAAATGGCGCTTTGTGAAAAAATATTTCGTTGAATACAATTTTGCGTACCCGTTTAGGTATTTAGTTATAGGCAACACTTGCAGTTATGACAAACTGTTGGGTTCATTTAGTTTTCCAAACCTTTGCGTATGTAATAAAGATGGATTGCAGTTAACTCCTTGTCATTCCTGCTCTACTTCATTATGAAGTCTTTTGGTGCTCTTTTAAAAATAAGAGTAAAGAGTGATAAGTGCTTTTAGAAGCACGCCAGGAAGGAACGTAGTATAACATTCGCAAGACCAGAACATGTTGACCATGAACCGTTACGCTATCACTACAATAACTTGTATCAGATTGACTGATAAATTGTATAAATGTAATAGTAAGTATGAGAAAAGTGTTTAGATAAGTTATTCATACAGCAATAGATTTAATGTACTATGCACAGAATCTTTATATTTTATCAACTACCCAGAAATTGGCACAAATCCGAATTGGGTCGGTTTCAATAATGTATGTGTGCAAGCAAGAAGTGCTTATTTATCTTTATGTGTTTGCTGCTCCATATTAATATCTGTGGAATAATTTATAGGATCAAGTTTAGCAGGGTGGCTGAAAAAATAAACCTTTATCTTACTAATATTATAAATGCGAAAGTTTGGATGGATGGATGTATGTTTGTTACTCAATAACGACAGAAAGGATGAACGGATCTAGATGAAATTTGGCAAAAAGATAGATTATACTCTGGAATAGCATATAGACTATTTTCATCCCTGTATAATGTTCCCTTGAAATAAAAAAATACTTCTACGCGGAAGCCGCTGGCAGAAGCTAGATTTGTAATATGTGTGGGACAACTTACAACTGCCAATTTCAACATATAGAAAATAGACTTTTTTTAAATAGTCCTAAAAATAATTAACTGAGTTCTTGAAGAAGAGAAACTGATGCTTTCTGCCCTTGTCCTATAACGAATAATAATACCTATAAATTTCAAATAGAATGGATAGAGTCCGGCAATGAATAGAGCCTTTTAGATTATAAAGAATAGAGCATTTAAATAAAACTAGAGTAAAATTAAAAACCTTACCGCTTCGTTATGCAAATTCTTATGAACGATTAAAACGGCTTTGGATTACTTCGACGTACACGTCAATCACGAATTTTTACACTGAGAAAAATTTCCTCTGCCGCACTACGTAAAATAAGGACAAAAATCGACCACAATGACGTGTGTAACCCGGTCCATTACGTGTAAGTAGTCAGTCATACGTAGTCGGCATACTGACGCTCATCATGAAGCGGGTTACGTAATTTACTCGTGGTCGATTTTTGTACGTACGTACGTAGCCCGACATCCGGCTACGTAATACGTAGTGCGCCAGTCGCACTGAATACTCCTGAAACTACGAATGCAACACCTGTATACTATTGTTGCGGGCACAGTAGAACACGGTGAACCTTACTTGTGTACCATGGCGGCTTACGTACGATACTGTAGCGGGCATAGTAAATAATGATGAGCCATATGTGTGCACCGCGGTGGCATACGCACTATACTGTGGCGGACACAGTAAATCATGATGAGCCGTACGTGTGTACCACGGCGGCATACGTACGATACTGTGGCGGGCACAGTAAATCACGATGAGCCGTACGTGTGTACCACGGCGGCATACGTACGATACTGTGGCGGACACAGTAAATCACGATGAGCCGTACGTGTGTACCACGGCGGCATACGTACGATACTGTGGCGGACTCAGTAAATTACGATGAGCCGTACGTGTGTACCACGGCGGCATACGTACGATACTGTGGCGGACACAGTGAATCACGATGAGCCGTACGTGTGTACCACGGCGGCATACGTACGATACTGTGGCGGACACAGTAAATCACGATGAGCCGTACGTGTGTACTACGGCGGCATACGTACGATACTGTAGCGGGCTTAGTAAAGCACGGTGAGACATACTTGTACACCACGGCGGCATACTTACGATACTATGGCGGACACGGTGAATCATGGTGAGACATACGTTTACACCACGGCGGCATACTTACGATACTATGGCGGACACAGTGAATCATGGTGCGTCATACGTGTTCATCATGGCGGCATACGTAGTATACTGTGGCAGGCACAGTAAAGCATGATGTATCAGACGTATTAACTGTCGTAGTAGAGGTAAGGTACCGTTGCCGGTACAGTAAGGCATGATGAACCGTGCGTATGTACGACGGCAGTGGACGTACGATACTGGTGCGGGACCAGTAAAGCACGGTGAACCATACTTATGTACCACGCTAGTGTACGTACGATACTGCTGCGGGTATAGTAAGGCATGGTGCACTATACGTGTTACGTATGGCACACCATGCCTTACGATACTCGCACCTGTACTTTCCTTATGCTGGCGCATGGTACATACAAAGGTGTTCAGATACTTATTTTGAATATTGAACACTCAAAGTCAATGCAATTTAGAAATGTATAGTTTAAATACTGCAGGGAGTTTTGAATAAAAATATGAAAATCCCCTGCAATATTTAAACTATACATTTTTACGAAAATGTAATAAACCACAGACCTAGATATTAGTTTCTCGATCGTGTCTACAAAATTTCATTGACTTTCGAGTGTTTAATATTCAAAATAAGTATCTTAACACATTTGTATGTACCATGCGCCAGCATAAGGAAAATACAGGTGCGAGTATCGTAAGGCATGGTGTGCCATACGTAACACGTATAGTGCACCATGCCTTACTATACCCGCAGCAGTATCGTACGTACGCTAGCATGGTACATAAGTATGGTTCGATGGAACTCCTCAAATATTATAGGCAAACGGTTTGCGTGCTACATCGCCCGGTTCTTGAGCAGGCGGTCGAGCGATGCGGGGCAGAGGGGATGGGACGGGGCAAGGAAAGAACGCTCGCTGACTTGCCGAGCTTTAAATTCGCTGTTAATTACTTTTAACGACGATATCTCTAAAACTAATACATCTGATTGATATAGTGTAAAGGGCAATTTTAAGTAAATAGACATAAAAGATTCATATTATTTATTTTCAATCGTAAAATTGAGACATACAAAAAAAAACACAAGCTTAATTATTGTCAGTCACATAATTAATTGTCAGTCTCCGGGTAACAAGCTCCTATCAATTGAAATACTTTAAATGCACAGACTACAGCTGTTACTAATTTGTTGAAACTATACAATGTGTCATTTATTACCACATATGCTACTTTTACCTCAGTAACGGTAGGGCCAACAAAAATTACGTAGGGTTGAACTGTGCGGCCTAGCCTCTGCAGGTTCTCCTTTTTTTGAATGATCTTGTTGGTAACGTCGGCTTCAGAAGCAGCTTGCGATATATAGCCGTCGCATACCTCGGCTCTGGATGGCTTCCACGCTGGCTTTCCTTTCATTTTCCGTGCAGGTGAAATGTTGATGACATAAGCCAGCAACATCAAAGCAACATTGCTAGATGTCTCTGGTTCATCTTCTGTATTCAAAGAAAAAAAAGATTCGGTTAATTTTTGAGACTTAATTTTACGAAGGTTTAACCTTCAACTAAAATAAAAATAAAAAACACTATGGACGTCATTTTTTCAATACACTAACTGAGCGGCTCAGTGCTGAGGGGAAGGGGGAAGTCACAAATCTGTGCGATTTCTAGAATGGGCGGGGACTGAGACTCCACTCCATAGTTAAAGGTTAATAATAAGAACTAATATTAGAGCAAAACTTCTTACCGTCAGTCAGTGCAACTATATTTGCTGTTTTTGTTCTCGTGTCTTGGTCTCTAATTTTTCGTAATTTTAATGAGGCATATTTTATAATTTCTTCTTTTTTGAGGGTGATGGAAGAAAATAATTTGTTTTCCTTTCCCGGATACAGACGACTGAAATCGTTCATTATCTGAAAAAAAGAATGCAATAAATGTACGGTATGTTATTTCCACTGGTGAGAAAGGTCCGGATCGCTACCACAGAGGTTATTGGGTTGTTGAGCGAGAACTAGAATAGCTTTAGCTTGTCTCTTTTAGTGCCTGCACAATATCTCGTTCTGCTATGTCGGCAGCGCGCGAGTGTTGCAAGTGACTAGAGTCTGTGCGAAAAGAGAGGAATCGTGGCAGATACGGTAACAAACATTATGAATTTTACATGGCAATCGAAATTCAGATACTTGTCTTATAACCCATCGTTTTCACCAAGGTATAGTACATGTATTTTACAAATTGAATGCAATGTTTTCGTTTTTGCATGTATTAAATATGTTTTATACAAAACATGTTATGTAACTATATTACATGTATAAAACTTTTTGTAAGTATAAAAAACTTGTATGAAACTTATTGGTTGAAAACTTCTAGTCGCCTACATGTTTATGATCTCATGTACAGAAATTGCAATAAAATAAACAATAATTGTCTAAACCACGTTTGTATTTTGTAGGTGAGAACGCTGTCAATGTATCAGACGAGTTAATACATGTCACAGACTTCATTGTAAACGCAAATGTGTTTTATACTTGTAAAAATACTTGTTGGCTACACAGTTGAACGAAGTAATGTTTGAGACAGTTTTGACAAGTATTCTACAAGTTTTTTATATTTGATTAAGTAAAAAAAAACTTTTTGCAAAAAAATACTACCAACTTCCAAATACAAAACTACAAAGTGAAAAATAACTTAATTTTTTGAAGTCGGTGTTTTTCGTAGGTACCATTTTTTTTGCGTTTTGGACACCGACTTCAAAAAATTAAGTTATTTTTCACTTTGTAGTTTTGTATTTGGAAGTCGGTAGTATTTTTTTGCAAAAAGTTTTTTATTTTTCACTTTTTTGTTGTACGTACCTAATAGGCAAGTTAGTAAGGGAACTATTTCGACAGAATAGATTTCATGAAACTTGAACATGACCGGTGAAATGAGAGATCTGCTTACCCCATAAGAGCGAACTGGCGTGATGTTATGTTATGAAATGTTATAAACAACAAACAGACATGCGATTGCAGCAATCCCAAGAGATTTGCCGTTATTTATTGAAGAGTTCTGTTGTATATCTCCGAAGTTCATCATCAGATCTTCACAAAATTAAAATGTGACCAATTTCGGAACATACTCTTTCAAACAAAAAAATAATTTTCAAAATCGGTTCACAATTCACGAAGATATCGATGAACACACACACACAAAAAAAAAAAAAACAAACTTGAAGTCGAACATAGAACCTCCTCCTTTTTGGGAAGTCGGTTAAAAAATAAGCGGCTGCGGTATATGCTTACCAAGGTATAGCCTTGCGATTGTTTTAAGGCTCGGAAATCCTTGAAGTAATTCGCTATGTCACCTTTTCCACATTGGATGCGATTTAGGCGGTGATCTGCAGTTTCTGCCCACTTTTCTTCAACAGATTTCCATGGATCAAAATTGATTTTCAGCCATAGTAATGTTTCTTCATAGACAACACCTGTAATTTATGTGTATGGTGGGATGAGTCAACAAGAGGAAGGGCACCATAGTACAGTCGCCCGTGGTACATTTAAATCACGAAAAAGGTGACTAGCGATTATTTGCTTACCACTTTCCAGAAATTCCAGGCTATAAATGTCATCATCTGTGATAGTTGGCGTGGATCTGAGCGATGATCTGGATGACTTCGAGGATGAATGGCTAGTTCTCGGCAACTGTCCACTTTCTCGCACTTTCTTCTTCGAGCTATACAGCTCTCGTAGAGCTTTCCGCTAGCATTTTTTTTAGCTACTTTATTTGTAGCTGATAAATATGCAGAATAATACACCACAACGCGTTCCTTGTGGAATATTGCCACAATTTCGGTAGCTAGTTTATAAAATTCTTCACTGGAAATTTTCTTCGCACAATTGTTTTCAAGTTGGTGGTGTATTAGCAGCTGGCTCAATTTCCTTCGGGAACCCTCCGTGAGTAAGCCTCCTTTTCCCTCTTTGAGTATTGCTCTGCCGTCTAAACTTTCCTGTATGTAAAACACAAACACAATAAGTTGTTGAACAAATTGATAAATGAATGAGTAAATGGTCCAGTTGGAGTATAGCCTTCGGGGCTCTATGAGCAGTCAATAAAACAAAAAAAAAATAGAATTGTGTAAGGTAAATGTATCAAACTTATTACGACACTCATCTGCCGTGTGACCAAACTTTTTGCAAAAAGTGCATCGAGGTCGAGTTCGCTTTAGTTTTGTATTTTCATACGAAATAGGGTCAGATGTAGCACATGAAGGGCTATCTCATTGCGGGCGGCGCCGTCGAAGCGTGCCGTACACTTCGCGAAGTTGCCGGGGCGTGGCTGGGGCATCTCGAACGGGTTAGGTGTCGAGCTACTTGCGCTGGCGTCTGGTATGTTGGAGTGGTTGGATGGACGTCACGAGGTGGTTCACCTGCTGGTCGGTGAAAGTCATACCCGTTGGCGGCGATTCGTCTTCCGCACTGCATTCGTCTTCGTCGTTTTTTCTTGCTCGTGTTTTCCTCGGCGACGGCATCATGTCGGGCCGGCGGCAAAAGGACGGCGAACTACTTCAGCACGGGGTTCACACGCACACTGGATAGGTATTTCGCGCGTACGCGTATCTCGTTTTTGTATCGTTTTATATGTCACCCACTGAGTTTAATAGTTAGTTATCTATTGTACACGAAGTTGGCTCCACGAGTTGGGCGTCACTGTAAGGGCTTTTTCTTCGGGGCACGAGATAAATAAGGTGAAAACTTTAGTTCAAGCCAAACTTCGTATATTAAAAAACATTATCGTCACATACACTGATGACAAACACGAACATTGGTTGGAAAGGTATATATAATAGTTTAACAGTGGGGAAAAGATACGCGACTGAGCGAGTTCGTGCCGGTGGCGCGGAGGCGCAGAAGACGTGTGTCGCGGTGCGCAGCGTGCGAGTCACTCTCTGTTTCAATCGCGAGCGGCGCGCGGGCCTTTTGGTGTTGTAGAATGAGGAATGATGTCCACATTGCGAATTTTGGTGTTGTAGTATGACGAGCCGATGTCCAATGTCCATAATATTATTTTAAGAAGATTATTTTTTTTTTATTAAAAATTTATGAAAGCAGAAGTTCGCGTGCTACAATTGTAAAATTATTTTTTTTCGATTACCGATGATCCCTCCTTTTTTGCTCTTATTTAATTAAGGATACCCGTAAAAACAATTTAGGCTTTGTACACTTTTTTCGTAAAATGCATATTTTTCAAGTAATTTAACTTTGAAGATTTTTTTACTTTTTTTTAATAATTAAATATATCGTGATAATAATTAAATAACTGTGAGTAGGGGACACATCATGCCCATGACATAAATTAATGGGGACAATGATCGAAAAACGATCAATATGTATTTAACGAAAAAATAATTATAAGTTTAAACATGTTCCTATATGTGCCTTAAATCGAATAAGAGGACAAAAGTCATCGGTAACCGATTTTTTTTTTTAATTTAAAATGTTTTTAAGTCTTTTTTCCCATAGCATCCTACAGGCAACACTCCAACTGATTCCGACGAATTGAGAACTTCCTCCTTTTTAGAGTCGGTTAAATGCCGCGCAGTTATCGATGCCATACACGTTCGATTCGATCGTTCAATTGGCATGATACTGCTGATTGGATCCAATCTTGCAGTTCGTCCATATACCTACACCATACACGATTAATTCTAACTGTCCAATCGGACAAATAAAGAAAAATGGGATCGCCTACTACGATTGTCTACGATGGTGCGGAACCCTTCATGCACGAGTCCGACTCGCACTTGGCCGGTTTTTCAAGCCAAGCCACAACGCTGGCGAGAATAGAGCGCCCGTCTATTTTTCAAGCCAGTGAGACTGGCAGTATCGCTAGCCAGCGATGGTCCATATCACAAACATAAAGTACCTACCAAATTAAGCTACAAAATGAAAAATTAAGTGAGCACCAAAAAAGGGTAGGGCCGCCTGTCAGTATTGTATTACAATTACTGTAAACTATGCAAAAATGGACTTAGCAGGTTAACGAATTAGGCCGACGAAATACGTTTTGTTATCAAGCTGAGTAATGTTATGATTATGAGTAACTCACAGTGTTATTATCTGCAATAATACAATCTGTAGAGATTTTTGCATTATCACTGACATCAGTGTCCCGTACAGCGTTTTGAGTTGAGTCGTTTAGCTCAGCATTCTTAATTTCAAGGTTCTAGAAAAATAATTTAAAAGCTTTATTACAATGTATTACAAAAGTATGTGGCATTGCATCGGTCCAAGAGAAAAAAACCAAGAAAACATTTTTATTTGCTAAAATACAAGTAAACAAGTAGGTACGTACATTGACACCGGTCGCTTTTTGATGTTGTAGTAGCCAATTTTTAAATTTTATTCTGAGGCCAATCTTTGGTATCAGTTCTTTCAAATCTTCATCGTTTAACAGAATGGCAGTTTCAAGCGTTGTTATACGATTGTCTGAAAAATACAAATACAAACATGTACAAAACTTGTTATATAGGTTGGTACTACATGTAATTGCCTACATGTTCAGTCGGAGAGTCAGGTTCAACAAAAACAAAACCTTTTTAACAAAAAATTTAACCGACGAAAAAGTAACAAAAAAGCAAAAAATGAAAAATTAACTTTTTAGTCCAGCTAAGCTCCACATGTATTTCGAGTTGGCGCCAAAGTTTGTATGGCGCCGCCTGTACACTGTTGAGGACCTCTTGGAACTGACTTCACTACAACATAAGGGATCTGGAGTTGATCTAATGATAGAGACTCCATCATCGGATCCGTGAGTTGTGGTGTCATCATACATCATAAATGTTTGGTTAATTTCAACAGAATCGGTTCACAATTGAAAATTTAGTAGGAAAATTATCAATAATCAATAAAAACAAAACCTACTAAAACTAAAACAATAAAAGTACCTACCTACTTGTCAAAAATACGTCTGTCTGTTGTTTGTGGGTGAAAAAGCTATCAAACAAGTTCAAACATGCCACACCAGAGAAAAAAAATCTTGACTAAATAAAACCGAGAAACTGGCTTACCTACCTTCAAGGAATGGTATTATTTCATCTAAACCGGCGTTTAATATCTCTTCCATAAATTCCATGATGCTCCGACGCGTTTTAGCACAAAATCACTCCGATTTTGAAAACATTGTGAAATAATGGTATCTTTTTTTATTTGTGTACACAAACCTGAGAAAATTTCCCTTACACTGACTTTACACAATATTTACAAATAAATTACAAGGTAAAACTGGGTAAATCTCTATGAAATCTGATAGCTTTTTTCATAACAATTCTAACAACATAACATTCATACATGGTTCCCATACAAAAGTTCCGATAAATCGGCGTTTTTCTGAGAGCGGGGCGATCGCGAAAAATGGCGCCGGGGGGCTTCGAGGGAGGTGTCGGCGAGGCATCTGGGGCCCCCCGGGTTGGACCATTACCTAGTGAGACGGATTCAGTACAATGATTTGGCAAGCAGTTACTGTTTTAAAGAGCCTGGATACTGAAATAAGGCGGCTGTATAACGTCGTACGTATAGCGCATACATATTTTATGTTACGGGTTAAGTAAATTACGTATGCTGCTCTGTGCGGAATCAATGAATCGCATACGTAAATGTTAAGAGTGCGCCACAGTAATTTCATGATGCGGCTGACGTCATAAAGATTATACGCACCGAACACAGTCAGTAAGTAAACGGAGTTCGTGAAATGAGCCAGGATACGTAATAGCTGATGATGTAGGCGGATACATTATTAATTATCCAGTGTGCGTAAAATGTATCGGCATATCCCCTACTCTGCTTGTACATTATGAGTGCGTAACCGGGACCATTACCTAGTGAGACGGATTCAGTACAATGATTTGGCAAGCAGTTACTGTTTTAAAGAGCCTGGATACTGAAATAAGGCGGCTGTATAACGTCGTACGTATAGCGCATACATATTTTATGTTACGGGTTAAGTAAATTACGTATGCTGCTCTGTGCGGAATCAATGAATCGCATACGTAAATGTTAAGAGTGCGCCACAGTAATTTCATGATGCGGCTGACGTCATAAAGATTATACGCACCGAACACAGTCAGTAAGTAAACGGAGTTCGTGAAATGAGCCAGGATACGTAATAACTGATGATGTAGGCGGAGACATTATTAATTATCCAGTGTGCGTAAAATGTATCGGCATATCCCCTACTCTGCTTGTACATTATGAGTACGTAACCGGGACCATTACCTAGTGAGACGGATTCAGTACAATGATTTGGCAAGCAGTTACTGTTTTAAAGAGCCTGGATACTGAAATAAGGCGGCTGTATAACGTCGTACGTATAGCGCATACATATTTTATGTTACGGGTTAAGTAAATTACGTATGCTGCTCTGTGCGGAATCAATGAATCGCATACGTAAATGTTAAGAGTGCGCCACAGTAATTTCATGATGCGGCTGACGTCATAAAGATTATACGCACCAAACACAGTCAGTAAGTAAACGGAGTTCGTGAAATGAGCCAGGATACGTAATAGCTGATGATGTAGGCGGAGACATTATTAATTATCCAGTGTGCGTAAAATGTATCGGCATATCCCCTACTCTGCTTGTACATTATGAGTGCGTAACCGGGACCATTACCTAGTGAGACGGATTCAGTACAATGATTTGGCAAGCAGTTACTGTTTTAAAGAGCCTGGATACTGAAATAAGGCGGCTGTATAACGTCGTACGTATAGCGCATACATATTTTATGTTACGGGTTAAGTAAATTACGTATGCTGCTCTGTGCGGAATCAATGAATCGCATACGTAAATGTTAAGAGTGCGCCACAGTAATTTCATGATGCGGCTGACGTCATAAAGATTATACGCACCGAACACAGTCAGTAAGTAAACGGAGTTCGTGAAATGAGCCAGGATACGTAATAACTGATGATGTAGGCGGAGACATTATTAATTATCCAGTGTGCGTAAAATGTATCGGCATATCCCCGACGCATGCTCGTACATTATGTACGTAACCGGGACCATTACTTAATGAGTCGGAGTCAGTACAATGATTTAGCAACCAGTTACTGTTTTAAAGAGCCTAGATACTGAAATAATGCGGCTGTATAACTTCGTTCGTATGGCGCATACATTTTTCCTGTTTCCGGGTACGTAAATTACGTATGCTGCTCTGTTAATACATATGCGGCATCATTAAACCTCATACGTAAACGTTAATAATGCGGGCACAGTAATTTCATGATGCGGCCTCATTACAAGTAACTTGTTTACATTGTCTTTACAGAGCATTATGCCGCATACTTACTTAACATGGTGTCGTTTCATTATAAGTATGGCTCTTATAATTTTCATGTGAAAAGTACATTATACGTATCTGGCTGCCAGTACATTACAAATTTGCCAATTTTAAGTAGCCCGTTTTTCTCAGTGTAGTATTATTTATTTAGATAATATTTATAAATGATCAGAGTAAAATTACATCTGTCACTCTTGCCACAAAATACCACTACTATAGACATTCATCTAAATTCATCCAAAACAAAACTGCAGCTGCCATTTTTTTCACTGAGTTATCGAAGATACTACGATATCGAAAGAAAGTAAATTATTAACAGAAACAAAATGTTTCCTTTGTAAAAACCTTTCGATCGTTAAATCAGCGACTTTTGAATTTAATTTATTGTATTTATTAGTACTGTCGGAGATTGATTGATGTTGATGATTGACAAACACAAACTTAATCCTGCAGTGTAAGTACTCTCGCTTATATGTTAATTATTTGTACAAGGCGAAAGGCTTAGAATAGTTTAGTTCTCCTTCTTTATTTACTGTAAAGATAGCTCAAGATATAATTTATTAATCTCATCTCATGTCGTGATAAAATGCAAAGCCTGGTAACAAGGTCAAGACCACCTAGACCCAAGCGAGCCTAAACTTATTACTAGTTCCTACCAATTCCGGCGAAGAAGGAATGGGCCACACACAGGGTTTTTTCCAAAGGCCAATCGGAAATCATCTACAAGGCTTACTATCACATAACTTTTATATTACCAATCCATTACGTGTAAGGCTGCCGTATTTACTGGACAGTAACATTATTTTCGTCAGGCCCTATCATCAAGGTGCAATATCAGTTGTTATGTCATCAAATTAAAATAATTTTATTGTGATTTTGTGTGTTGTGCTGTGTCTTTTGTGTGCACTGAAAAAATAATTTATCTATCTATAAAAATTAATTCAACTGCCGAACTATGTGTGTGGTCCTTAACGACGTTGATACACTGGCGTGTAAAAAATTCGTGCAGTTTTCTTGTATATTTGTTAGCGTTTAGTAATATGTTTAGTGACATTTGGTTTCATCGCCACCCAAGATTACGGTTATAATGTGGGGTAGTGATATCGAATATAATTGAAGCAGAGCAAAAATGTTTTAAACAGGTGCATTATTTAATTGATTAACTTTTTGCAGAGACTGTGACAGCTGAGAGTTCTCGGAGCTCTACTACTTACCCTATTATTTACATAAACTGTTCAACTTTTAACGCTTTCCAGTCTGGCCGGTTGTAGCTAAATACCAATACATGAGATGGAGTGACAACTAATCCGACCTTCACAATACATGCAGTTACTGGGTAACACAATATCGAAAGGAAAGACGTTCACTGCTGGACATAAGCAATTAGGCATCCCCCAAGCGTCGTCACATCGATCGGTCCTGTGCGAATTGCATTCAGCAGATTGCCGCCTTCATTAGGTCATTATCAACCTAAAGCTAACCGGTCCGTTTTAGCAATATTAAAAACAATTTCGCAAAAGCTACTTTTTCTGCAATCAACTTGAGTGTACAAAATATAAATAGAGATTGTCGGTGTTCGTAGAAGTCTAAAAGATCCTTTTTATCATCATAAAGATCATTTATCATAATCCAGCTGCGAACCAAATAACTACTGAAAGATGCCGACTCTCGAGGGGTAGAGCCACTGAGTGATTAGGTTGTGAACAGAAGGTGAAATAGAGTAAAAAGAGAGTTGAAGATTGAAATGTCCGGCATAGAGATACAAAGACTGTTATAGAGGATTGGTATTGTGACATGTGTAAGGCATTTTATAAGGAAATAGGTAAAATCAAGGGCAATTCCTTTGCTAAAGCTTTATTTTCGCTCACTACTCTATGACAGCGATTTCACAGATAAATGCAGAATCTGGAATAGACGTTTGTAAAAAATTTTTGTTTGTCTTTCGCAAAATAAATATAGATGACTCTTTCACAATGAATCATGAAAAGATGTAATCTCAAGGCGAACATAATTTCAAAACAATTCAATTTAAATTAACGCGCGTTGCTCATAATTTGTTATAGCATTCGGTCTATTGCGACGCTTGGGCAAGGGTTTACCCTCAAGCTCCTCCTTCCTGCAACCTCCAGTAGTAGACCTTTTTCGGCCGGAATGATGATGATGCGGCCCATTCTGTGCCGGTTATTGGACATAGGCCTGTCCCCTATTACATACCTACGACTTATAGTGTAAGTAAATGGCGTGATGTGCACCTCTGCCTATTTATACGAAAAACACACGCGTGATGATATTGTTGTGTGTGAAGCAAGCCTTCTGCTTTCTGCCTATCCAATGCTGGAACCTTCGAAAGTGGATTCGGGTAGTGAAAACCCTTCATGTAGACGGAGTGGAACACCTCATTTGTCTTGTATTATCAAAGTTATGTTTAGATAGCTCCGTAACCGAGGTTTGTACTGCAAACTGGAAGAAAAATCTAAGTAAATGTGTAAGACTACATTGCAATAGAGAATCTGTAAAACAAATAGTTAAATCCTAAGCCCAAATACCTACTATTATTATTACTACTAGACTATCAACTTAAAATTGTACGTAAACTAAAATCGGAACAATCTGTAATTCTTTCAAGCGACACATTAATTTGCCACAGTGGTTGCCATCAAATAAAAGTGAATTATATTAGTCGTATAAAACAAGGAATGCTGCCTGCCTGCTGTGTTTCCCGAGGACGGGATGAACTTGTTGCATCTAAAAGCCATTTAATTATAAAGGCTCAATCCAGAGTGCGTAAAAATGATAAAACAGGATAGGTAGTCAATCTCTGAACACAGAAAATTCAAGCAACGAGAAAACATTTAGTACTTAATGCCGTTCCTTAATTTATATGTATTTCACTAAATGAAACGCATTTAGATAAAGCTGAACTAATAGATACCTAGTAAATGTGGATTCCGAGCATAGATTCATCTTTGATTTGTCCTTCGGTAAAAACAGGCGCCATGGTAAGTAAGTAAGTAAGTAAGTAAGTAAGTAAATATTTATTTCTCAGTATATGGTACATTGAGATCTTACATTTAACATTGTTTCACACATACTACCATTGCTGGTGTAGAAATATCAAACAATAAACTAGGTACATGCAAATCAACTAGTATCATTATAAGAATATTATATAAATTAATCAAATTTTGTATAATGTCAAAAATATAAATCATAATATCAAAAATTAAAATATAATGTCAACAAAAAAAAAACAAATATAGTGCAAAAACAAAAAAAAAAATTAAAATATCAAAACGTCAGAAAATAAATCATGATATCAAAAAATTAATCAAAATGTCAGAAAATAAATCATCATGTCAAAATATAAAAAATAACGTCTAAAACATAAAATAAAAAAATAAAAAATACAATGTTATAGAATCCCCAATAATGTCAAAGTACGTACTAATACTATACTAATGATGATTGATGATGAATGATTACAATATCAAAATTTATGATTTAAAAATTCATTGACGGAATAAAAACACATGTCCAAGAGCCAAGCAAACATTTTACATTTAAACTTATTAATTGGTAGCATTCTCAGGGCAGGTGGTAATTTATTATAAATTTTAATTGTCATGCAACTGGCATTTCTACCGTATAACTGCAATCTCTGAGGAGGCACTAGTAATTTCCCGGCATTTTTTTTGTTCAATCTTTCGGAGACTTGTTCATTTAATGGAAATAAATGAGGGATTTTTTTTACAAACAGACATACTTCAAAAATATACAGACATGGGAGTGGGAGAATTTTTAAGTTCTTAAATAATGGCCTGCAATGGTCCAAATACTCTGCTCCACTCATGGCTCTGATACATTTCTTTTGCACTATGAATGCTCTTTCGACATCCACTGAATTGCCCCATATGACTAGGCCGTAACGCAATACCGATGAAACATACCCATGATAAGCATTTAGAACTGTGTTTTTACTCGACACTAGTCTTAACTTGCGAAGAGCATATACAAACTTATCAAGCTTACTACATACTCTTTCTACATGCTCCTTCCAGTTAAATTTGTTGTCGATTACTATACCTAAAAATAAAGCTGAGGGTTCTGGTTGCAGAATAGCATTATTATGTCTAATTGCTGTTGGTATTACTGACAAGTAACATGTTTGAAATTGAACTAGTTTGGTTTTCTCAATATTAACTTGAAGATTATTGTACCCCAGCCATTTTATTACATTAATTAATTAATTGTTAGTATCTATTTCTATGTCAGTTTTGTTGGAACATTTTATCGTCAATGTAGTATCGTCAGCAAATTGTATACATTCATATTTTAAACATTTATAGAGGTCATTAATATATAATATAAATAGTGGCGGACCCAGTACAGTTCCCTGCGGGACGCCAGAACCATTAGTTCTTAGTAATATAGTAATATGCCGTCCTTGTATCATTTTCTATTCTAGAGATAACAGTTCTCTGTTGGCGGTTAGATAAATAGCTTAGAAGCCAATCATGCGCTTTGCCTCTTATTCCATATTTCTCAAGCTTGTAGAGTAGTCGTTCGTGTGATACAAAATCAAATGCTTTGCTCATATCTAAGAATACCGATAAAGCAGACATTTTTTTATTAAGAGCTTCGGTAATTAGTTTCACTAAAGAAAAACAGGCTAGAGTAGTTGAACTGTTTTTCCTAAAACCAAACTGGTATATTTGGACTCTGCCTGTAGGGAAATGATAAGAACCAAGCTAGCGCAGCTTTGGGATCTTATGGAGTTTGAAACCTTCCCATAGCTGGCCATATTCATTTGTCCAAGACTACCAACTGTGCCTTCTGTATCGGAGTCTTGAAACAGTTGTTCAGCGATAATTTCTTCAAGATGTTAGTTTAATATTTACGGTGGTTATTAAAATTCAAATTGACGTTGCATCGACTAAACGCGTTTTGTTTACTTGAAAAAAAAACTGATAGACACAATATTAAAATTCAATTCTTAACTTTATTAAAACGAAATCAAGTTTATTCAATCTAAAAAAAAAAGCTAATAATTTATTTGCCAAATATGGGTAGTTTTCAGGGTGACATTTAAAAAAAAGTTCTTCATATCCTACCATGTTAGCGATATGGTCCAAAGAACAACAACTTCGTAAACTTCATAAACTAATAATCCTATTAAAAATAAAAGGTCTAAACGCTCTCAGTGGATCGTAAACTAATTCAATTCCAACGCGCATGGGTCGCGTGGCCATACTTTTTGCTTGTTAAAATACCTGCCCGCTGTGAATGAGAGAACGAATGGCCAAGTGAAAGTTAGTGAATGGTTGATAGAATGAGTCTCGGCGGGACATCGGCGCAATTATGTTTTTTTCTTGAAACTTGTCGTACGGAAATGAAACGGCTTTATAATAGGGATGATTTAATAAATCTTGTAATAAGGGCATTTAATGAGATATTTTTTGTTTGACGATATTGTGTTTCGGTTTGGGGGTTTGGAATAAATAGATACATAGGTACATACAGTTTTATAAAGAAAAGTACCTTAACGTTTCGGTATCTCGCTGGTTACTTGATTTGATTGATTGAAGCTACATAGTTTTAAGTTAAATGAGAGACTTAGTTTCTTTAAGACCAGCCTTTTTTTCCCTGATTGATTCAACCTGGATTTTTTAAGTCTACTACTTATTAATAGATTTTTCTGCAGACGTAGCATGGGATGCCCCTCAGATGGACCGGAAACTTTAAAAATGTGACCTGGATAGATCGGGTTTTGTGGCGCGCAGTTGCGATATGCGTCGTGGACGGCACCGTGACTTACCATCAGAAAGTATGAAGACCAAACGTTGCACCAATCAAAACACATTAAAAAGAATAGTTACTCACCAACATGATGCTTTTGACACAAAGTATATAAGCAGCTTCGCGCCGCAGACAGAGATACCAATATAACCAAAGAGCCATTTTGCACACACACATTACGATGTTTCAGGGATTCTCAGGCAATGTCAGACAGAGCTTAATCGCAGCTGAAGCGTCACGTCATTCATAAATAATTTTCTTTTAATAATTTTAAAAAATAGTGCCAAATTTTAATCTACTACGGCGAAGCAAAAGCGAGCAGGAGGTCACATCAAATTGAATATCTAGGTGGCAAGAAGTTAAGAACAAAAAAAAATTCGCTCCTCCCCATCATGTGTGTTACCATTGAACCTGTGGGTCGTTACTTCTAGTCAATCATGCTTTAACGGCGACCACGTCATCGTTTAGTGAGATAGATAATTATTTTAATGTAATGTTTTCTTAAAGTGGAGGAGGGAGTAGTAAACAACAACATGCAACATTTCTATAAAAGTGATTTCGAGAGCAAACCATTATTTCGCAGTTTAATTGAATGTAGGTTGTACCTATATTGGTACAGCTTCTACTTACGGAATACACACAGGAACAATCATATAGCAGCTGCTAATTATAAATGACAAATACGGAAATTGGGTTAATGTGAGTCAATAGACACTTTCATATTGTTACTATTACGACAAATGATTCATAATACTGCATGAAATTGAGTAAATTGTTACTAATTGTGAATGTTCAACCCAGAATCAGCACGCTACGAATCGATAAATTTTGATCAAAATTATTTACTGGTCTATTCAAATTAAAACATAATAAAGTATGTCAAAATGCAACTCTAACTAGTGGTTAAGATTCCAAATAATTACGTTTAGTTTCAAGCGAACTGTTTTAACAGCATTTTCACAAAAATTACAAAAAAAAAAAAAATGGATTCATTTAAAATTTTGCAAAACATTATTAAAGCCTGTTTAAAGCACTAAACTTCATAAAAGGTAGCTTGATCTCTGCGACATATGTCAAACTGAGACGTATACATTATTGTTACGTTATTGTAAGCCCGTCAAGCGCTATTGTAACTAATATATCAGTATTAGTGATATTTTTAAATTACACTAATATCAAAATAGTATACTTGGCAAGACGTATCACTCATCTACTGTATTGCCTTCTCATAGTATGTTGTAACAAAATCTATACCAATATTATAAAGAGGAAAGATTTTTTTGTTTGTTTGTTTGTTTGTACCGAATAGGCTCCAAAACTACTGGTTCGATTTCAAAAATTCTTTCACCGTTGGGTAGCTACTCTATCCCCAGGTGACATAGGCTACTTTTTATCCCTGTATTCCCACGGGAACGGGAACTAAGCGGGTGAAACCGCGAGGCGTCCTCTAGTATCTCATATTTGTATTGGTGATGATTGTTATATGAATGCCTAATAAACGAATATAAATAGTAATTATGTTCAAAAGCAATGTGTTATACTAAGTTCTGGCATCATCATCATGACCATCCACAGCCCGACTTCGCCCACTGCTGAGCACAGGCCTCTCTCTTTTTGTACCAATCACCACGTTCCTGTGCCTGGAATTGATTCTGGAATAATTACAATTCTATTAACAAATGTTTTGAAGTCAAACAATTTATATCTGCATCTGTAACAGAGTTGAAAAATAATATAAATCTTCACCTCGCTGGAATGCGATGTCACTCTTATTTACCAATCGATGCACCTTAACACTACAGTGACAGGATCTCATCGATGAGAGCGAGAAATACGTCCGTTGTAAATAATTATCCATCTCATTGGTACGCAAATATTTGAATGAATGATGTTCCCTTAATGAATCCGATGGGCACCAACTGAGTGAATCCGAACTATTGTAATTATTAACTAGTATACTTGAGCGAGGAGATACTTGCTCAAATATACCAGTTTTAAGGATAAGTTGTTAGCCTATCGCCATATTTAAATCTCATTGATCTGACATTAATCCGCTATTACTTTATTAGCGCGCTATCCACTAGTGCAATCTGACTGAAAATATTTTTCAGTTAACCTTTACACCATTTATTTTTAAGTAATATAATAAGTATTACTTAAAAATGAATCATAAAATTATTAAATTATTCTCACGATCGATAAAGTTCATAATAATATTTTTTTAACGAAGGCTGTGTCCCATCTCTAATATTAGTTATATGGACGCTCACGTTCAGTCACGTAGCAATCAGCGCCAAAATGGCGAGCATCAAATGTCTTCAACAATTGTCATCGATAGTATGAAGTACAGCGTACTTGTATGTTAGAGGTCAGTGGTCAACGGTGACAAAAGAACCTTGCTTCTTATATAAACAAAGTCACATTTTATCAGTGATAGCGATCGTTAAAAGTCTAAATTGTTTAGGATGACTCGTTAAGTCAAGTCGCAAATTTCGAAATTAATGACACATTTTGAAATTTTTTATTAGACATTGCTAGTACTATCTCCTGAACATAAGAATTCAAAATATAACATTAACTAGACAAAAGGAAAAGAAAACAAAATTATTATCCATTACCATTCTCGATAAAGTAGTTGGAACAACCGATCGTTCAACAACTAGTCGTTACACTAGATCGTTGTCATTAATTCAGGAACATCAATACATTATGTTTAATGCCTCATCTTATAGAATAGAATAAAAAAGAATAGAATAGAAAACATTTATTCATAAGTTGGACGTTAGGAGAAAAAGTTGTTAGCTGTGTACATACATACATACACCAGGTAGAATATTAATGTATCGTTAAGGTTTTAGGGTTTAAAAGGAAGGATACAAAAATCATTCTCATGGCCTAATTGAAACAAACAAATTCACTTTGACTCATCTGCGATTTCCCAAATACTTTAAATTTGGTTTTCAGTTTAACCATGTGCAGTTAAATGCTCAAAGTCAAATGTATTTATTTCAACTGGGGCATAAAGCGGCACTTTTGAACGTTAACAATTATTTACAAGTAATGAAAATTGATTCTACCGTGCAATCGGCAAAGTAGCTTGTTATGGAGAAGAACGCGCAAGAAACTCCATACTTACTCTTTCAAAAAAAAAGATTTTTACAATATTTACATAAGTACAACAATTAATAAATTCATATACGTGAGAACAATGCACCCAGAAGTACTATACTTACTACATATAGTATAAAGTATTACAAGCACTAAATGGTGAATTGCTTCACTTGATAAATAGGAACATGGTTCTGACATACTTACAAATATTGCAAACATAGGTAAATTTATCATCATCATTTCAGCCGAAAGACGTCCACTGCTGGACATAGGCCTCCCCCAGGCGTCGCCACATTGACCGATCCCGTGCGTCTCGCATCCAGCGCCTTCCCGCAACCTTGACCAGGTCATCTTTCCAGCTAGCGGGAGGCCTTCCAACGTATTGTCTTCCGGTTCGCGGTCACCATTCCAGAACTTTTCGGCCCCATCGGCCATCCGTTCTGCGAGTCTTCTGTATAACCTGCCGCAGCATATGTATGTGGTCAACGGTGCTAAAGGCTTTTGGAGTCTGGCTTGTTCAGGAGGCTGGAAATCTACAAACCTGTGCGCGAGACGATTCGTTATGACTCTTGAAAACAACTTGTAGACATGGCTAAGAAGTGAGATGGGCCGAGTTCTACAGCCGAGCATTGTCGCACTTCTTGAAAAAGAGTACGACCACACACATGCATCATGCATGTGGCGTTTTTCCCTCGAGTATGACAGAATCCAACAGCTTCTGAAGGGCCTTATGGACCGGTTTTCCACCCGCCTTCAGGAGTACAGCCGTGATTCCGTCATCACCCGGCCTTGTTGTTTATAAGCTGTTTCAGAGCTATCCTAATCTCGTACAGGTTGACGTCCGGGATATCTTCAGTATAATGTCGGGTCAATCTAGGTCTTGGGTCGTTTGCTAGACTCACAATGAGCTTGCTGATCGATGTGTACAACTGCCCATAGAATGTCTCGATATCCCTCAGAAGCTCCGGTTTGGCGGATACGATCCTGCTATTGTCAGTCAGTTTCGTGAGCTGGCTCTGCCCTATAGCCAGATCCCTTGAAAAAACCTTAGAGCCTTTACTTCGCTCAATCGCGTCTTTAATACACCCGGTTTTAAAGCGGCGGAAGTCTCTTTTCAAGGATTTAAAGATCTGTCTATTGAGTTGCCGAAATTTGCAAGCCTCATCTGCAGGATTATCTCACGCCTCTCCTTCATAAGCTTAAGGGTAGGATCAGAGAGCTTTTTGTTTCTATCTGTACGACGGGTCTTGAAAAACTTAGACACGACCGTGTGGACAGCGTCCACGAACCTGTCGCTGTATTCGTCCACAGAGCTCCCTAGGCACTCGAAACGATTCTGGAGTTCGAGCTGAAAGCTCTCGGCGTTTTGGACCTGGATCTGTGCTGGATAGAGTATGGACTTCGTCAGGCGAGACCTTTCAAGCTTAATATTAATGTTCAATGTGCCTCTTAATATGCGATTATCACGCCCGGTTTTTACCGAATTGATCACAGATACATCATTGAACATTTTCTTCTTGGTTGACATGATGAAGTCAATCCCATTTTTTGTTGCACCATCGGGCCTCTGCCAAATCCACTTCCTGTGTTCTCGTCTCGTTTGCCCAGTTTCGCGTTGAAGTCCCCCATCACAACGGTGAAGTGAGTTTTGAAACCATGCATGGCTCCGGATATATCCTCATACATGGTTTCTACCTCGTCGTCGGGGTGTGCCGAGGTTGGGGCGTAGATCTATATGTCCTTCAGCGAATATCTTGAGGATATTCTGAGTATAAGGTACGCCACCCTGGTCGACACACTCTCGATCTTCACCACGTTGTTCACAAGGGGCTTGTGGACGATAAAACCGACACCACCCTGGGACCGCCGGTCACCCTCTCGGAAATAGAGCAGGTTACCGGATTCAACGATTATCGAGTCCTCACCCTCTCTTCGGACTTCAGATAACCCTATAATACTCCATCGCAACCTGCTCAGTTCCTCTTTGAGTTCGGTGATCTTCTCGTCGGTCCGAAGTCTGGGAGTTTTGTACGATGCCAGGTCCAGTCGTCAGTGATTGTTGGGATAGCCGGATCTCGTCAGGAGATTCTTAGCACCCCTGACCATGCCATAACCTCGACCGTTACCGTAGTCGAGAATAGGCAAGCTGCCGGGCACTAGGGGTAATTTTTTGGCTGGCGGGTTGGCGATCGCAGTATGGTTGTTATAGAAGCACAGAGAACGCTGCTGCCCATTCTCTGGTTTGTCCCTTACGACACCCACGGGAAGACATGGGATGGTGAAATTCTTCACATCCGGCACCATACGGAACATAATAATATATAGGTAAATTACCTAATTCTAATTACCGAATGCTAGAATTTTGCATGGAGTGACTACCAATGTATTCTTTTTGGATTCGTTTGCTCTTGACATTAGTTTAGCTCAGAGATGACACAGACAAATAGCAATACCAGATAAAACCTATTCACTCTAACTTTGAAAATATTTGGGTTGAATGCGTTCCGAAACACAGACGCAGGTAGTGAGTTCCATTCTTAAACTGTACGTATTATAAAGGATGTTTGGAAGAGCTTGTTGCGAATCGGTGGAATGGCAACTAGGTAAGGATGATAACTTGCAGTGCATCTAGATGTCTAATGGTAGAAAGGGGCCGGTGGGATTGAGTGGAGTTCTTGAGCACACTCACTGAAGTACAGTCTGTAGAAGACCGACAAGCAGGCGACCTTGCGGCGATTTGGCCTCCACAATCCGGTTACTGGGTAAAACGATACCGCTTGGTTATACTGGAATAGGTAAAAGTTACTTGTTCCTAGAAATCTTGAGAGAAGTATGGATTTATGGAACAAGACATGTTGCGCCGACACCAAATGAATAAGAAAATTTTGTTATAATTTCCTCATGCTTTTCAGTGAGAATCACAATAAATTTTAGAATCATCGTGTGGTATTTATAACTGCTGATATTAATTACTTATTACTGTAAGTTTTACAGAATAACTACTGGTGATAACCAAAGATTTTCAAATAAAAGAGGATTAATATAAAAAAAAAAAAATATAAATCTTAACATCCACGACGACATAAATACAATCAATTTAAAGAAGCGTTATTAAAACGTCTCGATTAATTGTCAATCGTCTCAGTGAATAATCGATTTCAATTAATCGAATCTTTGTTTATGGTCAGATACATGTTACTGTTTATTAAATATTTACTTAGAGAATTATCTTCAAGAGCAGTTTTCTTGCTTAGATTAAACTTTAAGAAATCAGTATATAGACTGAATTTCCTAAATAAAAAATCATAATATAAGGTTTGACTCTCGCCTATTTCCTAGTCCAGTATTGGACCAATTTAAAAGATATTCGATAAACAGAAAAAGAAAGATATATCAGATGCAGATTCGGTTTCTGCAAGGATCCATTATCTGTAAGACTAAAGATAGTAAATTCCTCATAATACACCTATTTAACAAACATAGCCCAAAATAGAACGAATACAAAATTTCTTTTCTTATTAATATCTGACATTTTGCTAAAATGAAAAATATATATTTCCACAACAATTTTGGCAACACTTTCGAGAAAATTCATCAGGCTCTGACAGGCAGAAATAAGTGCAAATTGTGAGTTGTGACAGCGGGGCCGCCTTATTATGCGAGATGCTGGAGAATAAAGCAGATTCGTAAAAACTATGTATATTTTGAGAAGATACTAGTGGAACGCTGTGGGTGTGGAAGGATCGACTATTTTTATATCTCCAAAAGGGGGTACATTTTTAAGATCGAATACCTACCGTTCTCATCTGCCTAATCTGTATCGATTTTGTTACCGTCGGCTTTCAGTTTAACCGGTAGCAGCTGAATACCAGAATTTCACATGGAACGAATGCCAATCTGACCTTCACAGTTCAGTAACTGTAACACGGTACCCCTGGGCACGATTGCTGCCAATTCTTTTTCTTCTAACTATTCGTAACGACATTCAAAGATTTAAAGCTAAAATACCGGTACTGCCACTTAACGTGCTTTACGAGGCATGGAGGAGTCTGTGTGAACGGTCACCTACCTTGGACCAACCTTGCAAATGATTTCTTAACCTTAAACATGACGCTTAAAAACAACTTTTTAACATGAAACATGTAACACAAATAGCCAAAACTCGTAAACGTAAATCATTTCTTAAAACAAATAACTAAACTTTTTTTATAATATCATCCACACTTCAAGCTGGCAGGATCAATTACGACCCTCCCTTTAACATCCATTAATTTTCTTCGGAACACTGCCACCGTCGGCACTTGTTAAATACCTATCAAGGGCATCATATGGTGTAACGGTATTCTGACCCAACCCTTTAATTAAACCTTTTTTCTTTCCTTTTTTTTTTCCGGGGTTGAAAATCCTCATTGGATGTCCTCTGCCTGGGGAGGCGGAGGGGTCTGTCAGACTCTTACTGACTAAAAACCAGCCCGGTGTTCCGTCTCACACCTACACCGGGGATCGCGGGAACTACGATACGTCCGCAACCCCCGGCTAGTGCCAGCCCGCCTATGCGGGCCACGACCTCGGGTTGGGGAGGAGTGAGGTGTTGGACTCCCACTCCATTCATAGGCCGGGAGTCGGCCGAAGAGCAGCCAGACTGACGAGGGGGTAAAGAGCCCCCGGCAACCTTGGCCCTCCTTCGCCTCTTCTACTGCGCGGGTGCGCCACAGGCCTTTCCATCTGCTCTGTGCCCAGCAGGCCTCCCTGCAGCTGTACAGAGGCTGCAGTTTGGCGCCGCGGAGCACTGGGCCGAGCCCGGTAGCGTCGGCGCGAATCTCACCCGTCCGCACGTCCTCGGACGGACATTCGCCGGCTCGGGCGATGGCCGCTGCGACCTCAGCTGGGGTATTCGAGTCGTCCAGACCGTCAACACGTAGCTCAGCCGTCTTCATCGGCCTGGACACTCGGACGTCCTCCGGGTTGAGGACCTCCCGCAGCTTGGCGGCCAAAATGTCCGCCTTTTCGGCGCTTGAGGCACCCGACACCTCGAGCAGCCGCGCTCCCGTAATCGCCGGCCTCATTTTGAAGCCGGACGGCGTTCCAAGGTCAGGGAACGCGACTTTGGCCCTCGATTCTGTCAGGACCGCCTTGTAGGATACGCCCCTTTGGACGGCTCCGGGCTGCAGCGTGATTACTACAGCCGCGGAGCGTGGGGCTCTGACCCTAGGCGGTCCTGCCGCCTTATTTGGTTCCGGTTTCGGTGCTCCGGTGGGTGCCTGCGGCGCTGTCTTCTTCTTTCGACGGCGGCCCCTCTTGACCACCGTCGTCCAGTTCTCCGTGGGGGGTGAAACCGAGGTCGAAAGCTTGCCAGCCTCCTGCCCGACTCTTCTTGGCTCAACCGCTGCGCTCTGCTCGCCTCTATGGCCTCCAATCAACCCTTTAATTAAACCTTGGATTGACCTTCAAGGTTAGGCAAGTCTCGCTGAGGTCGGTTGGTGGGTGGATTACTACTCATCCAGACTACTCCATGCTATGCTTCGGAAAGCACGTTAAACAAATCTACTGCAAACCCAACTTAAACTTAGTAAGAAAACCAGGACAGCATTTTTGTAGTCTCAAAGCACTAAAATGCAGTAAGCAACCGTAAAAAGTCATATTATTATTCTCTCGTTCTTGTTGTGTGAAGAAGGGGCTTTTGCTTCGCACTAACTAGGGCCTTGACAGATAATCAAAATATAATAGATGAACCTATATTTCTTACAGACATACCATATCATCATCTTCATGTCTTTGTCTCATGTTACTTAGGTTTGGCGCAACACGTTTTCTTCTTCCATACGGTCCTGTCCCACATCTTCACGACATCACTGATTCCTTCTTCTTCCATATCATTCCTCACACAGTCCATTAATCTTTTATTTGGCCGCCCCCTCCCTCTCCATCCATCCACATTTATATTAATAACTATTTTAGTATAATGCGTTACATCCTCATCACATGACCATACAAGGAAAAACGGTTTACTTTCAACTTTTCTGTCACTGGCGCCACTTTCAAACTTCCTCTAATATACTCAATTCTCACTTTATCCATTCTCGTCGCTTCACATATCCATTTCAACATTCTCACCTCTGCTACATGCAAACTCTTTTCATCCATCTTTTTCACAGCCCAACATTCTGTTCCATTCAGTTCGTCAGGTCTAATCACAGACATGTAAATTTTCCCCTTTAACTTGAGGGGCATCCGTGGAATGCAAATAGTTCCAATGATCTGTCGCCATTTCATACATCCCTAGTTATTCCGGTGCGTTCCGTCTCGGTCTACCTCGCCATCCTCTTAGACAAGCGACCCTAGGTACCGGAAGTCGGAGCACATCGACATGAATATTCCAGCGAGAGCTATAGGCACGGAACTGGAGAGACCGCCAAAATCACAGAAGAAGTATTCAGTTTAAGTTCTGTTAAATTTAATTTCAAACCAACACTCTCCAGTCTGTGCCACTACACCTCCAATCTGCTCTGGACCTCAAAGCCGCTCTCGGCAACCAGCACAATGTCATCGTCTTTCACACAGGCCACCAAACAGTTTATATTATTAGCGACACAAACAAATTATGTAAATGTTCACGCCGCATTTTGGCGACATCCGTAATACAATGCATTTTTATGTCATTATGAATGTATTCGAGAATAAATTCGAGGGATGAAATATTCAATGGTCTTCTCCTTCATAATAGCTGGAAAATATTTGGCGTTTATTTTTAAGATTCCTTAGCTCTTTTTAAGATGGATGTAGACGAAAGTAAGTCGGTGGCAGACATTTTGTTATAGTTGTTGCAAGTGCGACTGCTGGAGTCCTACGTCCATATATCAAGTCAATATAAAATACCAGCATTCGACTCATTCACCATAGTAACAGGAAAACCCTCGATTAATGTCAATAAATAACTATCAATTTGATGATTCGAGGTGCAACTGTGTTGAAAGAAATAACTTGGATGGATTCTAAGTTACTGAAAAATTCCTTAGAGTCAAGTCTAGCCCAGACTTGATTCTAAGGAATTTATCAGTAATAGTTTGGAATCTGGATTGACCCACATTTTTTGACACCTCTATATTATTTATTTATGTGACTGACGTAAGGTGTAACATTTTGCAGAGATTTTAATGGGTAACACCAATGCCCGATTTATTCGATATTCAATTTTGCTATCGAAATAGTTAGTCGGTTGCCTGTCTGTAGTCAGCCTTAGCGTTGGTTTGCAGAAGACACTCATGTTTCAAAGTAGTTTCATGAACCTCCTTATATAATTAAGTACACTCGGGTTTTATTTATGATTAAAGTATAACGTGCCGAGTCTCTTTATTACGCACCTACTTAATCTTACTACTAAGAAAGTATCTAAAGAATAGAAGGTAGGGAGAGCAAGGAAGATCTTTACGTGCATCACATGAAAAATACAAGTATAGTAGGTGAAAGACAGCATAAATTTTGAGTTTTAAAAATACAGACTTTCGAAGAGAATTTCGAAGCCCCAGCATCAATAATAGCTATTTAAAATGTTTCTATCATTTTGCTATCGAGCATATATTTTTCGACACTAGTACGAGTATCTTTCTCTACCCACCCTCCATAAAGAGAGGCCGTAAAAATTCATTATAATCATAACCTTTAAAATTTTATTAAATAAATTCACCCTCATCACACGTTTACGACAGAAAATCTAAATCTGATCCGTTGCAACATTAAAAATATTTGAAAGGATAATAAACCGTTAAAATTCCTTCATTTTAATCATGGAAATGCACTTAAATATACGATAAAAGTTTGTCATCCCGTGATATACCTCAGTAACTTCGTATAGAGATCGTTTACTAACCCGTAGGAAACTTCTCATTAAATATCCAAAACCACCACAAATGGAACCCTAATATACACAATATTCTACACTATGATATCTCATCTTAGACTAGTCACTGAAAAACAATAACCAGAATGTCACGACCCATAAATTTTCTTCTATTTATTAAAGTTAGGTTATGTTAGGGGTCAAAGGAAATTGTCTCTAAATAAAACCATATCGACTATCGAGCGTTTAATTTATATCCGTTGTAAAATACGAATAATTTTGCTTTGGTATTGACAAGAATTATGAGTTATGGTAATCTTTGATTTATTTGAAGACGCAGTGTGGGAATTGAGAATCACGCTGGCGAGTAATTCGAGAGAAATATATCGATACTAAACGACAAAGATTACATAGAATAACGGTTGGGAGAAATAGTTGGTTTCAACGTCTCGTAAATAACAGTGAAATATGCCGTTGTTTTATAGTAATAAATGAGAAACTAGAATTGTGGGCCCGAAATAGTAAATTTCTCTTTGATTTTTAAAATAAACATTAAATGAAGTGGCTTTTAGAGCTCAATCGATTTATGCCTGGGAATGGATAAATCAATTTGTATACTTCTGTGTTTCAGCCTATAATAATTTAGAAAGCCTTTAGAAAAGGTGAACCATAACTGTGGACGTCTTGAAATATGCAGTGTAGTCTATGCTAAATCACCACACACAGATTTACCAAGTTGGACCTCAGCTATTGAGTTTTGAGCAAGCAGAACTTATTTGCTTTAACCTAATCAATTATATTTCATAATTGTTTTTATTCAAAACTATTGGTGGTTTTTCAAGCAAATGCATACATTTTTTGGCCATAGTAAAGAGCACTTATGCAAACGAGAAGTCTTCATTTTAATTGAAACTATCGAAAGCCTATAGCAAACCTATTTCTTAAACAAAACTTTTGTTCACTTTTGTATCGGTATTGTTCGGGTAACGGTGGTTTTACACAAACAACATTGATGCTCAACAAAAGGCCCAGCAATCGTGTCCCCTCACTATTCGTAACTCGCTAAGCCATCACCCATTCACGTCATAACTGCTCCAATGACATAGCTCCATCGATTCTTCATGATACTTGTTAAGACGCTACCCCGAGCAAAACGCCGCGCTAGCCGTTTTTCGTGCAGTTTTTAGGAGCTATATACTCGTTATTTAAAATGAAATATCAACTAATAAAAATACATTAAATTTCTACATATTATTGATTCCAAAATGGTAGATTTTTTTTTTCAATCATGTATATGTTTCACTAATTTCCTTCCTACAAAACCATAAAAATGAGAAATAATGATTGGTAGCATGCATCTCCTCGTTAAGTGTTCATTAATATTTTTTGGTACTAACACTAATGGATAGACAATTTGATAACGCACATTTTGTGCTTTACATTTTTTTTTTTTACGCTCACGCATGTTTTATTTTTTTCAAAAGACCAATACTCGATTTTATAACTGTATGTACGTATTCAGTACTGTAATTCATGCGCCACCAGTGCTGCTAGGCCAATTGGAATGCTCATATCTCATGATGATTATTTGGTCAGGGTACGGCCTTAATGGGAGAGCCTTGCATCTTATATGGAAGGCATTTATGTTTTTTCTTTCTGTTAACATTTTGGAATTCTGCGTATAAAAATCATGACATAACCCTCGATTTTCGAATAAAAGTACCCAAGTGTTAAAAATGCAGATTTTTTTTTACATTTCAATGTTTTTGAACTCAAAAGTCCATAAATGGAATGTGTACGACGTTAGTCTGCACACTTATGGTAAAAAGATAGAAACCGGGGATGATAATAAAACCGCCCGTGTTGAGTGTAGAAAAATCACTGATTTATTTTACTTAGTAACAACTATATAAAATGGTCGCGCGTGTGCAAACGCAGCAAAACCTACTTAATTGTACTAATGTGCGGGTTCACCGTACATACTGCCAACTCTAAAGGAGAAGACAGGAGACGTGTTTAATCCTAGATGATAAGTGGTCAAGTTAAACACATGAAAACTGATGACTTACATTAATGGTACATATTTCAGTTGAAAGATGATACAAGGTGATTTCATTAGGTTTATATCTATGTAACTAATCTAAATCGTAAAGTCTGTAACATTAAATTGTCTGGTTTCTCAAGTTCACTTTCACTGACGGACCATGGGTGAGGTCCCCTTATCGACACTTTCGGTAGATTTACTTATATCACTAAACTCACTGAACACTGGCACTGGCACAGTTACCCTCACGCTCTGCGTTGAGTTCGGCCCTGCGTGCTCGGCTCGCGCCTCCGCCCCAGGGGCGCGCTCGTCCGGCTGCCCACGTACTTCCACCATCTCGTGCTGCTGCTTTTCAAGTGCGTTCTGACACTTCCCTCTTGTAACGAGGTAAATGCAGGTCCCGCCTAAGATGACAACTAAGGCCAGGACAATATAAGCGACGGAATAGTGATGAATGTCGTGAACGGTTAACTCTGTAGAAGATTGTTCCTTAATGTTTCTTATTTGCTCTTCCAGCTGATTCCACCTGTGGGTGTGGTTTACCGCAGAATCATAATCGATGGGCAAGGTCGTGTTAATGAGTGAGTTTAGAATGGACACCTCTGGGACTTCGATGTTCGATTGTATATTCAAGTGACGTAGAAAGTTGTTGTGCGCATGGATACTATAAGCGTCCGATTTCAATGTGCATCCCTGACCTACGTTAATGATACCACTGCCTTGAATGACTGTAGTTGTTGTATCAGCAATACAGGAAATACGAAGTTCACATGACTCACAACAGGTATAAAACCAGGAGTTCACATTATGTAATTTGACCCAATAATTGTGGCACGTGGATACTTCTTGTTTACAAACGTTTCTGATATCACTTGCATCTTGAATATCACACAGCGATTGTTTTATTTTTAGATTATAGACAGGTTTGTCATAGGTACACAATAATTTTTTGCTCCTTAGAACATGTATGCAAGCCTGCAGGTCACTATCTGATAAGAAGAGAGCGAGGTCCTTTTGGATGTTGTAGGCAATAAATGGCGAGCTTGGGACTGTGCGAATGATGCGATTCGTTCCCCTTTTCTGAGGGATAGGTACGATCCTGTCTAACTCGAAGATGTCGTTGCTCACCAATGGAATCTTTATCTCTATGATAAGATAGCCTTCATATAACGTTGCTGACGCCTTCATGATTTTGTACATGTCAGATAGGTTTGTTGACTCAATTGGGGTCATTAAGTTTCCCTGCAATTGCCCGGAGATGATATTGATCTGTTGAGCCAGTTGTTCTGGTGACAGGAGGTAAGGGTCAATACGACCGTGGCTGATGTCTGTCACGGTGTCAATAAGTGTGTGCTGTATGCGCATTAGATTTGCCAGAATGACACTCGCGGCTAAGGCGGTAGATGTTACATATAAACCGTTCCTATTGTCTAGACGCACCCGATTGATTTCAGCAGTGGCGTTTCGAAGATGTTCCTTGATGAAATGGAACTGGTTGTTCATTGTCTCCTCGCTGCGTCGTAGAATGTTGTATTCTGATTCCAAGACCAGTGTTTGATTCCTGAGTAATTTTTGGAGATGATTCTCATGGGTGGTTATCTTTTCTATATCCTGTTTGTATTGTTGAGCAAAGCTGTCATCCAATACTCCAAACATAGTATTTGCCAGATACCCCACTCCATTTATCAAGCCACGTTTTTGCCTTCTTGCGTTAGGTTTTTCGAGGAGTGTTTGATAATGCTCAAGTTCTTTTACTTCCTGTTCTAGTTGTAGGATGACGCTATCGTATTGCGAGCCCATGCAATCGGCGGTGAATTTCAAGTGCGTTATGTAGCTCTTTACGTTCGTTACTCCGTGATAGAACGTGGACATGTTGTAAAACACAATGAGTTTCCATTCGTCCTTGATAACTTGGAGGTTGGACATCTTGTCGAAGTAAAGACCTTGGTTGCTCGAAATTTGCGTAACATTATATGGCGTCAATTTGAGTTGCTGAGTCTGATCACTGGGTGATACAAACAAAAGCATTAGTAAAGCGGACATGAAAAAGACTTGTAAAGGTTTCTGTTTTCGTAGTCGCGGGGAACGCCTTTTAGCATCAGGTTCAGCTGGTAATCGTGGAGAGGACTCATCCACGCACTGTGCCGCGGATTCGGATGCGGGTCTCTGCTCATTTACGGGTAAGTATACAAGCTTGTTGACTGGACGCTGTATGGTATTGTTACTCGTCTTGACGGTAACAACTCTCACATACCCATCCTTTCCTGGATGCAGCTGCTTTACTCGACCCATTGCCCACTTACCCGGTGGTACGTTCTCTTCCCGGATGAGGACGAGGTCATCGACCTCAAGATTACTTCGTGGTTTTTGCCATTTAGTTCTCGTTTGAAGTTGTTGAAGATATTCCGATGACCACCGTTGCCAGATATTTTTGGTTAAAGCTTGAACGAGTTGCCACCGCGTGGTTAACGATGTAGACTCCGGTTCAGTTTGAGGTCTTGACACAATTGGTGTCCCAGTGAGGAAATGTCCTGGAGTTAAGCAATCGTCGTCAGAGTTTTCAGTAAGTTGACATAGTGGCCTGGAATTCAGACACGCCTCTATTTGACAAAGTAACGTTGAAAACTCTTCATACGTAAGACGTTGATCACCTATGACCCTTTTCAAATGGTATTTCAGGCTCTTCACTGCGGCTTCCCAAAGCCCACCTGCATTAGGCCAGGCAGGGGCATTGAAGTGCCAGTGGATGTTCATCTCACCGATTTTGTTAAAGAAGTCCGGGTTGATGTTCTGGATGATCTCCTTATACTCCTTTTTCATGAGTCGATTAGCTCCCACGAAGTTTGTACCGTTGTCACTGTACATGTGACCTGGTGATCCACGCCGGGAGCAGAACCGGCGAAATGCAGCTAGAAAAGCGGCCGTACTCAGATCAGATACCAGTTCCAGGTGGACGGCCTTCGTTGACAGGCAGACAAAGACTGCTACATATCCCTTCGTCGTTTTGATCCCGCGCCCTTTATTGGCTTTCAGTTCTACGTGGCCCGTGAAGTCGACACCAGTATGCGTAAATGGCCTTGACGGCGTAACTCTGGCTCGTGGTAAATCCGCCATAATTTGTTGTTGTACTTCGTTGTTAAATCGACGACACTTAACACAAAGTCTTAATTGCCGTTTTACCGTCCTGATTCCGCTGATAATCCAGTACCTGTCCCTTATGTATGAAAGGGTTAGTCGGGGGCCACCATGTAAAGTTGTTATGTGAGCCTGGCTAATAACAAGATCAGTAAGTCGACTGTGGCTGGGCAGAATGATAGGGTGCTTTGCTGATGTGCTTATACTGGCGTGATTTAACCGTCCACCAACTCTTAATAGGCCGTTTTCATCTAGAAAAGGGTTTAAACTGCAAATCTTGCTTTTCGAACTCACGTGTTGTTTACATTTAATATGTTGCAATTCCTGATGAAATTCCAGTGATTGCACTTCTTTAATAATTAAATTATATGCGTTATTTATTTCTGATGACGATAGGTAACTATGGTATGTTGAAATATGTTTGTCGCGAATGCGCTTGGCGAAACGTGAAACCCAGCAAATAATGCGCACAATTCGAGTCAATGAACTACAGTTTTGCAGTAGGTCACTGATGAATGTTACATTATTTTGTTCTAAGGCTGTGTTCACACAAGCTGCTTTTATTTCTATGATGGGGGACTGGTACATGAGATGAGTTTCATCTTTTCCCTCGTAACCTTTTAGCCATTTCGGCCCTTCCCACCACAAGGAATGGTTTAATAACTGAAGAAATGTTATTCCTCGTGTGGCACAATCAGCTGCGTTTTCCTCCGAGCTGACATGACACCAGCGTTCTGCCGGTATTATGTCGGTTATCTGCTTCACTCTGTTAGCTACAAATGATTTCCATCTGGATATATCTCCATGTAGCCATCCCAAGACTATCATTGAATCCGTCCACGCATGAAGAGTCATACGTGCTTTTGGTAAGGAATCAATGACCTTCTTCACTAGTTGGGATAGAAGTAGAGCACCGCAGAGTTCAAGTCTGGGCAGAGATGTTTTCTTTGCAACTGGTGCCAACTTTGTTTTTGCAGCAACAATAGTCGATGTGTACTCGCCCTTATGGTTCTTGGTGATGAGGTAAATAACGCAAGCGTAAGCTTTGTCTGAAGCATCGCAAAATGCGTGTAATTGACTGTTTATTTCTGTGTTACCTAAAAATCTTGGTATGCGGAGCTTATCGATGCAGTTAAAGTCTTCCTTTAGTTTAGGCCAATTATCTTGTATGACCTCGGGTAGTTCTTGATCCCAGCTGGTTTCCATGGACCACGTTTGTTGAAACAGTAGCTTCGCTCTGATTGTAAGCGGTGATAACCAGCCAAGTGGGTCGAAAATCTTAGATATTTCTGACAATAATTGACGCTTTGTAAACGCGACCTTATCATCAGGAATTATATTGCTTTGAAACGAGAATGAATCAGATGATGGATTCCATTTTAATCCAAGAGTCTTTCTGGATTCGAGGCCCTTGAATTCGTAAGGACTGTTCAATTGTTCAGTTGTCAAATGCTGCAAGAGTTCTGGTTTGTTGCTGGACCATTTCCGCAAATTCATACCAGCACCCTGGAGCATTTTGATCAGTTGCTGTTGTAGCTCCATGGCTTGATCAGCTGAGTTGTGTCCACTCAGCAGATCATCCATATAGAAGGAGTTTTGCACAGCTACTGCTGCTAAGGGATATTTTTCAGCGTCATCAGTCGCAAGTTGCTTCAGCGTCCGCATAGCCAAGAAGGGCGCCGCCTTGGTCCCGTACGTTACAGTGGTTAAGTTATACTGATTCAATTGATCATCCATTGAATCTCTCCACACTATTGCTTGCAGAGTCTGATCTTGCTCCCTGACTAATATCTGGCGGAACATCTTTTCGATGTCCGCAGTGATTACATATTGGTACTGCCTCCAATTTATTATCAGTGCTAACAAGTCTTGTTGCAAGTTTGGTCCACTGTACATCAAATCGTTTAGACTGTTACCCGATGTAGTCTTGGATGACGCATTGAAAACCACTCTCAGCTTCGTAGTTGTCGAATCAAGTTTCCATACACCATGATGCGGTAGATAATACGCCTGATCAGCGGTTGTTTCGACTTGTCGCATATGACCTAATTCCTGGTATTCGTTTATAAATTGTTTATATTGGCTTGAAAATGATTTATTTTTGGAAAGCTTAGACTCTAATTGTTTAAATTGCGCTATAGCCTTGAACTTTGATGAACCGAGTTGCTGTTCGAAGCCTGGCATCATAGGTAGTCCAACTACATATTTTCCATTCTCTAAACGTGTCGTGGTGTTTTTGTAGAAGTCTTCACAAAATTGATCACCAATAGTTACGTTTGATGATGATGAGTCATGGATATCCTCCAACTCCCAAAACTTGGCTATCTCTTCAAGGTTATTGATGGCGACATGACAATTGAATTTTTTGACATTTCCTGATAAGATCCAACCCATTTTGGTTTGTTGAGCTATCGGAGCCTGAGCTGGACCCTTTATAAGGCCGCTTAATATGATTTCTGAATATACACTGGCATCCAGAAGAAGATCAATAGGTCTAGATACATTATACTCCGGGTCTGCTAACTGAAGATGTTTCAAGTGTGACCAGGCCTGTTTGCTAAATGATGAGTTAGGTAGACTGTTTATAACCTTGGACACAACTAACGCCTGAGTTTGCAAGGTGTAATCTCCGTAGATAGACTTACAATCTAGGGTTACAATGCCTTTGCTCTGTTTAGAGACCGGCCCTACCCCTGAAATGGAGGCATGATATTGCCGCCGTTGTAAACCTAACATTTGTGTCGCATTTTCCGAAATCAGTGAAATTTGAGACCCCTGATCAAGAAGCGCCCTTAACGTAACGTATGTACCATTATTTGATAAAACTGTGAGCAGCAACGTAGTTAGCAGGATTTCTTCATTGTCAGCAGTGACGTGGTTAACGTTATGTTGTGCCGAGGATGGCTGCACGGTTGAGCTCGTGGTTACGGTGGTTTGGTGTTGTGGTACACAAACGTCGTGTAGTAGGGTGTTGTGGCTAGCGTTACACCTTTTACAACGTTTGGAACTAGTGCAATCATTGTCTGGATGATAGTTGAGGCAATTTTGACAATATTGACTCTTTGTCACCCAGGTCAAACGATCCTCTGGAGTCATTTTCATGAATTTCCTACAGGTAAATATGAAGTGACGCGTATTACAAATCGGACAGTTAGGTCCTTGAGTAGCGGCCGCTTGATATTGTTTCTTATAGTGGTTCCCCTGGTTAACAGGTTTGGTATTCTGCAAACTTGACTCCCGTTTAACAGCAGGCTTCGCTGTTTCTCTCTCTCTACGGTGTAAGGGTTCCAAAGCAATAAATTTGTTTTCGAGGAACGTCATAAATTCTGACAAGGATGGTAGTTCTCGTGGTGTTGTACGCGCCCCCTTATAATCACAGTACGTCTCCTGGTCCAGTTTCTTACTGAGAAGATGCACTAACAACGGATCCCATGTGTTTGTGTCCACACCAAGGTTGTGTATAGCGTGGATACACTCCGTGGTGGTGTCATATAGCCGCTTCAGTTCATAAGCGGTTTGCTTGGAAATAGAAGGCTGATTTAAAAATATCTCTATTTGATAAGTAAAGAGAACTTGAGCATTATTATATCTGTGAGTTAGGATTTCCCAAGCTGTATCGTAATTTTCTGCCGAAATATGAAGATGCTGGATAAGGCGTTCAGCTTCTCCTTTGAGCTTCCCTTTCAAGTGTTGCATCTTCTGAGCCTTGGTAATGGTGCTGTTTTCGTGAATAGCTTCTGTAAACAGGTCACAAAACGTTGGCCACTGCGTGTATTTCCCCGTAAAAGTAGGAATTTCGAGCTTCGGCGTAGCTTGCTGTACATGTACCATGGACGATATTTTCTTATTAAGTGAACGTTTGATGTCTTTGTAATTACGCTCCAACATGCTAAATTCATCTTCGTACAATACGTCACCGCCTTGAAGTAAATGATCGATACGCAGATGCAACGAGTCAATAGTGTTCCACTTGGTTTGTATAGCCCTAAGCTCGTCTTCAAGTTCCCATTTTTCCGATATTTCGTTCACGCTGATGCTCTTCACCAACCTGTTGAAGGCCCTAAAGTTGGTTCTTTGTTGAGCCAACAGTTCATTGGCTTCCGTGTTTGCTTGGCTTCCTTTCTCATCAGAGCCAAACGCAGTAAGCAGGTTACGGGTAGACTGGTAGAGAATCTTACCCTGATGAAATATGTCTGAGGAGAAGTATTGTGGTTCCTTGTCTGGAAACTCGGAGAGCTTCAGGTGATTTTGTTCGAATTCTCCCCAAAGGTTATCCAACGACTCAATTCTTTTTTGGATATAATCCGGAGTTTTTCTCGATAATGGATCCTTACCGAAATTGACCTTTATCCTATTAAGTCCTTCTAATATTTCCGACTGACGAGCGCTTGACACTGCCATGACGATTAAACAAAAGGAACAATCTTACTTGGTCACCTATGAGATGTAATACCAACAGCGATCTGCAGATGCTGGCACTCGGATGAAGGCACTCAGAGTCTCACTGATGTCTTCTATGAACGATTCACTACGCGTTCACTGAATGGACTTATAATTGAACTTTACGGAACTGTCGCGAAATTAACAACGAATATTATCAAGTCTGGGGTTCTGAATCCGAACCACCCGCGCACCTTGATATATATACCCGACGGACTGTTACTACGCGTGATATCAGATCCGGCTCGAAGGACCAAAAAAAATGTACGACGTTAGTCTGCACACTTATGGTAAAAAGATAGAAACCGGGGATGATAATAAAACCGCCCGTGTTGAGTGTAGAAAAATCACTGATTTATTTTACTTAGTAACAACTATATAAAATGGTCGCGCGTGTGCAAACGCAGCAAAACCTACTTAATTGTACTAATGTGCGGGTTCACCGTACAGAATGAAAAATACATCTAAGTCCAAAGTTTTCTCATGAAAAATCTTTAAGTCTACTGTCTTTGAGATAAAAATAAATAAATAGTAGAGTAATACAATCTTTTGACATAGATTACGTAGAAAAAAGCCAGGCTGGAAGATTTTTAGAAACATTTAATTCTTTCTCTTTTCAATTATCATAGTCCATCATGTCCATGCAAGTGCCGTATGCAAATACAGCAAAATACCTTGGCATAACTCTTGACGCCAAGTTGCGTTGGAAATCTCACGACAAAAAGAAAAGACAGGAACTCAATATACACTACAAAAATATGTATTGGTTACTCGGAAGGAAATCTTGTCTATCAATACACAATAAAATTATAATATACAAGCATATTCGTATGCCAATTTGGACGTATGGTATCCAACTATGGGACTGTACTAAACAAAGCAATGGTAAAATTGTACAACAATTTCAAAATAAAGTACTCCTAGATGCTGTTAATGCACCATGGTACATCAGAAATGACGACCTTCACCGCGACCTTAAAATGAAACTCGTCAACACCGTTATCCAAAACTTTGCTGAAGCCCACGAACACAGACTTCATCGACATGTGAATGTGGAAGTGTGACTGTTCCTAAATGACCCCAGGCTGATAAAAAATTTGTTTTTCCTAAAGTGCCCCAGATTTAGAGTTAAAGGTCGGCTACTTCTGAAGAAGTAGAATCTGTGCTCCAACCAGCCGCACAAATTTGTGAGGTTCGTCTTCCTGACTTGGTCGCCTCTCCACCGTGTATACGAATTCCAAATTATACTTTTGTTTTGTTTTGGAATTCACAGTTATAAGATTATAACTTGGAAGTGGTTTAGAAGAATCAAATATAACTTAGGGGATATAAACTAAATTCTTTCAATTAACTAAAGGTTGTGTGAGAAACCCTTTACACTAATGTATAGAGTATTTAAATCAAAGACCAAATAGTGGTCGCGGATAATGAATTTACATTCATGAGTTGTTACAAACAGAAGTAACTGGAATTGATTATATCAACTCCCAGACAGCCCCAAAAGCGCCCCCTCACCATCATCTCATAGTGTTGTCACTGGTAAGAAGAAATGATGAAACAAACTTGCCAGTACACAAACCTGTCTGCTATAAGGACTATATTAGTAAAACAATAGTGATGTTTGAAGTTAATTAGACAATGAGATTGCAAAGTGCATTATTTACCTAACGGAAGGGAATTGGTAGGAACGCTACGCTTGCTTTGATAAATACATTTACTTGAATTACGTTAATGAGTTCAATGACAATAGTCTAGATTTCCCACCCAAGTGACGTGAGACCACCTGTACAGCAGGTACGTCGTACTTGTAATGCTGGTCCTAGAACACAAATCCTTTGAGAAGGCTCTGCAACGGTCCTTACAATACATGTTTCCCTAAACTTAAACATGTCTTACACAATCCTAAGGCAAGGACGGTTTTGTGCCTAAGTGACTTTGCCATTGAGCGAGACATGCTCCCAGAATTATTGGACGCGCACTAATAAATAGCTCACCCTGGACCTAAACACCCTTTACTAATACAATACAAAACTAGCAAGCGTACCGTGGACTCAGTCTGATGCAGGTTCACCACAATTGTTTGCTATACGTCGAAATGGATTAAGTCGTCACTTCACACTTCTTTAAACTGCCCCATTTCGAGAGTGCTCTAGAGAAATTGACAGCTGTGCGACGTCAACAACGGCGTTTTGGAGGGTTGGATTTTTTTTCTGTTTCTGGGGCTTAAATGATTTGAATATTGATTAATAGGGTGTGATAAAATATAAATATATAGTTTTCAAGCTGTTTATTACAATCTAATATTTTTTATAATAGTAGCAGTTGAAATCAGTTACAACACGGAGGTTGAGTTTCAAAAATCCTCTCTAGGACATTTTTACAGCTCTAAAATCAAAATCAAAATCAAAATCAATATTTTTTATTTCACATAGGCCTACATGGGCACTTATAAAACGTCGACAAAAGGTGCACGGTTCGGGTTGGTCGTTTCCTATGGAGAAGAACCGGCAAGAAACTCCATGGTTACTCTTTTAAAAATGGTTTGGTTTTACAATATTTCCATGTTACAGCATTAGTAAATCTGCTCTGGAATTCTAATTGCGTCGTTAATCTAGTTCTAAGCGCTACAGATAAGCACGAGACACTGAGTTCGATTCGGTCGGGCAAAGTGTCATTGTGTTTACATCATTTTTTATATCAGCCAATCAGTGAGTGATACAAAACACAAATAAGTCACGAAAAATTAATAAGTAACAAATAGAACCCCTCCAAGGGTTAAGTTGAACAGTCTCAAATTCATGTGAAGGACACTCGGACAGCGGATCGTCTTATATAACACTATACATTTATTATACATAGCTATGTTTATATACATACGTCACACTCAGACGGATTGGCTGCCAAAAAATAATTCTGGCTAGATTTGAATCCTAAATCGAAATTAGAATCATAGTTTAAAATAATAGAGAGACAATTCCTTTAGTGTGGTTCAGACATTTCTATAACGTAGTTATGTAAAGACGAAATATGATTACATACCTATTTATATCAATCAGCCGTGCGTATTATTATAGTTTCTTTCTCTCGGTCCTTGAAGTTGTATCAGACATCTCCTGCTATATCTACTTACATCGGACGCATTTTACCTGATAACCCTGCTACAAGCGTGAGTAATCTTTTCATATCTATATTACCTATGTAAATTGTCTCTATAATTAATTAGTTCTGTCTCAAGTATGAAAACAAATGACATTTGATCTCGATTTAAAGTGTGGTGGACAACACATGTGACGGCCAGTTCGTAACACCTGGATGAGAGTAGTTACGGATCCAGGTATAAGACGTGTGATTAAAAAGGCCTTTGTCTATTATTAGTGCACTATTAATCCTCTTGACCTAAACAAACCTTATTGATCCAATATTTATATCCCACAGATGGACAGAGAGTATGTCCTCACTTTAAACAAAACTGATACTGCTATTAATATCTTTCATAACACACGTAATACAAATAAGTACATCTGTTACCTCATATATTTACATCGGTCATCCCTCATGAATGAAATACAAACATGCACGTGTATGTTGTAGTAAACTTATGAAATGTGCTTGACTGCAATTGACTAGGACTGATCTGTTGTGGAATAATTATGTGCTTCGAAAGTATTTTGAAAGAAGTTGAAGTTTATAACATCTTTCGTGGAATAGTAAGCTTTGCACCTGTATTCCAGATCACAAGTTTAGGAAAACATATGTATTTATGCGGCAATAAATATTTTAGTGAAGTTGATTTTATAAACTGTGTTGTTAAGTTTCTTTATAATCCAGGAAAACAACATATCCGAAGGTGCTTGAGGAGTGGAGAGGTACCACGGCTGGGGTTGACCTTCCCAGAAGTACGGTTAAGATCCCTACTAGCATCTTACTGGGTTAACTTCCTTCCTCCGAGCAAGTTTGCTCTTGCGAATCTGCACTCTAGCCAGCCAATTAAGGCAAGAGAGAGGTTGGAGCTCTGTTCCTCGTCAGTGTTCACTCCGATCGGCCAATAAAGGTAAGCCGGAGATGAGGGACAAGACTTATCCCTGGAGATCAGGTCCGTGGGGTCGCCACTGCCCACCAGCTCGCTACAATGCTGCCCTGCGGATTTATTGTTATTATTTGTATGCTGTTGATTTAGTATTCAAATTCACCAGTTACTTCAGTAAGCTTAAAATATTCATTGCCATTATTTGCAATTTAGAATGCAAATAGTCACAATCTATACACTGGTGGCCAGTAAAAAGTATCAACCTTTTTATTAGCTTTCATGCAAATTGAACTAGATGCGTAAATTTTTTTGGTTGTATTTGTAAAATATGGCGGCGTTCAATGTGAGTAAAGTTAATTCGACAGGCGATCGATTTCTTATTAGCATTGGATTGATTTATGTGAGGAAAAGGCAAGATTTCTGTAATTTACTCAGAAATTATATGATGTAATTCAATGGTTAACTGTGTTCGCCTATTCATAATCATTTTTCACTTTGTTTCATCGGTACATGTTTGGGCCCAGTCATGATTATGCAGGGTCAGAAGATTTTTTTTTTTAGCTTTAAAGAATTTTTCTTTTGTTTTATTAGTAAACATCCACCTCTGAAAAGATTCTCAACAGATTTTTTCCTATTTCTTCGACACACGGTAAAGTTATGTACTTTTGTTTCGTTAGAATCTCAAAGTTAAATTACCTACACAAATATTAAATTGTACTTTTTTTTTACAATGTGTTTTACTATTTCCATATATTTATATACACATTCATCAGCGGAGTTGTTACATATTTTTATTTAGGATTCAATATAAAACGGCGACGGATATAAATCACACATATTGCCCGGGCAAAATGTATTTAACGGTAATACAACAAGTCGCTCAACCGTATAACGGTATTCAAAACCCACAAACCAGTCAATAAATCTTTCATTATTACTAAAATACATGTTATAAATCTTTTTTTTTGCAACGTGCAACTTTATTACTCAATTTCCATGTTACGCGCAAAAGTTTTTAAAAACCGAAACGGTCATATTTTGGATGCATTTAAAAAAAATGTGGTAGCATATTTTTCATTTCTTTTTTCGGTATTTGTTTATTTTATTTCAACTTGTTTGATTATGGAATTAATAAATAAAACGTGTTGTTTATGTTTACTGGTTACGGTGAAGTAATTGAAGATTGGATTGCTTTATTTTATTGTCACGATTTTTAGTTATGGTGCTGCTGATTTCATTAGCGATAAACTGCTATATTTGGTATTCAGTGGCACTTTTGGCAAATACAAATTGGTGTTTCCAATCCAGAAAAAAATATATGGTAGGTAAATATTCAACTGTGTCTATCAAGTTCAGAAGGTTAACTTTGATTAGTCACAGCTTTTATTATCACCTACTTTAATATACAACTTAAATAGCGCTGATCGCTATTCATCATCAGCAACGTCAAATAAGCCTGGAATACCTCACTGTTAGATCTATGCATCCTATCCTTTCCGCCATACACCCTAGTTTTATGCGTCCCTCATCTAGGTGTTTACCACGACAAGGGTAATATCGTAACACTATGTTTTCCGGCAAAAAACCAGGTCATCTATACCAAACAAATGTCACATTGTTAAATTACCAGATCAACTGGAACATCCAAAGCCAAACTTACTTAGAAATAGCAAAACCCAAAATTAATGTACTTATAATACATCGGGCGCATGGTTGGCGCAGTGGTTGAGCGATTGACTGCTGCGCTGCGTGTCGCGGGTTTGATTCCCGCACGGAACAAATATTTGTATGACCTACAGATAGTTGTTCCGGCTCTGCGTGTTTATGTAAGTGAGTTTATATGTTTGTAAACGCACCCACGATACAGGAAGAAATTCCTAGTGTGGGGCAACGTTTTCTCAAACAAATACTTAGTCAAAACATTACAAGGAATAAACCATCTACATCAGCAGAAATCCAACAAAAGGTTTTTGGAACAAGCAAGCCGCGTGTCACAAAAACTATAATAAATGAAACGAGCTGACACTTCAAATCCTTTTAGTTTTTCTTACATAGTAGTGGAATAGAAATATGAAAGCTTTGACACCGATATTACTTAATCTTAGAACTTGAATTTATAAGTTTTATGTGTTTTACATAATAAAGAGGATCCAAAACGTTTTTCATTTGTTTTTTATGGGTGCTTAGAAGCGTTTTTCAATAATGCCAGTCTCTCTTATATGCTGCGTTTGCTTTTCGTCTCTCGTGTCTACATGAGATACATGACTAGTCTACTCTTGGCAAATTTATTTTTCTTTACTTAAAAGGTTGCCATTAAACAAGTTTTGTTTAGCCACAACAGGCAAGGAGACTTTTTTATGACTGCATCAGAACTTAATTTTTGCCAAAAATTGCCTCAAAATCTTTTCCTTGATTTCTTCGTTTTAAAATAATATTTCCATTTATTCTAGTTTACCCAACAACGTTTTAATATCGCAGATTAATCTTCGACCCGATTGCCTGCCCCATTTGGCATCAAAACTATATTAAAATCATTATTACAGTGGGATTTGGATTGCGTGGAAACACCGTAAAACGCAATAATACGACTCAATAGTTTTATACTTACCCAAACATCTACTTCACCGCCATGATGTTTATTTGTTTTTAATTGACTATACCATGAAGCCGGTCCATGAAATGAGGTCGAATTTTTATTGTTATGACTTATTGCTGGCTTAATTCTGATTTTAATATGTTTGTAAATGGATATGGATATTAGGAGATGTAAAATAAAGTTTTCGTTACTTTTCTTTTGATCGGAAAACTCAAACATTTGGCTTATTTTTAATGCTGTTTCAATTCATTTTGTTGACTCAATTATTGAAAATTGAATGGTAGCGGAGAATTTGTAACCGCATTTTATTTACTTTGTTTTAGTGACGATATTGACTTTATGCATATAAATAGACAACGTTTTACAGACACATGATCTCGTGACTCATCCAATTTTCTCTGACAATTTCATTCACAGCCACCCGGAATGTTTTGTCTCTATTAGACAAAACATTCCGGGTGGCTGTGAAAACATAGGTAAATTAAACAAGGCAAGTAAGACATACAGACACAACACTTTTTCTTTTCCATTGACTCCTGACAACCATTAGGTTATAACTGATAGTTTAGATCTAAGATAAAATCCCTCACTACAACTGACAAAAAAGTCAACAATCTACTACAAAAACACCCAATTTCCCAGAAATATAAATAAATAAGGCACCATTTATAAAAATACCCTGTAATTAACCACTTGTTTGTCACCAACGGATCGTAAATGGCTGGAAGTAATTTAACGTCTTCATTAGAAACGACTTGTAGACGTAAAATTGTCATAAATATGAATTTAGCAATCATATGTGGATCGATAATGATCAGATTCTATTCACGAACGAGACATATCATTAAGGAGTGAAATAGGAATGAGCACGATATTAATGAGTTTCCTCAAATGAGTGTTATGGGTGTTGTTGACTTCTGATCTAGTTCGGATTGCTGTTCTAAAATCTATTTGAATTTGATTTAAAATTAATGTTTCATGATCAACCAAGAATCTTGTGTCCGAGTCTTTACGAGTAGTTATTTAACGTTGGTTGGATAGTGGCTGAATACCAGTATTTTATATGGACCGATTGCCTGTCTGATCACCACAACACAATGACTGCGATTATGATACCCCTTGGTTATACTAGCTTTAGAAATTTGTTGGTTTCTGAAAACTGTGGCGATTGTCAACGATCTATAAATAACAACCGGGAAGAAAGGGATGTCTAAAAAGAAAATTTATTATGTTCCTGAGCTTTTTTTTGGGTGGGATATCACCCAATGACTTCTCCCGCTCTGAAACAGGAGGGCGTGTCAGACTTTTACTGACTAAAACCCATCCGTGTTCCTTCAGTTGCTTGAGCCAAGGCCGCGGTAACTCTTTTTCAAATTCTCCAAAAACAAAGGGTAGATCTCCACTGTATGTTCTACCGTGTCCTCCGGCCGATACTCACAATGGTGACACCCAGGCTTTTCCTCCCGCCTTATCGGAGATAATTTACTTGCATGGTCTAGTTTTTTGACTGAATTCGTACCCACCATCTGTGCTTATCGCTAAAATATCTAGGTTTTCTTATCGTGTTTTTTTACTAAATTAGAAATAAAAGAAAATACACGCAATAAAACTGTACAACTTCAGTTTATAAATATTAATATTTATTTACAAAATTTAATTAATATCAATATTGTAAATAAATAAAAAAAAAACAAAAAATGTTTCATCTAAAAGTAAATCGCGGGGGTTTATTATCTTTTACTCGTTTTTAGGGTTCCGTACCCAAAGGGTAAAAACGGGACCCTATTACTAAGACTCCGCGGTCCGTCTGTCTGTCTGTCTGTCACCAGGCTGTATCTCATGAACCGTGATAGCTAGACAGTTGAAATTTTGACAGATGATGTATTCCTGTTGCCGCTATAGTAACAAATACTAAAAACAGTATAAAATAAATATTTAAGGGGGGCTCCCCCCATACAACATACGTGATTTTTTTGGCGTCTTTTTGCAATAATTGTACGGAACCCTTCGTGCGCGAGTCTGACTCGCACTTGGCCGGTTTTTTTATTATTTTTCAGCTTGCCTATATATTTAGTTTTCCTACGCTTTTTAATGCGAAACCAATCTATGCCAAATTCTCGTATTGGGATACGAAAATACGTTCAAATTCATGTCGCAAACAAAAAATAAAATAAGAGGTGTTAGATATTTTCACTTAAATTAAAAGTTTAAATACTGATATTGCCCCTCAAATAATAGCACTTATTTGGATTGAAAATATAAATAAAAAACATCGTTCAAATCTAGACACTTCAAACTCCTTACTATTGAAGTCGGTTAATAAAATATACCTATTGTAATTTGCCAGAATGCATCCATTTTGTCTGATAAACAACGGGATCTGCCTACAGTTCTCATGCACAAAAAATAATTCAATACTTGTAGCGCTAAACGTAATTAAAATTCAGTTTCAAATGATTAACAAAAATAGCTGCTAAATGTATGAAACGATTTTGATTTCGTGTTGTGTTCTTAGCTTTGATTGATGAAAATCGGTTCAGCCGTTCAAAAGTTATGTGCGTTTTACTGCTTGAATCGGGTTGTTTTCGCAAGATATCATGTCATAAATATGTGTTTAAAGGATTGTCGACCGAATCGTGTCTACTACTAGATAAATTATGTAGCATGACATAAAAATGTGTCAGGGGAAACAAAAAAAATTTAATTATCTGTGTTGGTTCAAACTTTTAGCTGTGCCAAAAGTGCTCATTATGATGAAAATCTGAATAAAACCCACCGAATATTTTACTATCAAAATCTTCATCATGTTGGATCTATAAACGGAACGAATGTAGAATCAGATAAGTATAAGTAAATGATCAATGGTACAGAAACATGGTTCCTCTCTAGTATGATTGAGATGGGTGCCACCTTGACATTTTTATGGTTTGATGTTAAGATGGATTTATATCTTTGTTTCGTAACATTTCTCCTATTGATATTTTGTGAAAATATGTAGCTCATGCTGTCGTAAAATAAAATCAGTCAGCAAGAATCTTTTTTTCACGTATGATAATTTAAACTCCTATAGATACCGACCCAACTATTTGTACATAGTTTCTTCCACAACGCAATGTCTATTACATTACATACGCACTCGTTTTGCACCATCAAAATTTAATTATACCAATTAATCGAAAAAGAAGAACATAATATCCAACTGTCTTGGGAACTGATCCAAGGTACTAGCTGGTTATCAAAAATTCAAGGATTAACATCTAAAATACCAATTTGTACCCTATTCCTATTGTAAACGTATTTCGCCTGCTTCGTATCACAAACATTCCCTTCCGAAATGAGTTCCCTCACTACCATTGTTATTTTTTTCAAAACACATGCACACCAGCCTACAGCTTGCCGCAGACCCCGCTCTCTAAAAATAATGTTTGTCTTTTTCCTACCATTGCAGGCCTAAACAAAGGCCTAAAATCTTCATCCATGTGCTAACGTCCAGTGAGATATAGCGACACTAATGCGAGTGGTCACTGCTCCACAATGAGATCGTATAATCATCTCATACATTATTATATCTGCAGAGTAGGAAATGGGGTAAGTTAGAAGTTCCATTTTGTACCATCCTTCAGATTTTCCCGTAGGTTTGCCGTATGGAAAAGAAAACTATTTGTTAAAAGAAAGTCTTCCATGAACAATTTTTTTTTTATATTTCTACATTCTACCCGATTTTTTTTTTTTTTTTTAACATTTTAATATGACCCTGATTAAATAATATTCTTAGAACTAACAGTGTTCTACCGGAGTTTATTTGGCCATCCATGTAGGTACTGATTTCGTCTACCCATCTGGCCTTTGGTCGACCTCTTGATCTGGTGCCTTTTGGCCCAGACCACTTTACTGACCGTAGAGTCCATCTATCGTCCTTGTAACGGGCCACGTGACCCGCCCACTTCCACTTAGCCTTCATTGCAAAAGTTAAGGCATCGCATACTTTTGTCTTCTTTCGAATGTCAACGTTCTTTACCTTATCCTTCAATTTTATACCTAGGCAACTTCTTTCCATTCTTCTCTGGGTAGTCTGAATTTTGTTCCTTGTTTTGAGGTCGAAGGTCCAGGTTTGGCATCCATAGGTGAGGCACGGTAGAAGTCCTGTATCCATGACTATTTTCTTGGTCGGTAGCGGAAGTTGCGATTTTAGTATTTCCTTATGGTGCCAGAACTTGTTCCAGGTAATCGCCACTCTTCGGTTAAGTTCTTCAGTGTTTCTTTCCTTATTAAAGGAGATTTGTTTTCCTAAGTATATGTAGTGGTTTACAAACTCGAGAGGTGTGTTATTTATTAAGATGGGCGTTGCACTACGGTTAGACATAATTTTAGTTTTTTCCAGATTAATTTCCAAACCAGTTTTTATACTAGCCTGGTTTAATTCATTTACCATTTTGTTTAATTGGTGAGGGGTTTCCGAAAATAAAATTATGTCATCGGCAAATCTGAGATGACTTAAGAAATTCCCATTTATATTAATACCTTGATTGGACCATGGCAGCTCTCCCATTACGTGTTGTAAGACGGCTATAAATAATTTTGGTGATATCGGGTCTCCTTGCCGGACACCTCTCTTTATGTTGATTGCTTCGCCTACTCTATCCAGTTTGACTCTACTTGTGCTGTTAGAATAAATATTTTTAAGGATATTGATGTACTTTTCATTTGTGTTTAGTGCTTTCAGCGACTCCCAGATGCTCACGTGTGAAATTGAATCAAAAGCTTTTTTGTAGTCGATGAAAGCCAAATACAGGGGTTTATTAAATTCTGAATATTTTTCTATCACCTGGTCAACCACTTGGATATGATCCATCGTGCTGAAACCGCTTCTGAAACCGGCTTGCTCGATCGGTTGGTGAGCATCGATGACTGGGGCTATCCTTTCAAGTAGACAGGAGGCAAAAAGTTTATAAAAACAAGGCATTAGGCTTATAGGACGGTAGTTGCCTATATCAGATGGGTCACCTTTTTTATATCTATACTAATATTATAAAGCTGAAGAGTTTGTTTGTTTGTTTGTTTGTTTGAACGCGCTAATCTCGGGAACTACTGGTTGGAATTGAAAAATTCTTTTTGTATTAGATACTCTATTTATCGAGGAAGGTTATAGGCTATATAAGATCACGCTATGACCAATAGGAGCGGCGCATAAATGAAAAATGTTGCAAAAACGGGCAAAATTATTCCTTTTTGAGAGCATCCGTTGCGTGCGCTGCGTAAACGGTTTAAGTTACGCAACAATCTATACTAATATTATAAAGCTGAAGAGTTTGTTTGTTTGTTTGTTTGAACGCGCTAATCTCGGGAACTACTGGTTGGAATTGAAAAATTCTTTTTGTATTAGATAGTCTATTTATCGAGGAAGGTTATAGGCTATATAAGATCACGCTATGACCAATAGGAGCGGCGCATAAATGAAAAATGTTGCAAAAACGGGCAAAATTATTCCTTTTTGAGAGCATCCGTTGCGTGCGCTGCGTAAACGGTTTAAGTTACGCAACAATCTATACTAATATTATAAAGCTGAAGAGTTTGTTTGTTTGTTTGTTTGAACGCGCTAATCTCGGGAACTACTGGTTGGAATTGAAAAATTCTTTTTGTATTAGATAGTCTATTTATCGAGGAAGGTTATAGGCTATATAAGATCACGCTATGACCAATAGGAGCGGCGCATAAATGAAAAATGTTGCAAAAACGGGCAAAATTATTCCTTTTTGAGAGCATCCGTTGCGTGCGCTGCGTAAACGGTTTAAGTTACGCAACAATCATGTATATAGGGTAGATGGGTAGGTACCCAGTTGACGGGAGCGAAGCCGCGTGGGACAGCTAGTAGTAATATAATTTCCGATGTCATCCATTGATGTGGCACAGCTTCTTCACCAAGTATTTTATTCCATATTCCATAGTAGACGAAATTGTAGCGTGTGCGGGTGGAAGTTGGCTGGACAGAGCTAATGACAGAACAGGATGGCATTCCTTGGGGGAGGCTTTTACCCGAACGGGGTCCATGCATTAAATAATTAAGTAGTTGATAATTGGAGCAAATAATAATTAAATTAATTACAAAATATAATCTATACTAATATTATAAAGCTGAAGAGTTTGTTTGTTTGTTTGTTTGTTTGTTTGTTTGTTTGAACGCGCTAATCTCAGAAACTACTGGTTGGAATTGAAAAATTCTTTTTGTGTTGGATAGTCCATTTATTGAGGAAGGTTATAGGCTATATAACATCACGCTACGACCAACAGGAGCAGAGCATAAATGAAAAATGTTGCAAAAACGGGCAAAATTATTCCTTTTTGAGAGCTTCCGTTGCGTGCGCTGCGTAAACGGTTTAATTACACAACAATCATGTATGTAGAGTAGGTAGGGTTGATGGGTAGGTAGGTAGCCAGTTGACGGGAGCGAAGCCGCGTGGGACAGCTAGTTTATAAATATAAATCAAACCCATTTAAGTGTAACAAATGTAATTGAATATTATAGGTTAATAAGTTACCAATTGTTATCGTTTAATATGTAATATGCATGGAATTAAATAAAGCTTTATTATTATTATTAGGTACTGATATTTTGGAACAGGCAATCCTATTTGTCATAATATTACGTATTTGGCTCTGTATTAATCTCTGGAGGATAGTTTCCAAAATAAATTCAGGAGGACTTCAATGTGTTAGTGGGTAATCCCATCTGGATATCAGTTGCTACTGAAAATCGACCTAATGCCTGGTGTCCGGATTTCTGCCTGTTTGATTGCATTAGGCTCGCCCTCTATAACATGCGACTTAATCATTATTAGCAAAATGCGGGTTTACCATTAGCTAAACCAAACCTCTTTTTAACCTTCCGGGGAATCTGGGCGTTATGATATTTTCTATGTTTTTTATTTATGATGGGTTTGCTCTTGACTCTAGTCTGGGTAAGAGGTGACAGAGACAAAGTCGACGATGGAGTGAGCTTACCCAGAAGAAGCCATTTCTTACAGAATGGCTATTATTTACCTTTCATTGACCTTAGGATGTTTATTACTCGTACTTACCTTTCATTAACCTTCTTTCCATCTTTTTATATGGTGAGGCCACACTTTAAGAAACAGCCATATATCAAACTAATTGACGTTATCTCGGGCCGCAGGACGACTGCGTTTTTCTTTATTTTTCCTCCGCACACACGTGTTGCGTTGCAAATATGAAAGTGGGTTTTTTTGGAATAACTGTACATGAAAATCAAATGTTTGGTTTTGTTTAGTGGTTGATTGTGAAGTGTTTTTGTATATATTTATAAGGTTGTGCTTGGGTTTAAAAATTATGTAAAGGTATCGGTACAATTTTATTAGTGACTTAACAACACAGTTTGTTTAAAGATCTTAACTAAAATATCTTTACCACATAAAAATATACATTTTATTAAACTTGCGATCTAGAATGGGTACTAAACTTACTTTTCTACGAATGATTTCATAAACCTCAATTTCTTTCAAAACACTTTCGAACAACAAATTTATATCATAACATTCATTTTATTTAATTTCATTTATTCAGTCATCATTAACATGGAAATATTGTAAAACCAAACCATTTTTTAAAAGAGTAACCATGGCATTTCTTGCCGGTTCTTCTCCATAGGAAACGACCAACCCGAACCGTGCACCTTTTGTCGACGTTTCATACGTGCCCATGTAGGCCTATGTGAAATAAAAAAAGTTTGATTTGATTTGAGTCCTAGTCAGTTACAGTCAATCACATTTCCTAACTTGACAACAACATAGCACGCGCACGTGTTCATTCAGTGAGGGACGACCGATGTGAATATATGAGGTAACAGATGTATTTATTTGTATTATTGTATTTGTTGTGTTATATGTGTCACGTATGTTTGAAGCGAGGGCCTCGCGGCGCACTGGGTTGGCTGAAGCTAAGGGCATTAAAATAAAATGGAGCAATATGAAGCGGACAACTGTAGAGCCCTTTTCTCCATTTTTTTCATTTTCAACCTTTGGTTAAATATGCTAACCAATGGTTTCAAATTTTTGTTATACGGATCAATATACCGGGGCTAAGGACCAGTTTATGGATCCATAGTTATCTCAATCTATCGTTAAATATACTAACCAATGGTTTCAAATTTCAGTCAAACGCGTTTTTTTTTTTTTTTGTCTAAACAATGATCAAATAATTAGTCTTCAATTTATTTCACCATTTGTGTGTTTGTTTGTTTGACCATGCACTATCGGTTGGAATTAAAAAATTATTTTTGTGTTGGTTAGTCCATTTATCGAAGAAGGTTATAGACTATATAACGTTACGCCACGACCAATAGTAGCGGAGCACAAATGAAAAATGTTGCAAAAACGGGCAAAATTATTCCTTGAGAGCTTCCGTTGCGTGCGCTGCGTAAGCGGTTATTGATGAATAAACCTGTTTTACCGAAATTTAAAACCATTGGTTAGCATATTTAACCATTGGTTGAGTTAGCTACTGATCAAAAAACTTGGCCTAAGTCAATCAGGTTTGTTTAAAGTAGACCACTGATGTAAAGGTATCTATAATCGCACGTCTTACAGGCCAATCCTCAGATAATTTAATCCTGATGCTACTGGCAGAGTAAGGATCTCTCACTACCTATCCAATAAATCTCCTAAAAAGTGCATCAAATGGACAGCGTACCATTCTAAGGTAGGTTCATTTCAAAAGATCCCATTTCTTCTAATGGCCCTTCTAAAGCACTCAAATTACCAAGCAAAGTATTCCGTGACAAATATCCCCGAAAGTCCGAACAACAAGAAGTGTAATTTCCGTCAGAATGTGACATAAATGTATATAAACATAGCTGTATATGAGTTGTGTTACATAAGATTATCCGCGGTTCGAGTATATAATAAAAATAGTAACTTGATTGCTACAATTCCAAAAACAAATAAATAAAAAACATAAACAAATAAAGATTATTGAGTAGGTGGGCCTGTAACAAACAGCCCTAATAACCCATTTTATCACACCATTGTAACACAAATCTCTACTAAGAGAAAACATGCCCTCGACCATGCACTCTCCTATGGTAACAGCGGACCGCACATCCAATTCAAGAGGCCTTCACATGACCGTGTAACGGCTAAGCATGTAACTCCTCAGTATCGAGAGGGTTGGCTGACAGTCCACACTAATCTACTAATTACTATCGGAATTGTCGACAAGTTCGCGAGCTTGCGCCTCGAGAGCTTTGTTACATAGACGTGAGGAGTTTTGTTGAATGCGTAGTTTCTGAGTGTGTGGTTTTGTTTGTCTTGGATTTTTCTTTTGTTTTCCATGGTGTGATGTGTCAGATATATATTTTGATGACACATGGCCGGTTCCTTAATTAAATATTTCCAGCTAAAAAAATATCAAATCCAACTTTATCTTATTTTTGATGGGCCATAGATGAAGATTATTACCATAACATTACATCACGCCTGTATTTCTGGAAGGTTTAGACAAAAGTTTACCTAAAGTGGTTTTTAGAGTCGACAAACTTTAATTTTGTGGCCACGAGAGTGTTGTTACTATGAGAGAACTAGGGCGAGGACTTTTATTCAAATGCGGAGTTTCTGAGGCATGTAAAATTTGGTGTCAAGACTTGGCGAATAATATGGTGTTGATAATATTTAACAGGTGTCAAAATTCGACTCACACTTGATATTATTTTATTAATAAAACATGGTGACGACAAACCGTCGTCATTTCTGTCACTTACTATGAGTGTAGATAATATGTAGTTCCAGTCACGTGCTAGCACGTGCTGCGCGATGCGCTATGAAAGCAACCCTAGCCGACTTCCGTAAGGCTTTTAGTAATAAAAGCGACGAATATAATCGTGCATACAATAATCTTATGTCATGTTTTTTGTAGACGAAACAGACTAACGTAATGTATAAAGTGGGGTCACTATTTCCCATCACATTTGTTTTGGGATTTTTAATTACCATTTCCATTTTTTTTCCATTGGTGATACTGTATGGATATGGACTATGATAATTGGAAAGGGACATATTTAAAAGTTTTATTCCGGTTTTCCTTTAAATCTTTTTTATGATGTTTTTTTGTTCCAGGCCTGGATGTTCATTTATCCAACTTAATGTAAAAGGTTACTAGCTCGAAGCATGACCTATTACCAAATGCTAGTGTATATAAATATGTAATAGTCACTGCATTATTTAGTTAGCCCTCGTCCTAAAACGTCTTGTTTGTCTGAAAAGTTACTACTAAGGGTCTCAGGGTGACTATCCATTACCCAATTGATAAAAGAGTACGTAAGTTATTCTTATGATCGGTCCAATCATCCGTCAGGACTCAAAATGTTCCACGCTTTTTTGGTTGAAATCTTTAAAACACAGTTCATTCTGCTTGTTCCTTCTCAATATGAGAATAGGCCTTTTTCCTGCAGTGACAAACTTACCAGCCGACAGTTATTATTACACATTTCTGATGCTAATTCCTCTTTAATGCTTCTACCACTATTAGAATTAGAAATGGCGTCTCTAGAAGTCACAGACTCGGTTATATTTGGTTTAAAATTCAGAATGTGGTCACGTCTGCCTGTGTGTATGCTAAATTGATAATCATTTGGTTACTTACGGTAGATATTTGAAATGGTTATTTTATTTTAAGTATATTGGTTTTGGTTATTGAAGACTTAATTATCATACCTATTGCTATCAATTTAGCACAGTTGACAATTTATATTTCCAATGTTTATAATAACGTTGACATACGTTACCAATGTCACTAGGTCAAAAACTTGAAAAATTGGTAAACGTATTAGCTACCATGTTGACATCGCCCTAAACGAGACGTGCCGAATTATATCGGGTTGCCTCAAACTGACTCCGATCAACAAAATAAACCCGTTGGTTGGCATTGCACCTCCAATAGTACGTAGGGATGTCGCATGCGCGCTTGAGAAAACATACCAGGAATCCGATTCCCGACATCCTCTTTACGATCATACTACAACCCCGGGTAGACTTAGGAGTCGGAAGAGTTTTCTTCGATGCACACGGGCCATCCAAGACCCACCGCCTGAAGTGAGAAGCAGGTTGTGGAGAGAAGCTTACCTACCACCACCCGACTTTTTGAAACCCCATAAACACCTGCCTCCTGGACGTGAACTGCAGTGGCCTATATGGCAAGTACTCAATCGTTTGCGCGTTTTATAGAACCGTCTAATACTCAGCGTGATTGCGGTGCCCCTTCGATATGGCACACATGCTGGAGTGTCCCAAGTGCCCATACACCTGCACTTTGGAGGACCTTATGCTCGCCACTTACGCCGCAATCGGGGTGGCCCTACTAGGCCCAAAATCTACAAAGAGTTTACCATCGACTCGAAAAGAAGAAGACCATGCTAAATTTAATTTGCACGTTTAATACACAAAATGATATAACCTTTTGAATTCTGGACAAAAATATATAAAGCTTGGATTTTGTCTACCTATAATCGTGACAATCTAAGAAGTCCGAGTTCATTTCTCATTTTACATGCCGAGTTGACTTATTACGTAAGAAATAGAAAAATCAAATTCATAATCCTAATATACTAGTCCTAATTAATTACCCTTCATGATCACCCATACACTATAAAAACGAGTATCATTTGTAAGCATCAAGTTAAGTATTTTTATAGCTGTCAATCTGACTTAGATTGTCACGACTATAGGTTTCGTAAGGACTTTATTTTATGCAAATAGGTCACACTATCACGTCCTGCCGGGAATAGGGTATATCCGCCTCGACAATTTTTCTGTGAAGTTTCTAGAAGATCAGATACCTTTGTCACGTCCGTAATACCTAATTATAATGAAAACTAAATGATATCGAAGATCTTCTACTAACGAGCTTTAGAACCATCAAAATAACCTCCAGGCTAAAATAAAACTATATCTCCATTTTCGTCGATATTGCTCGGCTTTCTCAAAGGAAGACTGCGATAAAGATAACCTAACATCGGCACTTATCTCGATCCTGTGAATCAATATAGGGATTGATACTCCATAGGAGCTTAGTGCCGAATTATGCGACCACCAGCGGAGGGTAGTCTTGTAATGTGAAAAGGTTAGGGGGGGGGACAGATTAGACATAGTTCAGTCACACTCTTCCTGTATTTCTTTGGAAATGTAAGAATTGATTTCTCTTATGTGATTATCTGACAATACTAAGAGCCTGTGGCTAAATAATTACAGCCACATGGTTCAAGGTTAAGGGAACGCTTGCCGAGGTCGGTCAAGTTGGTCATGCATTTACATGCGTGACCAACTTGACATACCGAGATTCCTCCGTGTTTCGAAAAGCACGTTAAGCTGTTGCTGGATGTCATTTGTAAATCGCCAGCCATTTGCCTGTCATTACGGACAGACAGAAGTCAGGATATCTGACACCTGTTTTGCCAAAGGGTACCGTGTTACTCAGTTACTGGGTTGTGGAGGTTGGATAGTCGCTTGCATGTAAAGTACTGGTACATTCGGTCTGACTAAAAAACCCACCCCACCATAGCTGCGAAAAGTCTAGGCTGATTGATTGATTGGTTTTCAATATATTTGTTCGTTTTATTAATTGAAAAAACATATATCTTAATATATATAAATCTCGTGTCACAATGTTTGTCCTCAATGGACTCCTAAACCACTTATAATACCCGATTATAATAAAATTCGCACACCATGTGCAGTTCGATCCAACTTGAGAGATAGGGTAGGTAGGGTGGGGTAGGTAGGGTAGGGTAGGTAGGGTAGGGTAGGTAGGGTACGGTAGGTAGGGTAGGGTAGGTAGGGTGGGGTAGGTAGGGTAGGGTAGGTAGGGTAGGGTAGGTAGGGTAGGTAAGAAAGGGTAGGTAGGGTAGGGTAGGTAGGGTAGGGTAGGTAGGGTACGGTAGGTAGGGTAGGGTAGGTAGGGTGGGGTAGGTAGGGTAGGGTAGGAAGGGTAGGGTAGGTAGGGTAGGGTAGGTAGGGTAGGGTAGGTAGGGTAGGGCAGGTAGGGTAGGGTAGGGTAGGTAGGGTAGGGTAGGGTAGGTAGGGTAGGGTAGGTAGGGTAGGGTAGGTAGGGTAGGGTAGGGTAGGTAGGGTAGGGTAGGTAGGGTAGGGTAGGTAGGGTAGGTAGGGTAGGGTAGGTAGGGTAGGTAGGATATTTAGTAGATGAATGTTTGGTGTTTTTATGGCAAAACAAAGTTTGCCGGGTCAGCTAGTATAATTATATATTTTAAAGTCCGCATCTCAGGCGATTTTCAAGGTCTCTTGAGTCTACTTAATACAGTGATTTAAAATAACAGCGTCTTATCAATACGGGCCCGATCCCAAGGTTCTCGCTAATCCGATGGTCACATAAAAATGCATGATATGCACTTCTTGATATTCATTCCATTGTTCCTTTCCTTTTCTTTTAGATGTCTTGGCTGGATCTTCAATTTATCATCATCAATATTAATTCAGCCCCAATACGTCCTCTGTTGGCCTGCCCATAGGACAATATTGGTAATTGGGCACAATTTTTAACCTAGCTCTGTTCTATCTCCTGCTTGATAAGGAAATAATCTCCGCTCCTCAGCTTTTTTTCTTCCTCCGCTGTTCTTTTCAAAAAGTTGAATCGTTTCTCCGGGAATCTTTGAACTTCACTAAATCGGTGCTTTTCTTTCTATTAGGTGCAGTTGTTTGGGTATGACGCACTTGTTGTTGACGCGCCAAAAAACAAAACAGTTTGTGACAATATTTATTCACAAAATCCTTCCATAAGATGCAAGGCTCTACCATAAACAAGTATCAAATAGAATCGATAGAGCTATGTTAGTGGAGCAGTTATGACGTGAATGGATGATGGCTTAGCGAGTTATCAATAGTGAGGGGACACGATTACTGGGCCGTTTGCATGAGTATTGATGTTCTTTGGGTGGGACCACCCATACAATATCGATACCAAAGTGAACAAGAGTTTTGTTTAGAATAGGTTTGCTATCGGCTTTCGATAGTTTCAATTAAAAAGAAAGACTTCTTTTTTGTATAAGTGCTCTTTACTATGGCCAGAAAACATATGCATTTGCTTGAAAAAACCACCAATAGTGTTGATTAAAAACAATTATGAAATATAATTGATTAGATTAAAGCAAATAAGATCAGCTTGCTCAAAACTCAATCGCAGAGGTCAAACTTGGTAAATGGTGACCTACACAACGCTGAATTATAGTTTTCCAAGAAGACGTCCACAATTATAGTTTTCCAAGGCTTTTTAAATTATTATAGGCTGAAACACAGAAATAAACCAATTGATTTATCCATTCCCAGGCATAAATTATTGTTTATTTTAAAAATCTAGGACCAATTCACTATTTCGGTCCCATAATTCTAGTTTCTCATTTATTACTGTAAAACAACTTAAATATTTCATTTTTATTTACGAGACGTTCAAACCAATTATTCCTCCCATCCGTTATTCTAGATAATCTAAGTCGACTAGTATCGACATATTTATCTCGAATTACTCGCTAGCATGATTCTCAATCCTATTCTCAATTCCTACACTGCGTCCTCTAATAAATCAAGGGCTACCAAAACTCATAATATTGTCATTACCAAAGCAATATTATTCGTGTTTCACAACGAATATAAATTAAACGCTCGATAATCGATATGGTATTATTTAGAGCCAATTTTCTTTGACCCCTAACATAACCTAACTTACCTAATAAATAAAAGAAAATGTATAGGTCGTGACAGTCTGGTTATTATTTTTCAGCGACTAGTCTAAGCTCAGATATCATGGTGTAGAATTTTGTTTATATTAGGGTATAACTTTTTGTGGTGGTTTTGGCTATTTAGTTTCCTACGGGTTAGGAAACGATCTGTATACGAAGTTACTGAGGTATATTACAGGATGATAAACTTTTATCGTATATTTAAGTGCATTTCCAAGATTAAAAGGAAATAATTTTGACGGTTTATTATCCTTTCAAATATTTTTAATGTTGCAATATCAGATTTTTATTTTCTGTCGTAAAAGAGTGATGAGGGTGAATTTATTTAAAACAAATTTAAAGGTTATGATTAAAAATGACTTTTCACGGCGTACTTCTGTTAAAAAATTTATGATAGCAAAATGATAGAAACATTTCAAATTGTTATTATTGATGATGGGGCTTCGAAATTCACCAAAATAGATTGATTAGTTAATTGCAATCGAACTAACGGTCTGTTAAATTCAAGATTTATGCTGTCTTTTACCAGTAGGTGTTTTTAACGCGGAGTGACCGTGCCAAAATCTCTAGATTATTTAAACCACATATTGACGTCTGGGAGGAACTTTTATCCGAATGGCAATGTAGGTGGGATAATTTCATCAAGGGCCGACACCTCCACCAATTCTTTCCATCCGTTCGCGTGCGGCTGGCCAGGACGTGGCTGGAGGTGGATCACTGTGTTGCCCAATTTTTCACGGGGCATGGTAACTTTAAAAGTAAATTATTTTCCTTCAAGCTTGTTGCCTCGCCATTATGTCAGTGTTCTACATCTGACTGTGAATATGTACAATCTGCACATCATATCTTATGGGAGTGTATTCTTTGGCAGAATGAACGCAATACTATGTTGAGTAATGTACAGGCTGTATCAGGAGCTGTTTACTATATGGACTTGTGGAAACTAGAACAAATTTCCGTGCGTTCAAACGCTTTTGCCATACCTATTATTGGAATCAAATATAACAGCTCACAATGTTAGGACCCATTAATATTAATGCAATTTTTTATCCGTGGTGCTAGGCAACTGGGCTTATCCCAGTTGTAAACGACCCTTTGTGCCTATTAGTCTTGTTTGTTCTGTCTCCTGCTTGATATGGAGGGAAGTGGTTTTTTTTTGTTTCTTATTCCTCCATTTTCTTTTCTGATTAATTTCGTTGCGGGATCCAAGACAGTTAAATTCATTCTCCAGGACTTCGTCGAGCTTCATTGCCTCGGCGCTTTTCTGGTGGTCGCCACTGTTGATTCTGGCTTTCAGGAGTTGCAGTGGTTTGGGAATAGTGCGGTGGGATTGTCCCAAAAAAAAAAAACCAGTAGGTAAAAGACAGCTGCTGTCAGCAGATTTAAGCTGTCTTTTACCTACTATAGGTACTCGTATTTTTCATGTGAAAAAGGTCAAAGGTGAAATGCTATTCTTCAGAGACTGTCTTAGTATTAAAATTAAGTAGGTATGTAGTAAAGAGACTCGGGCACGTCATACTTTATTCATAAATAAAAACCGAGTCTACTTAATTACATAAGAAGATTCATGAAACTTCTTTGATACGTGAGCGTCTCTTGCAAACTAACGCTAAGGCTGACAACAGATAGGCAACCAACTATTAAAATCTCTGCAAAATAGGGGACAATCTATTGCCAATCCAGATTCCAAACTATTACTGAAAAATTCCTTAGAATCAAGTCTAGCCCTTATAATCCATCCAAGTTATTTCTTTCAACTCAGCTGCACCTCGAATCATCAAATTGATAGTTATTTATTGACATTAATCGAGGGTTTTTCTGTTACTATGGCGACTGAGTCGAGTGCAGTTATTTTATATTGACTTAATATATGGACCTAGGACTCCAGCAGTCGCACTTGCAACAACTATAAAAAAATGTCTTCCACCGGCTTACTCTCGTCTACATCCATCTTAAAAAGAGGAAGGGCATCTTAAAATTAAACGTCAAATATTATCCAGGCTATTTTGGAGGGGGAAACCGTTGAATAATTCATCTCTTGAATTTATTCTCGAATACATTCATAATGATATAAAAACTCATTGTATTGCGGATGTCGCCACGATGCGGCGTGAACATTTACATAATGTGTTTGTACCGCTAATAATATAAACGGTTTGGTGGTCTATCTGAAAGAAAAATAGGTTCATCTATTATATTTTTGATTATCTGTCAAGGTCCTAGTAAGTACAAAACAAAAGCCTCTTCTTCGCACAACAAGAATGAGAGCTTAGCGGTTGTTTGATGCATATTAGTGTTTTGAGACTACAAAAATGCTGTTGTGGTTTTCGTACTAAGTTTAAGTGAGACTTGCAGCAGACTTGTTCAATGCGCTTGCCGAGACATGGAGAAATCTTGATGAGTAGTAATCCATCCACGGACCTACCTCAACCAGAGTTGTTTAACCTTGAAGTTCAATCCAAGATTTAATTAAAGGGCATGTCAGAATACGGTTACACCATATGATCACTGTTTTCCTTGGTGGGCATTTAACAAGTTCCGACGGTGTGCCGAAGAAAATTAATGGATGTTAAAGGGAGGATCGTAATTATTGAACCTGCCAACTTGTAAGGGTGGATGATATTATTAAAAAAGTTTTACTCTGGTATTTGTTTTAAGGAATGATTTACGGCTTTACGAGTCTTGGCTATTTGTGTTACATTACATGTTTCTTGTTAAAAAGTTTTTAATTTTCAACCAGCGTGATTGTTTGGTAAATATTGTGGGTTTTCAAACTGCAGCCTCGTGGGACCATTCATTGTATACCGTGACCTCTCCGTGCCTCGGAGAGTACGTTAAACTTTTGATCCTGGTTGTCATTTGCAAATCATTGACTGTCATCATCATTCAATTTTTGATTGAATAGGAAGACAAAATCCCTGAAGACAAAAGCCTGAAATCTGACAACCAGACTTACTTTGGATATCTTGCTGTCCATTAAATGAGTTATAGAGATAGGATGACAGTCGCTACATGCAATGTACTGGGTTTCAGCTGCATCCGTTTAGATTGGTAGCTGACTCTAATATAGTTAGGAACCGGTTAGGTAGATGAATTAGTTGGCGCTGTGTATTTAGATTGAGCCCATTTTGGAGATACAAAACATCCCTCCTGAACGCTCTAGCTTTTAAACTACAAACAAACCCGCGGTATTCCACCAGTATCTCCTCAAAATATGGTTATTTTTAGTAGTCTGGTTAGTCCCCAGAATCTCACCTAATAAGGCACACTGGCAGAAATTGTCACGCCACAACTCACAATTTGCACTTATATCTGCCTGTAGAACTTGATAAATGTTGATGAAAAATCGTCCAGTGTTGTAAAAATATTTTTCTTATTAAGTAAAATTTTGGGTACTGTCAGCTTTATTTGACAAGAAAAGAGATTGTGTCGTTCTAATAAGAGCTGTATTTGTTTTCATAAACGAAGAATTTCGTTTTTTATCGTGCGTTTACCAAAAAGTAATGGTCTTGCAAAATTATCTCATGCCCATTGAGGCAAAGCTGCAAGGTGGGCCACAAAGCCTTTTAACTATGATAATACACATTATTAAGCAATATTCTATCTAGCTCGTACAAACATAAAACAGATCATATTTGCTGAACACAAAAGTCTATATAACTTAAATCAACGAAGAGAGAATGATTCCTATCTTATATGAAAACGCAACTAAAGCCTTAAATAATTTATTATTTATTTAGTAACTTATTCGGAGCTATAATAGTAAATACGTCATCGGCAAACATACTTTCGTTACTTAGCTAGGATTAATAACGTCGTGATCAACTGTGCCCGGAAGCGAGATGCATTGCTGAATGAGTTTCATGGGGCCCTGTATGAGCTAGGTTAGATTCGCAGTTGGAGATATAAGTAACTAGATTAGGGTAAAAATTAAGAACAGCGAAAACTTCATCTCATGCAAACTATAACACCCGGCTCCAGCTGACACCTGTCATGACCAAAAGCGTTTTTGCTGGCCCAAGAAACAGCATTGTCATTCAACTATACAATGCTGCCAGCCTTTTGCGCACTTTTTCTATTGACAGCAATGCACCAGTATTTTTTAAGAATATTGCGTTTTGCCTGCCCCTTTTTTAATCATATTCGCTTGTACAGAATATTGATATTGAAGTTCAACTTTCAATAGGAAAACTCTTGGAGGTACAGAGGCAATAAATATTTAAGGAATTTGTTATTGCAGAAAATATTATATGGCTTCCTTATTAGCTTTCTGTTCATAAATTGGAAAAAGTTTACTTTATAAGTACAATCTTCATAAACAAAATTGTACTATAAATATGTAAGTTGATTTCTTTTCTTCCCAAAATGTTTAATAAACTTCGTATTTTCCTTTCGAACGAAGCAAGCGGGAACAAAGGACTAACAATGGCTTCGGAAACCCTTTGTCATTCAAAACTGGAATGAAATTAATACATATTGAGAGGAAAACTTTCTTAAAGAGAGTGCACATAAAATGGTGAGAACACTCTTGAGCGCACGGTTGGCGTAGTGGTTGAGCGATTGACTGCTGCACTGTCGTGGGTTCGATTTCCGCACGGGACAAATATTTGTATGACCTACAAATAGTTGTTCCGGCTCTGGGTGTTTATGTATGTGAGTTTATATGTTTGTAAACGCACCCACGATACAGGAGAAATTCCTAGTGTGGGACAAAGTATAAAAAAAAACTCTGTGTAAATGATATATTGTGATAAGAAAAACATTTGTTTGTTTTTTTTTGCATATTTTGTTTACAATTTCATACGGTAGACCACCGGCACCAACTGAATTGCAGATGCAGCCTTTGTATGTCCAATGTTATTTGGTAAGAATTCCCTGTGCCTTAAATAGAAGATAAGACGAGGGATTTTATAGCGTACAGTTTAACTTTCAAAAATATATAAGAACTGTTGAAAAGTCGAAATTATTTGTTTGTGTTAAACATGTGCTAACGTAAAGTCAAATAAGAAATACTTAACATTAAATGTATGACTTCAATAATCAAAATCCGAAATTTCCTTTATCTAGACCCCAAAGCAAATCTCCAAAGTATGTCGGCGAAAAACTGAGCTGCTTTTAGCCTTAACAAAATAGCATTTTAAATTCTTGCATACCTCAAGTAAAAGAACTGTTAAAGTTTGGCATGTTGTTATATTTAATGAGAGGTTTGAGAGATGTCTTTATTTCCCATAAGAAATTATTTCACTTACATGAGAAATGATTAACTAATTTAAATATACATTATTCATTTACGTACAGTATTGGTAAAAAAAAATTACGATATACAAAAGTATTCCAAAAGTGAAGGGTAATCGAAAAAAAAAATTACACAGTCAGAACGTAAACGTACCATTCAACATGAAATGATTAAATAATTCTAAACATACATTATTGACTTACGTACAGTTCTGGCAAAATAAATAACGATACTCAAAAATATTCTAAAAGTGAAGGGTATTTGAAAAAAAATAACTCAGCCAGAACGTAAACATACAAAGAGCGCGCGCAACTAGAAGTGGCATGTAATGTACTAAGGTGCGCTCGCTCTTTTAAGGATATGTAATTTTAAATGTTTCTTAAATATTGACATGGATTTAGCATTTTTAATGTTGTTTGGTAGTTTATTATACAATGCAGCACCTTCGTACATCACATTTTTTTTGCCATAGTTGGTGCGTGGTGAGTATAATTGTATGTCATTTGCATTTCTGAGCCCAATTTTGTGTATTTGATGTTTCTTTGTAAAATGTATTTGTGTGTGGATGCTTTTATTAAGTATTTTTCTTATTAATATGCAAGTATTATAAAACTATGTCTGTAATATATTCATTAATTTAGTTTCATTGTATATTTTTTGTGTTTCTGTACTGTAATCATAATGGAAAAGTGTCTTTATTAACTTATTTTGTGCTATTTGCAACGTTTCAATATTGGTTTTGGCCGCTGTGCCCCATACTTCTATTAGATAGTCCAAGTGAGGTTTTACAAGAGTGTTATATATATTGTAGCGCACTTGTCGTGGAAGACATCGGACGACACTCCGTAGGGCTCCCGTGAGCGACGTCAATTTAGATCTAACCCTTTCCATATGTGGCCTCCAGTTCAGGTGGTTATCTAAAGTTAATCCGAGATATTTTTCATGATCAACTTTTTTGATAGGTTGGTTATTTATGGTTAATTGTGAATTGTGTGATACTTTTTTGTTTTTTGCAGCGAAAACTATGTAGTTGGTTTTAGCTATATTTATGGTGAGTAGATTGCACTGAAACCACACATTCAAAAGATGTAGATCATCCTGAGCGTCGAACATAACAGCATCCACGGAATGCCCATAATAAAATAAAGCGGTATCGTCAGCGTACAACGATACATCGCCTTTTAGTCCAACTTCATGAATATTGTTGATGTAAATCAGGAATAATAAGGGTCCCAAAATTGATCCCTGCGGAATGCCAAAATTTACGTTTTTAGGACTACTTTGGGTTTCGTTAATCTTAACCACTTGGCAACGATTTGTCAGATAGGATTTAAAAATATCAAGGGCACTACCAGTGACGCCAATGCCATTTAGTTTATTTAATAACAGTGTGTGACTTATTGTGTCGAAGGCTTTTTTTAGGTCAATAAAAATTCCTAATGCTATTTGCTTTTTGTCGATATTTAGTTTAATTTTTGTTATTAGATCTATTGTTGCAGAAAGTGTATTGGATTTTGGCCTAAAACCGTATTGTTTTTTATAGAGAAAGTTTTGCGCTCTTAGGTGTTCATCGAGGCGGTTGTATAAAACGCGTTCAAAAATTTTTGATAAGACCGGCAAGACTGAAATGGGACGATAATTTCCTGGATCCGATTTATTTCCATTTTTTAAAATGGGGCTGACCTTTGCAATTTTGAGGCTGTCGGGAAAAGTTCCAAGCTCTAAATTTTTATTTATACAATTTGTTAGCTCGACTAGTATCAAGTCTTTTACGCATTTGATTGATTTTGTGTTTATACCGTCTAAGCCAGAGCTAGTGTTTAGTTTTAAATTTTCAATTATTTTAGCAATTTCATCTATAGTGCATGGTCTTAATTGTGAAAGTGTGTCTAAGGTTTCAGTTGCCTGCGTTCCTATAGTGTGGGGTACATTATTATGGTATTTATTGGGGATTTGACTAGCCAGAACCGATCCGATGTTTGAGAAAAAATCATTGAAACACTCACAAATTTCATTCTGATTAGTCAAAATTCCAGATGGCGTCAAGAGTTTACTCGGTGCTGGTGATTCTCTGATCTTGTTCCTAGAGAGATCATTTATAAGACTCCACATTTTTTTTTGGTTTTTCTTGCATTGATCAAAAGCATTCTGGTAATAAGCACTTTTTGTTTGCTGTATTACTTGACTGACTTCATTTCTTTGATTGATAAATTTTTCGTGCAACAATTGATCATCTGCCTTTTTTTTATGCATGCTCCATAGCATGTTTCTTTTGTTTATTAGACTTATAATTGTTTTGTTTATCCAATCTTGTCTGGGCGGATTCAATACTTTCGATTTAGTCATTTTATTACTTTTGATACTGGATAGTAATTTTTGTTCAAATAGTTTGTATATATAGTCTTCATTGGTGTTATTCCATTTTCTCACAGTATTGTACAGCTTTTCATAATTTATAGCTTGATATTTTAGTCTTCTAGGCGGTTCTGATTGGTGATTTTTAACTTCTAAATATATTTGATTATGATCCGACATATCAGTTGCAATTATAGCAAGATGGAACTTGGTATCAGCAAGGTTTGTGCAGACATGGTCAATAATAGTTTTCGTTGTGGCAGTTTCTCGGGTACAATAGTTCTCTTCGACTTTGTTTAGCAGTCTATAGCCACTGGTTTGTAGTTCTTCTTGGTATTTGATAGCCGTCTGATCCAAATTCAGCATATTAATATTAAAGTCCCCCAGTATGATTACTCGCTTCCGCTTATGCAATTGTTTGGTGTATGTTTCAAAGAAGTTTTTCAAATTAGAGGCGTCTGGTTTTCGATAGATGCCAGCTATGTCGAGGGAATACTTTTCAAGATGGATCCATACGTAGTGGTTGTCATTCAGGGATAGTTCCTCAATTAAGTGATGTTTTAAGTTATTGTGAGCGAAAATTGATACTCCACCACCCCTTGCGCATTGTCTGTAGTTATAATAATGTGTATATCCAGGAATTTGAAGTCGTTTAGCTTCATCTTCAGTTTTTATCCATGTTTCTGTAAGTACAATAATGTGAATGGTACTACGAAAAGATATCCACTACACACTTAAGTTCGTCCAATTTGCCTGGTTTCACGATGCTACGCACATTTGCATACAAGAATTTTAGGGATTTAGTGCTTGTGGTAATATCGTCATAGTTGTCACATATTTGGTAAGTATTGTTGTCTTTTGCCTGAAAGTTTTGGTTATGGCTAGTGTCTTTTGATGTCAGTTTTTTGCAGGTATTTGAACTATTTTCGGCACACCTCTAACATACTTGATTTTTAAGTTATTCTCGCCATTTTCAGATCGACACTTAATTTCATCCTTGAGATTTTTCAGAAATTCTTGTTGTTGGGGTGTCTGATCCGAGTATATTTTGATATTGTCACAATTAACATCATTTTTGCCACGTAAAATAGATATTGTCGTTTCTGATGATTTAAAGCATACTTTAAGAGGACGATTTTTATTGGGGTTGTACTTACCGAGGCGAAAAAGTTTCTCAGGTAAGCAATTTACACCTGTCATCTTTATAATTTTGGTAGCTTGTTCCATGTCCATATCTGTTCTTTCGTCTTTAGATGCTGCGACTGGCTCTTTTATTCCAACGATTATTATGTTTTTGCTCCTTAGTTCACGTTCTTTGACTTCTGCCATAATAGACTCATACGCATCCGGTGTTACGAGCGATGGCGGGGTGGACTTTGAATTTTCTTTAATCTTGTCAATCTCAGATTGTAATTTTTCGAGCTTTTTGTCCGTGACAACGGCTTTTAGTTGTACTTCTGAAATGTCCGATTTCAAAATGCTTTGTTCTATAACAAGATTATTTAACGTAATTTTTATATCGTCCACTTTCTCCTTTATTGTCGAAATATCTTCACTCACTCTATCCATGAACTCTTTTTGGTTGGCTGCGATTGTGGCTATCATTTGCAATATTTGTTTAATCGCAGACATACCCACTCACAAATTCTAGTATCTGTTTAAAGGGCGTATATCGTTTATGCCTAGACCAAATTACATGATTTTACGTCTCATCCGATCTTTTTACATTTCCCTATGGATATTGACGGGTTAGCGTGTTCTAACGGATATATTACTCGTGTACCGCCTTTTAATTATATGTTACGAGTTACTGATAAATTTCTTCTGAAAGCTATTGGAATCGTTTTGTTTTGAATTTTAAGTGAATTTAAAGGGTTTATTTTGGTAAGGACACAAGATTGGATGTTTTCCGTAGGTCTTATATATTGACTGCTGACCGTGAGTTCCTGGGTCGGGTAAAATTGGGTATTTTATCTAGAATTTCTTAGTAGCAGCCTGGAGTCAAGATTTGTATCCGGTTGATGTAGGTTCTCCCTCTTTTTTATGGGACGGTGTAACTGTACGTCAGATGACGATGTTGTGGGTCTACTATATTTACACACCTTTGCCATATGTTATGTGCTACTATTTGTCTGGTTGTCCCAAGCGTGAATACTAACTAAGGGGTTTAATCCCTGGGTCGGTTGTAACGTTATTGAGGTTTCTAATAGGTTTTATTAGTAGAAGCTTCGAGCTACCACTTCGGACTAGATAAAAGGCAGAAGGCTCGCGATGTATCTATATGGGATTAAAACTTAGCAAAGTGTAGACCTCTGTCTTCCTCTTTAGCAAATAAAGGAGTGCACATGATATTATGATCATAATAATATGTATTTTCACCTCACTTCACTCACTTCATGTTGACCTACAAAATCGAAGTTTTTTATTATGAGTACTGAAATATAACCTAAAATAACCTACTTAAATTAATATAGAAAAACATATTCGAAGAGTCCCCTAAACTTTTCCAATCTATATATTATAATACAGCATTATGCTGTATTATAATCTATTATATTATAATACAGCAATACAAATAATTTTGTTATTGAATGGACGTTAGTATTGAGGCTAACGGCTTTACATTAGGACATGAATGCAAGTTATAAAGCGCTAGGCATATGTTTTCCGGGAAAGATTATCTTTCCGTGGGTGTCTGATTAGGATACTAAACGTATGTCTGGGGCCGTACTATGACGAATCAAAACTATCATGACTCCGTTGTAAAAAAGGGATAGTGCTCTTCGTCTTGTATATCTCCATCTCTCTCACACAGTGGAACCATGATAGTTTTGACAAACCAGAGTAAGGCTGAGTACAAAAAAAAGATAAGAACCTTATTTGTTTGTGATAGAGTTTTTTTTTGCTCCTTCTCCCATAGCGGTAATGTCCATTGTCAGTGCTGCCTAGCACAGCAATTGACTGAAAAAACATATATATACTAAACGTTAGAAAACTACACTATCGTTGTAAGGGCTAGGAAAAGGCACCTGGCCTTTGCCTAGTAGAGATCGCGATATGCGATAAGGTCGCCCGTTGTATGTATTTTAGTATAAGTATCCTTGTCGTTGTTTTATCCTGGTGTACCTACAATCAAGTATATATAAAATAAATAGATAAATAAAGACAGCGAAGCCATGTGAAAAGAATATATAACAAAGGGTCTTATAACAACAAAGGGCTGTCTCCTACAAAATAGGTTACTGGAAGCCAAAGTAGATTCTGTAAAAGCTTATAAAAATAAATATGATTTTTTAGAAACCACAACCAAATCAAACATAAAATAAGAGTTGGATAGGCTATATAGCCTTATTGATACACTAAGAACAATTGTGTTTCAATGAAAGTAATTATTTTATTTTTAGTGTTCCGGCGACTGATCCCGCAATTAACTGATCCCGCGGGATGAGTTGCCGGATACATTTATTTTAATATTTTTCTTCCAGCGACTCGTCCCACCCATAAAAGAATAACAATAATCTATTGTTCAAGCTAAAAACAGTACAGTAAAACGAAAAAATGTATAATGTAATAATTAAAGGAAAAACTAATGGATTCAAAATATTCTTTCATTTCTTCATTTGCAAATATTATTATGCGTTTGTTTTCCCTCTATAGACAGCAAGCACCAATATTTGGTCATTTCTTGGTACTTCAACGTCGGCAGCTTTGTGAAAAGTAACTTTTTTTGCCCCAATAGAATCGTTTCTTTTCTTGTAGCAAAAATTCAGCACTGTGTCTACTAAAGCTCTAATATAACATTGTCCAAAGTAAAACTTGACCGACTTAAGGTTTGACAGTGATTGGTCGAGCCAGTCATCAAGCGATGCAACATCCCATTTTACAACAAAAGGAAACAAAAAAAAAAAATGTATCATGGTCCGAAATAAATGATATTGAATTGAAAAGGGCTGCATATGCTTCTTGAGATCGACAGCAAAACGAATTAGAGTTAAAGTTTTCTCTCTAACTTACCTTCACGGTTGAATTAAGTGTTACTATGCGAATGTAATACATTCATGTCTAGGATAAGTAAATGATATTTATATTAAAAAAAAACTTTTTACAAAAAATACAACCGACTTCCAAATAAAAAAAGTGAAAAATAACTTCATTTTCGGAAGTCGGTGTTCTTGTTTTATTTTCTTCGTTTTTTGACACCGACATCCGAAATTGAAGTTATTTTTCACTTTTTTTATTTGGAAGTCGGTTGTATTTTTTGTAAAAAGTTTTTTTTTTATTTTTCTCTTTTTAGTTGTGATACATAATTTAGGGTGTACTATGCCAAATCGAATGCTAAATAATCGAATATCAATTGATCGAGCACTTTAAATCGAATGCCTAAATACTCGAACGTTCATAATATCGAATGTTTAATAAACCGAACATTCAATATATCGTACACTCAATACATCGAGTGTTCAAAATATCGAATGAATGTTTGATTGAGCGTTCAACGCATCGCATATCATTCTATCGAAATATACTGAATACAATTTTTTTTTCTTTTGCCCTAAAATAAGTAATTTGACAATTGCATATGTCAATTTTGTCTCAGACATAAAAAACAGACTCTATGTAGTGCATTACAAGTGATTTTTGTGAAAAATGTCTGTAGGGTCATATTTTAAGCTTGAATTGTCTTAAAAACGCAAGTCGGTCTTAGTTTTGGATGGCTAAATATTGGCACGGAAGTGAGAAGCATTTGTTGGAAAGCTATACAACACAGCATAATCACGCACCAGATCCTGGTAAGGTAGAAGAACTATGTTTTAGGAATTCCATAAAAAGTGATGATATCCGCTCGATTCATAGACCAAGTCAAATTATTCAGCGAAATGAGGCCAAAATTTCGAAATCAGGTTCGTGTGCTTTTCCAAACAAAAAAGCAGCATCGCAAATTATACGTCGAGCAAGAATAAAAGAAATGCTTAAGGAACCGACTACTTTGGATGATATAAACAAAGAAAAACACGAAAGAATGAAGAAACACAAGAAACAGAAAATAAAAAGAATGATTATAATAGATCCACAGGGCAGCTCAGTGGCCACCCCACGGATCTGTTCACCAGGCAGAAGTCTTATCCTTCGTCTCCGGCTTGCCTTTATTGGCCGGTTGGTGTGAAGAATAGCGGGGAGCTTCCACCTCTCTCTTGCCTTAATTGGCTAGCTTGAGTGGAGATTTACAAGAGCAAACCTGCTCGTAGGTCGTCAACCCAGTAAGATGCTGGTAAGGATCTTGACCGTACTTCCGTAGCACACAGATGCATAAAAATAAACCGTGCCGCGTAATTAGCGTTTTTAATCTGATTATAGCGATTATTTTTTGTAAATCGATCGCGTTTGGTTCCGTTCCACGACGATAGATAGATCACCATCTATATCCGTGGAACAGAACCGAACGCGATCGATGTACAAAAAATAATTAGTATAATCACTACAGTACGTCGGCATGGTTTCTTTGTATAAGATGAGACACCACTGTCCGTGCAATTGCAATTCATACTTTTTTTTTTTAAATGTACATATAAAAGATAATTATTAAAGATTAAAATGTGATTTATTAGTAAATTTTGTGTTTTTCTTGTATTCTATATAAAAAGTATTCAGTATATTGATATTTCGATAGAATGTATATGCGATGCGTTGTACGATATATTGAGTGTTCGATATATTAACCATTCGATATTATGAACGTTCGAGTATTTAGGCATTCGATTTAAAGTGTTCGATCAATTGATATTCGATTATTTGGCATTCGATTTGGCATAGTACATAATATATATATAGGCATACCCATAATTTATATAGACTAGGTACCAATAATGCCCAAAGTGAAACCAGAATAGATTTACCCAATAACATGAAACTTAAAGAAAACCGGTCAAATAAGGGTATACCAAGGTGAACTGTTTATACCTGCGTACCCCTTTAGAGCGTACTAGTGTGATGTTATATTATGAAATGGTGTAAACAATAAACATAAATGTGATTGCAGCTACCCCGAGTGATTTGCCGTCATTTATTGAAGAGTTCTGATGTGTATCTCCGAAGTTCTTTATCAGATCTTGATGAAAATTAAATGGGACCACATGACAAACACTAGCTTTCAAATAAAAAAATCATCAAAATCGGTTCACCCAGTAACAAGTTCTGAGGTAACACACATAAAAAAAAAAGATACATTCGAATTGAGAACCTCCTCCTTTTTTTGAAGTCGGTTAAAATATATTTGTTAATCAAAGCGTTTTGAAAATTTTTTCGTTTGACTGTACTGTTTATGGGTGGGACGAGTCGCCGGAAGAAAAATATTAAAATAAATGTATCCAGCAACTCGTCCCGCGGGATCAGTTAATTGCGGGATCAGTCGCCGGAACCCTCATATTCAATATGTAAATCAGTTATTGTTGAAATTAAATATCTTAAACTGCAATGTTGCTAGTACTCCAATGGAATGCAAATGAGAGATATTCCATATCAACATTTGATTGGAAGTCTTATGTATTTGTCTATTCTTACAAGACCTGAGTATTATTTTTGTGTCAGTTACCTGAGTCAATTTAACAAGTGTTACACTAATGTTCATTGGAACTATGCAAAAAGAATACTTAGGTATCTTAAGAAAACTAAAAATTATTGTTTAAAATTTGTAAAGGGAACAGCTGAACTTATTGGCTATGTTGATGCCGATTGAGCAAGTAATACTTTTGACCGCAAATCATATACAGGATTTTGTTTTGTAATGTCAGGGTCAGCTATTTCCTGGGAAAGTAAGAAGCGGAGAATCGTAGCATTGTCGAGCATGGAATCAGAATATATGGCTATGCCTGAGGCATGCAAAGAAGCCATATATTTGAGATCTTTATTAATTGAACTTACTGGTAATCTGTGTACCATTCAATTATATAATGACAGTCAGAGTGCACAGACGTTGGTGGCAAATTATGGATGTCATAGAAAAAGTAAACACATTGATATTAGATATATTTATTATTTATAACTGGTCACATCAAATGAACATATATTTTGTCTGTATTGTCTATGCTAATCTATCTACTCTCTGTGTGTGCTGATGTGGAACAGAATAAACCGTTGGTTACAATTCACAAGAATTTACGTTATTTTATTAATCAGGCCTCTAATCCTTACGACAAAAATATATTACATCAAAACTAATACTAGAATGTCACAAAGCACTAGAACAAATAACTGAATCTCGTCGTAACACGGTGACACTACAATGGATAAAGGGACACAGTGGATCACTGGGCAAAGACGCGGCTGACGATCTTGCGAGACGCAGATCCAGTACGGCGGTCTATGGACCCGAACCTGTTCTACCAATCCCCTTTAACCAGATACGCAGATGGCTACAGGAATTCACCCAGACACAGGCGTAGAACTAGTGGACCTCGACACCGGGCTATAGGCAGTCCAAAGAATCTCTGCCATCCTTGGATAGTAGGCTTACCAGGCGACGGTGACTGGTGACGGGGACCATCACGGGACACTGCTCACTCAACAAACACTTCCACACAATAGGCATAACGGACAGTCCTCTGTGCAGGGCATGCATGGAGGCCGAGGCAACCGTTGCACACGTTCTCTTTGAATGCACAGATATCACCCAGATAAGAACACAAACCCTCGGGTCACCCAGATCTTCCACAGATGTTTTGAGGAAACCAGGAGCTCTAATTATCTTCTGGAGGGAAGAGGGCTGGTTGGAATAACCACCAAACGGCCGCCATGGCCCACGCACAATGGTCCACTTGAAGGACTAAGTGCGGAAATCAAACCGCCCTAACATAGAAGAGAATACTTCTCTTCTTGGTATAAGTGAAAAACCGTTTGCGTTTGCTTAAAAGAACAACCAGCCAGTTGATTATCATCATCATCATCATCGTGTTCCTGCACCTATCCCATGTTACTTGGGGTCAGCGCAACACGTTTTCTTCTTCCATACCGTCCTGTCTCCCGTCACGCTATTACTTACTCCCCTTTCCTTCATTTCAGTCCAAAATAAATTAAATATAAAAAGAAATGGTTTAGGTTACATAAAATAAGTGCAGTTTTCTCAAAAAGCAATGGCTGAGATCCAAATGTGTAAATCTGTACCAATAATAACGCGTTTTATCGTAGACAACATCGTATAATTCAAAACGTCTTTGGTTATAGTTGTATCGTGGCTTTCTGGATTATTATATAGGCTGAAACAATTTATCTATTCCCAGGCCATAAACGATTGACCTCTAACCGTCTTATTAATAAACGTGGACTAAGGAAAGATTAACTTTATTCCAAGCATTAGGTTGGTACTAACAAATTTCCGTATTAATAAACACGGAATAAGGAGGGATTATACTAATCTGACGCTAGTCTTGGACTAAAAGTTACACCATGGCGCTAGCTAGTTTAAGGTCGGATTAAGGTTGGACTAAGAGTGTATCCATGGCAACTACAATTATTATGTTTGATCGACATTTTGTTTGTTGTGATTTGAACATGATTTTTTTTAGTTTAAAATACGCAAGTAATATATATGTAAATGGTTTAAAATAAATATATTTTATTTATTTTCACAATCTGTTCGCGACGAGGCGTCACAAAAATGTTAGAATAGTTTTGTAGATATAAATAGTATAAACAAAACATACGTCTGCTTACCCCAGCGCGCGAGCTCGTACTAAAAAGTTTTAGACGAGAATTTTTCTTTTATAGTTTTTTCAAACATAAAATTTCGACCACTTTTTGAGGCACTAAACATTATGTTTTAGTGTATATGAGTATGTATTAAGTAAATATGGGGTCTAAAGAGTAAATTAGAATCGTTACATACATACTAAATGCGGTAGTTACGGAAAGAAAGCAAAATCAAAACAAGTCAAATTCCGTAAACACGACCTACCGCCATGACAGTTTAGTTCGAAATGAGCAGTCAGATTTTTTTTTTTTTTTTTTTTTTTTTAATGATTGGCGTCTCGCAAACAGTCAAAGTGACCGACATATGCTTAACCGGTCTTCCCTGTGGAGACTAATCTCTTAGCCTCCGGCCAGGCTTCAAAGTACTAAACCTAAAGCGACAGCGCTAAGGGCTACCCCAGTTGGGGTCGGACCTCGGCTCAGGGCGTCGCTTGGGGGATGGCAAAGGCCGGATCTGATAAAGTGATTCTACCATCCGTTCGGAAAAGCCTACGTGGAGAAGAACGGACAAGAAACTCCAATAATATCTGACTTGCATTTAACTATGGCTCAGCACGCGGGCTAGCTTATAGAATCGAAAAGGATTACGCGACGAGCCTCTGCGGTGAGGACGGAACGAATATGTAAGTTAATTTTTGTATGAACGGCGGGTTCGTACTATTTACGAACCCACTGACCGTCCTTGTAGATAAGGCTATCGAGCTCCTCAGTGATGGACTCATACCTCGAAAAGAGGTTGGCGCATTCAGTGGGAAGGAGAGAGCCCGCATTCCGGATTTCAGCATCCAGAGCACGGGCTTGAGGGGTCATAAAAATGGAGTACGCGCTAATTATATTTATACCAACGCATATATATGGCTTTTGCCCGGAGGGGGCGACAGGGGGCTGGCACTTAGCAGCAGAGGTGGTGGAAGCCACCTTCTGGCTTTGTGCGGTCATAGGGGCGGCCATAGGGGCGGCGGGGGGCATTGAGTCGGGGATAATAATTGGCGCTGCGATGGGAGTAGCCATCAGCGCTGGAATTGGCTGGGAGCAAGACTGAGGAGCCACACTTTGGTGGTTCAGCTTACCCCAGGGTGAAGGCCTCTGAGGGGCTAGTCTGGGGGGGAGTTGAGTGGTAGGGGCTTGACGCGCTTGGCGCACGTCATTACGCTTGGCCATTTTAGGCGCAAGTTTGGGGGCTCTAGGGCAACCACGGTAATTAGCCGGGTGCCCGACTTGTCCACAAAGCACGCAGCTGGGAGGCTCCGTGCATTGTGATCGGTCTTTTGGACGGGAACAGTCCTTGGTATTGTGCTCTCCCAAGCACTTAACGCACCTGGGAGGAGCGAAACAATTGGTCTGAGAGTGACCGTAGAGTTGGCAGTTGTGACACTGACCAACGAGATGGGGACGGTATGGCTTTTCAATGGAAATGCCTGACAAGTTACATACAGTTCTAACATTGAAAATGGGATTGTGACCCTGGACGGGGAAACACACGACAAGGACCATGTCGTAGAGATCTCCGCCTCTTGCTTTATGCAATCGGTGGACCTCTGACACAGGGACTTTTTGCGCTAATAAATCCTTTCGGATTTCTTCCGTCGGGATTTCCTTCGGAACGCGCTTAATGACAACTCTAGTGTACTTTTCTTCCGGAAGGGAGTACGTATGGAAAGATACTTTCCTGTCTTTTAGAAAACGAGTCAAAGCTCGATAATCATTGGGGGTGGGGACCTGAATTCTGATGCCTTGTTGGCATGCAGTGGCCTTGGTGAAATTAATTTTACGCGCTACACAGGCGCTTGAAATGTCGCTCCATTTCCCTTTATCTTGAAGATAAATGGGTGGAGGAGGAGGAGGCTTCCTAGTGGTAGTATTATTTACTACTACCATAGGGCTAGGCGAGCGGTTTGACCGCTGAGAAGGACTAGCGGGGGCGGGGGCGGGGGAGGGTTGCCTGTCGGGCAAGGCCGGCGGCAGAACTGGCTGGGGAGAGGTCTTAGCTACTGGCTTTTTGGCCTTGGTAGCGTGAGGGGGACTTTTCCTCATTTTCCTCTTTCCTCCAGAGTGGAGAATGAATTCTCTGTCATCATTAGAGTCAGAAGAAGAGGACATGGTGGCATAGTCCTCTGACAAATCGGGGTTATTACTGGGGTCAACTGGGGGATTTTCTATGACCTGATCGATGTGGACAGCTACTGCTGCCCATTCATCGTCGGTACTTAGGGCTGTGTCCATCTCGATGGGAGAGTCATGCTCCTCATCGACCCAAGTATTTGATTTGGACCTAGATTCTGAGTGCATAGCTGCTACGCGCTCTTTGTACTTTTTGTACTGAAGACGGGCGGACATCCTACGAGGAGGACGAGGCTTAGCAGCCGAAGTCTGGGGCTTTAATGGGCTACGGTCCCTCTCAGAGGGAATCGGATCTGGCTTAGTGGCACTATTTGCCTGAACCTCGCCCTGGGAAAGGGTGGGTGATCTAGGCCCGGAAGTGGGCCTGACGGGTGGGGATGGGGATCTTGGAGAATCCTTCGCCTCACATGACACGGGGGCCATGCTAGGTTCAGGTTCCACTACATCCTCTACGGTCGGATATATGTTTGGTACTAGTGCTTCTAACACTGTGCCAAAAGGACAGGCGAGTCTACCTCGGAGATGACAGTCCTGAGCGAACCTCTCCTTGATGGTTTTAATGGCATTTTGCACATTAACAGGGAGCTGACTTACGTCAGAATAGGGCGGGGGGGCAGGGGCACTGTAAGGTGCACATCTGGCAAGAGATGAAAGGATGATCTTATATCGGGCCTGGTTTTCATGACGCGGACTGGGATCGTCCGACATCAAGTCCTTGACGAGCTCTATCAACACCTCAACGGGATGCATCGTTGTCGATAGAGTCAGAACAAGGAGAAGAGAAAAAAGACTAAAAACTACTAAGGGGCTGATAACCTTATTCCCCGGGTGGATGGGCCCGGGGATGTGTGAATCCTACCCTCCCAGCCGGGTTAGACTGGGAGGTGAGTATCTGGTGAGCCCTAAGCTTGTTATCCTGCCACCAATCTTATTGGGTGGCAGGGGTCCTAGGGTACCGGTGAACCCACCGAAGGTGGGCCACCCTCCTCCTGTGTACCGAAAGTCTGGCACGTCGGGGTTGAGACACCCGACCGTGCCAGGTGAATCGCTGTGGGGCAGAGACAGGGGTTGACTAGGCTATCTACCAAGGCCAACTACCCTGCTCCCGACTCCTTCTGACTGCCGTGTCCAGACGGGACTTGGCAAGTGGGCGGGTCACCACTTCACTTGGCTTAGTTAACACCGTTAGGTTTCCACCAAGGACCACTAAGTCGTGGTTTTAACCCGGAAGGGGCCAAAAAAGATGTCCCTACTAGTAACCGAAGTTACTAGTAGCGACACCTGTGAGCGGCGCGCGGAGACGCGGCGACCGCAGTGACGTCACGCAGTGGCGCGACGAGTCGGAGAGAGGGGCGCGGCGGGGCGCGCGGTGGGGGCGGCGAGAGCGGTGGGCGGCAGCGGGACGTCCTCTCGGGGCGACGGCTGGTGGTGAGTGAGCAGTCAGATGGCGGTGCACGATATATATAGTCTGGCGCGTAAGCAGACAAATTTGGTATTTTAGAATAGCGTTTTGAGGGCTTTATAATAGCCTATAGTACCTAAAATATAGTTATCTAGTATAATTAGAATTAATATACTATAGATAAAATGTGTAAGTAGCATTTTAAGCAAATAAAAAATATTTGTTTACGTTTTTTGGACTCCCCGAAAATGGCCGGGTCGCAAGTATCGATAGGTGCGCTCTGCCCACCTACCAATCGTATTATTTACCTTACACATTTATTTTGTTAGGAAACACCACCTAGGTGTTCTAGATAGTATACCTTGGTGCTATGACTGAAAAACTGTACATAATAACAGTACATAGCCAGGTTTAAAACAGTTTCACTCTGAGATGGTAAATACATGCATTTTTGCTCAAGTAAGTAAATAGAATTTTGGTTATAAGCGTTTTAGCGCTTCTAGGTGACCTGGAACTGTGTCCAGGCCCTATATATAGATGGCATCTATGTAGTTCTAGTACATAGATATTACTTACTTGAAATAATGTGTCTGTATGTGCCAGCATGGACGTTTCTACGCGTCTGCCAGAGGGCCCACTACCTTCAGACACACTTGGTGCCTGAAGGATTATTGATATGCTATCTGAAGCATTACCTTTGGGGACCCTCGGGCACACGCCTGGACTCAGTCACAACACATAGCTAATATATAGCTACACATACACACACAGAGGCGTTAAAGCCGTGGAACAACACGATATTTGCTATTTCGGCCGCTTCCCGGCAACAGAAGTCCCAGAAGGGCTGGTAGTACACCCATCAGGGTACCACCATTCGATAGCCCAATTCTCCAGCTTCCCAACCACATTTTTGGAAGGAGCCTAGCTCTGGTGGTTAGGGAACTAACCGACTTAATATAGTAAGGGGTTCCATGGTTTTCTCGCATCATCGACCACATCAGAGTGAATACTGGATCGAGGGTTGGAGCTGTATCCACCGGACTTCCACCATGGGGTAGCCCATCGCGAGGGCTATCCGATGACGGTTGGTGAATGCGGATCCGCCCACCAGCTCGAGTACAAACTCACTAAATATGCCGAAAACAGGCACTGAAGCTATGTTTTCGCACTTTCACGTGGCTGTGCCCGTGGAGGTGACAGATGAAGCTGTGAAACTGTCACAGATCGACGGTCCAGGAGTAGGGCTACAAGTCCCTCGCTGGTACCCTGGCACTAAAGTGCACCATTGTATTGTAAAGTAGCATATAAAGCTACAAACTGACTGAAATTCCCCTTATTAGGCGTTCTCCACGCAAGGGCTCCGTGAAGGTAGCAGATATGAACCTGGACCAAGGTCCGGAGGGAAGGTCTTCTCGAGACCTATCCAGAGACACAAGTCTCATCAAAATCGGTTCAGTAGAAGGGGGGTTTCTGTCGGTTTTCAGCGACTAGCCGTAAGGTATTAATTTGTTAATTAAAGTTTATGCGCGGTCGTTGTTTTGAGGTCCTCGTTACGGTCAAGTGTGGTAGTAGGATAGTGCGCTGAGGCACCGTCCTAATCGTAGCCATTATTTCTAAATATTAAATCCACGTCACTTTGCGTAACGGAGACCATGAAGAGACGTCGCTTTTGGACATGAAAACCTGACTTTTTTTCTGAACTGGACATCACGCCTTCCCCTCAACATCCTTGGCAGCCTTCCAACCACTGCAGGGTCAATACTTGCTCGAAGACAACTGAACAATAGGTGCAAGGGGCGTCAACGCGTTCAAGCTGAAGCCTTACAACCTTCAGTCAGCCTGGGGCCTTGATCGATCACGTCCGTCCCGCACACAATCATTCCATGTTTTATTGTTAATCCCTTCTTATTCTAATAATATATCAAAAGAATACAGCGTAAGCCCAGAAAGAAAACACTATTTCAGGAATTGGCATGAAGGAAATTTTGTTAATATTTCAGTATTTTATTAACATTAGTATGAGGGGTACACTCGTCATCAGATCTATCAAAGCAATACGAATATTAAATATTAGCTGTTGCCTGCGACTTCGTTTGCGTAGCATATAGTCCAGTAGAGATATAATTATTTTTCACATAACCTTCGATAAATCTAAAGTTTTTTATTTTTGCTGGGTGGATAACTTATTTGATTTCATTGCTATGTACCAAAATGCTAACACTTTAGAATTATGGAATAGGTATGCAGTAGGTGCAGTAGGTATATATAACAATAATAAAATATTTATATTTAAATAATTTAGTATTCTTTATTAGTACTATCTGCACTTTATATTAGTGAAAATGCTAACAGATGGTTACTGTGGCATAATGGAAAACTGAAAATGGCTCGTAACTCTTTCAATAAAAGATTTAAGTTTTCAAATCATTTCCTATATGCATAGAGGGAGTAGTTATACCTTACAACAAAAGTTCTAGCAACTAAGTATCATGCTGCACAGGTAATTGTATTTTTTCTTTGCGATACGCGAAATATAGAATTTTAGTTTATAATTTTGATCGTACGTATTCGTAATAATAAACTCAAACACCATACAAAAGTTTAAATATTTACGTGCTATGCCTTTAGTTTGGGTATTGTGGGGTGCGGTTTAGGTAAGTACGATCATTTGAGCGGCGCGGCGCGGTGACACTCCACTTCGAACTTATTGAATGAGGCGCGAAACCAACAACTCACAAATCACTACTTTTATGTCAATTTGTTTTTTTTTTATGTTGAGTGAGGTCGAATACGATTTCTACCTTCTTCGTTCCTATAAAAAGAATATCAAGGCAATATTCACAGAACACGGAATGATCGTACCTGCCTTGCTGACAGTGTTTCAAGATGACAAAAATAATAAAATTGTCCAAATCGTGAATCTTTGACAGACGTTACGGGCCGTCAGAAACACGAAATTCTGCGGCCACCCTAATAAAAGGGAACCGTATTATCCAGTAGGATTACCGTATAATCTGGGTTGGAAGGATAGGCAGTCACTTTATATAAATACTGGTATTCAGATGCATCTGGTTCGACTGAAAACAGTGGAAACCAACCCCAACATATTAGGGAAAAGTCCAAGAAAATGCCTTTTCCAAACAGATGTGACTGTAGAAATATACACATCTTATAACCGGTGCAACTGTAACATATCTATATTGACGGCATCGCTCGTCATAAGACCAAATACAATAAAGGCAGTGTTACCCACTAAGCCTTAGTGGATAACACTGTAAGCAAGATATTATGATGTATGTTTAGACGAATCTATTTATTTATCGTCCGTCTGTAAACTTTATATTTAGTGGTATTACATACATACATACAGATACGTGCGCAAAACTTAACCCTTGCAGTCGTGTAAAAAAACAACAAATCGGTTCAGCCGTTCCCTTGTACACATAATATGTTTACCAACACTCAGAGCATTTTTTATTTTAAAGGTAGATACATTTTACATATTCGTGTTTTCTGCGCCCTGTCTATTTGTTTTTAAACTCTATTAAACAAAAAAATCGGCACTACGTGACTTTACCACACGGCTGCTTTACGTCAAAACCTAGTAAATGCCTTAAACTATTATATTCCAGGAGAACGCAAAAAATATGATTATTAGGCTACGAAAAATCTTGTGTTAGGTAACTAAACGAAAAAATAAAAATTAAGCGAGTACCAAACAAGGCTTTTAGGGAAGAACTGTACGTAATAAATAACACAAATGATATTAATAGTATTATAAATCTATTAATTTATTTATTATTTATTTATTTATTAAAACTTCATGCAACATAAAAGTACATAGGTGGACTTAATGCCAGAGGCATTCTCTACCAGTCAACCAAGAGCGGTGAAGAGATAGCATGGCAGGTGCATAATAATAGAAATAATAATTAAAAACAAAAAACGCAAAATTAGTACACAAAATTATATAGTTAAAATAAACATACTTAAATATGTCCTATAATAAATACTATATATAAAATAATATATATATATATACATATAAATTAATAGAAAGGCGCATAATGAGACGACTCTGCTATTCGTTTAGAAAAAAATGTCGCAACTTCCGCTTAAATGCATACTGACTGGTGGCCGTTCTGATATCGAGAGGAAGCGCATTCCAGAGAAGAATGGATTGAATATGAAAGGAAGATTGAACAAAATCAGAAGTATGAGAAGGACAGAGCAAGAGAAGATTGTTAGATGAACGCAGATTCCTAGCGTGTGAATTACATAGGTATTGAAAGTGAGGTATGAGATAAGAAGGAGGTGTGGGAGAGTTGAGTAGAGAGAATAGCGCAGTCAAGGCGCGCAAATTTCTTCTTTGCCGAATGGGCATCCATTTGAGTTCAGTTCTGCAGCTCGACACATGGTCATATTTCCGGAGGTTAAATATGAACCGGATGCAGTTGTTCAAGAGCCTATCCAGCTTATCCAGGAATACCGCGTTTAGGTCAAAGCAGCACACGTCACCATAGTCGATTAAAGGGAAAATTAAAGTCTGCACAAGCATAGTCTTCGTTTTTGCAGGTAGAAAGTTTCTCAGATGATACAGGCATCGCAAAGTCCCATTGACCCTTTGACTTACACTAGAAACTTGACTTTGCCAGCTTAGCGTCGAATCAAGATGTAGACCGAGATCTTTTACACTAGGGCTGATGGGGATGACAGTACCATTAAAAATTATGGGAGGAAGAGAGCTAATCCCCAATCGACCCATCATGCGCGAGCTTCCAATCACAATGGCCTGACATTTTGAGGGGTTTACAGACACCCCAAATCTATCAGACCAGTCCTTGACAGCGTCCAAGTCCCGGTTCAAATCGTCTATAGCGTCTGACAAACTCTCCACCCGCGCAGCTGCATAAAGTTGAAGGTCACCGGCATAAAGATGATACGAACACCGAAGATAATGAGTTATAAAATTTATAAAGATGGAGAATAACAATGGAGAAAGAATACCGCCTTGCGGAACACCAGCAGCCAGTTCACACCAACTTGATGAGATCTCGTCAACGCGAACCGACTGCTGTCGCCCCCGAAGATAGGAAGAGAACCACTCCAGTGCCTCGGAAGAAACCATAAGATGTGAAAGGATAGAAAGGAGAATATCGTGACTGACGGCATTAAAGGCATTGGAGAAATCAATTAAGACCAAAACAGTAACCTTGGTATCCTGCATCGCTTCTCTAATGTCGCCAGTCACTTTAAGGAGAGCAGAGGCAGTGCTGTGCCCCGGCCTGAATCCAGACTGGAATGAGCTAACAAGATTATTCCGATGAATATACAATTAAGTGCGGCATATTTGGTTATTTAAGGTTTATTTTACAATTTTAATAGAATTTCCTATTGTAAATAATGATATAATTAATGAGTTAAAGCACCAAATCTCTATTCAAATTTTAAATTCCCAGGTTAAAATCACACAGACTATCGCAGCTTAGTAAATTTCATTAAAAAATATGATTATCAGGGCAAACCATTATAAAAAATGTCACGTACTGCGTTCTTATATGGTGCAGTCGTAAAGTACCAGAATTAATTTTGATATGCAATTCGCATGCCAGATTACCTATTTTAGTGATCTTTATTTTCATAGTAATAAGGTTGCATTCACAGTCAAAATAACAGTGAATGGTCTGTCAGATACTAGGCGCCAGTATGAAATAAAAATTTGCGTGGTAATGGTTTTTTTTAAATCATCGGAAAAGTCCGTTTATGGTGTGGGCCTCTGTGGTCGGTCTTGTATATTTAATTTTCATGTACTTTTCGCTGCAATTTATGTTTGGCTGTGTGGCTCATAGCTATCGATGACAGTGGGCGTAGCTCAAAACCTCAGATGTCGATTGTCAACTGTTCTACTTGATCCCGTTAATACTATAGTTCAAAGAATTTAATAGTGATCGTACATACCTACACCGCACCCCGCAATACCCAAATTGTATTTTATTAGGCTTAGCACGTAAGTGTTTAAACTTTTATATGGTGGCAGAGTTTATTATTTCGAATATATAGGCGCAAAATTATAAACTTAAATTCAATATTTCGCAAATCGCAAAGTAAAAATACAATTGCCTGCGCAGCATAATACTTAGTTGTTAGAACTTTTATTGTAAGGTATATCTAATCCCTCTGCGCATATAGGAAATAATTTGAACAATCTTTTATTGAAAGAGTTACGAGCCATTTTCAGTTTTCCATTATTCTAAAGTGCCTATTTGTTAGCATTTTCACAAACATAAAGTTTAGATAGTACTAACAAAGAAACAGCAAATTATTTAAATTTACATTTTATATTTGTACTATAACACGAAATAATAGAAAATACCTACGTCATACCTATGACGTAGCTGAGCAGTGGTGGCCCAGTGGTATCGGCCGCGACTTACAAGTTGTAGTTCGTGGGTTCGAACCCAGGCAGGCGCTTTACTTTGTGTAAATTATTTCATCACCACTGCTCTCAAAAACGGTGAAGGAAAACATCGTGAGGAAACCGGCATGTCCTAGAACCAAAAATTCGAAGACATGTGACATTCACCAACCCGCACTGGGCCCGCGTGGTGGATTATGGCCCATTCCCTCTCACAGAGAGGAGGCCTGTGTCCCAGCAGTGGGAACACGTGATGTGATACCTATTGCATAACTCTAAACTGTTTGCATTTTTGTACATAGCAATGAATTCGTGTAAGGTATCCTCCAGCGAAAATAAAAAACTTTTGAATTATCGAAGGGCATATTCCTCTGGCTATTGGACTAATAAGCAGTAATAGCCTATTTTTAATGTCGCGCAATAATATTGTACGTGTGTGTGCCGCCTTACTTGAGAAATTATTGGTTCTTCCGGTTTCCGGGATAAAAACTATCCTTTGTCCCTCCCAGGGTCTCAAACTAACTCCATTGAGGTAATTATGTAGAACATATTATTTCAATGACTAACTCCATCCAAAATCGGTTCAGCGATTTAAGCGTGAAAAGATAACAAACAGAAAGAGCTACTTTCGCATTTATAATATTCTGTTACATACGATTTAAGTTGAAATTGTTGAGATATATTTAAAATTGCCTCCTTCACTTTCAAAACTGTATGACAGATGTATTTTTGTCCGGTAATCTATTTTTTTTTCTATTTTATGTCATCAACTTTCTTTATTTCATTCACTAGTTCATTCTTTTTTACTTTTAATTTCAACTGGGTTGCCATAGCTTACGCGCGAATCCAAGAGTAAGGAATGAATAGTTAGTCCGAGGTTATTCCATGTTTATTAATAACATTGCTAAAGCTAAGTTAATCCTTAGTTACTCCGGGATTAACCTAGTCCAAGAGTAACTTCGGAGTAAGCTGGTAATACACCATTTTTTATATTAAGACTGTAAAAGTTTCCGTACCTTATTATTTATTTTACTTTTTTTGGTTTATTGTAGAAATCAAAATAACAGCAAAGAAAAATATTTATTGCTTCGGTCTTATAGCTCTTTCTCGATTGTAACTGTAAAACAAACCGATATTTCATGGTTATTTACGACACGTGCAGATCAATTATTTCTTCCATCCGTTATTTTAAGTAATCTAACTCGACTAGTATCGATGTATTTTTCTCGAATTACTTGCTGGCATGATTTCCACAACTATAAAATGTCAGCCTAACTGCAACATGCAGCATAAGCAATTGTTCTACAGCATTTTTTTTTCCAGATTTGCGATTATATTTCTCCTCTTCCGCTAATAAAACAAGGGTTACCAAAACCCATAGCTCTTGTCAATACCAAAGCAATATTATTCGTGTTTTACAACGGATATAAATGAAATGCTCGATCATGGATATCGTTTTATTAAGAACTAATTTCCTTTGACCCTTAACATAACCTAAGTTTGCTAATAAATGGTAGAAAAACCAGGGGTCGTGACATTTTGGTTGATGTTTTTCCACGACTGGTATAAGCTGAGATATCATGCTGTAGAATTTCGTATATTTTGGGGTTCTTTTTGTGGAGGTTTTGGTTATCTAATGAGTGGTTTCATTCCTACGGGTTAGGAAACTATCTGTGTACGAAGATACAGGGGTATATCACGGGATAATACTTTTTTATGATATATTTAAGTGCATTTTCGAGATTATAAGGAAGCAATTCTTTGAGTTTACAGTCCTTTAAAATATTTTAATGTTGCAATATGGACCAGATTTTGATTTTCTGTCGTAAAAGAGTGTTGAGGTCGAATTTATTTCATAAAATTTAATACGTTATGAGTAGGTACATATACGAGTTTTGACGGCTGTGCTTTTCGAGGGTTTTCATTGTAAATAGAGCTTCAAATTCCCCAAAAATATGTTGGTAAGTTAATTTTAGTTGAACTAATGGTGTAACTTCTAAAACGATTTATGCTGTCTCTTCACCTTCTATATTTTTCACGAGATACAAGCAAAGTACCTCTTGACCTGTTAATGGATTAAAAATTCAGTAACACGTGTTTATAGGTCAATTGTTATTCTAACAAACTATCAAGCAATTAACTATCCAACTTATTTGACCATTTGAGAGGCTAAAAACTGCAAAAATTGTGTTTTGCCGAATTTGCAACCATTGGTTGGCTTATTTAACCATTGGTTAAGTTAACTACGGATCAATAAACTGGGTCTTATTTGTGAGATTCGGGCGCGTCATAGTTCAGTTCATAAATAAAACCTGACTCTACTTAATTTCAAAATACATTAAACTATTTCACAATATGAGCGTCTCCAGCAAACTAATGGTAAGGCTGACTACACAGACGCCTTACTTGTAGTTTCAATACCAATCTTCCACGGGTCAAACGACTGTGATCTTCAAATTATTGGTCAAAGCGTATTTGGGCCCATTTATGCCATCCCATTTTAACTATATGTCAAAGGGGAAAGAGAAAAAAACTAAGATAGTACTAAGCGTGTTTTAACAATTTTTGATAATTACTCTCATTTTATCGCAGAAATGACACCAACTTTTCAAAGATTTTTTGGTGAATTAGTACACATCACTAATTCACCAAAAAATCTAATTTACGATAGTTTCTAATCTCTGCCAAATTTTCTCCCACAAAATATCTATCATCAACTTACTCTCGTCTACAAGCCCCCTAAAAAGCGGATGGGTATCTTAAAATTAAACGTCAAATATTATCCAGGTTATTCTTTAGGAGAAGAACGCTGAATAATTCATCCCTTGTATTTATTATTTAATAAATTCATAATAATATTAAACCTATAACATGAGGCATTAAACATAATTTAGTGATGTTCCTGAATTAATGACATCCATATACTTTGTAACGACTAGTTGTTGGTAACTACTTTATCGGAAACGGTTCTGAATAATAATGCTGTTTTCTTTCCTTTTTGTCCAGATAATGTTTGATTTTGAATTATTAAGTTCTGGAGATAGTACTGGCTTGATGATTGAATTGAGTTTGAACTCAATTGATTTTGCTTCAACGAAGGGTGAATTTATACTCGATTGAGACCTGGAAAAAGCCAGTAAAATGTGTTTGATCGTTATAAGTACGTTACTTCTATTGTGTTTGCTGGGGACATTTCATCTTACCAGGGGATTTTCACAAAGTAAAATTCTACTGATTCTACCAGTGTCTAGTGAAAAATTTCATATTGACATATGTCAATAATTTGGCAATTCTCGCTGACTTAACGTGTCATCCTAAACATTTTAGACTTTTGGCTATCGTTATAACCATACAAGTTTATCACTGATAAAATGTCACTTTGTTTATAAGTGAAACAAGGTTCTTTTGTCACCGTTGACGATAAACTAGTACATAAAACAGGCTTTAATAATGCTTTGCAAATTTTTTAATGAGCCCGCTTACTTTGAACATTTGTAATTTTTGAGAAAATGTCGTTAGAAAAGTTCGCTATAAACTATACGTAATCATTAGGAACCTTAACCACGAGTTAGTTTCATTTTGACATACTTAATTATTAGATATGTTGTAATTCGAATAGACCAATAGACAATTTTGATCAAAAATCGATTCATAGCCTGCCGATTCTGGGTTGAACATTCACTATTATCACAGATAATATAAAACTACAGCTATTAGTAACAATTTACTCAATTAAGTGCAGTATTATGAATAATTTGTCGTAATAGTAACAATATGAAAGTGTATAGGTATTGCTATTGACTCACATTAACCCAATTCCCGTTCTTGTTATTTATTAAATGCAGCTGCTATACGATTGTTCCTGTTAGGTATAATACTTATATATTCCCGTGAAGAACTTCCATAATGAGTAATCTAGTAAATATACAATTATAAAAGTGTAAAGTTTGGGTGTAATTTTATACACAGAAAACATTTTTTTTTTGCTTTTATGTCGGTTAGCTCTGTCATGTTAGAATATAAAACAATCAAAACGGTTTCAGTATTACGACTATTGTCCAAACCATTTTTGAGATGGAAAATACCGTTTAGTCCCATAGTGCGCCACCGCACCGCTTACATACTCAGTGACAAAGGGTATCAAATTGTCAAACAAATAATTATCAACTGCTGCACAAAACTGCAGGAATATTAGTTACTTGTCTAAGTCAGAATCAGACAATTGTCAAGTCAAAATCGTTTAAGAAATTGGGATACCTCTTGATTTTGTGTCCCGATAACTTTCACTACACATTGATATTAGTTACAGTAGAACTACAATAGGCGTCACGGGTGCTGAGTTACAATCTAAACAGAATTAATTGAGCTCACATTAAATCGCTCTTGTTATTATACTCGTGTGACACCCTCCATAACATACTTATTGGGTAGGCTCATTTGTGTGGTTGGGCGCTTGTCTTACATTTTAGGTAGATGGACATCTAGTGAATTAGTAGGCCTAGTGAAGACATTGCTATAAAATGTCGCTATCGTGTTACTGTAGGTACCTGACCTCCAAAACCCCAAAGGCCCGCAAGTCTGTCAACCAGTCCTACCAAAGAGTATATAAGCGAGTAGCTTAGTACTTTTTAGTGTGTTTTGTTTGGTGCAACATTTGGTCTTCATATTTTCTAATGGTAAGTCATGTTGCCGTCCACGACGCATATTTCAGCTGCGCCACAACATCCGGTCTATCCAGGTCACATTTTAAAGTTTCCGGTCCATCTGAGGAGCTCCCATGCTAAGTCAGCCGAAAAAAATATATTATTAAGTAGGTAGACTTCCAGGTTAAATCTTACAGGAAACTAAGGCTGCTCTTAAATAAACTAAGTCACTCATTTAACTTAAAACTATTGAGCTTCATCAATCAAATTAAATAACCAACGAGATATCGAAACTGTATATACAAATATCCATTTATACGCCTGGAAGTGAATCTTCAAACCCAAACACAATGTTGTCAAACAAACCAACAACAAAGGTTCATTCAATCATCCCTATTATAAAGTCGTTTCATTTCCGTGCGACACGTTTAGTTTTTATAAAACATAATTGTGCCGATGTCCTGCCGGGACTCTTTCAATCAACCATTCACAGTCATTCACTCGACCATTCGTTCTCTCTTTCACTGCGGGCAGGTATTACAACAAGCAAAAAGTATGGCTACATGATCCAGGCGCATCGGATTTGAATTAGTCTTCCATCCACTGAGAGGGTTTAGACCTTTTGTTTTTAATAGGAATAAGGAACCAAACCAGCAGGATTTTTAGTGATGATGTGCTTGAAACAATTGGCGTCCGATGAAAGACAGAAGTAGCCTGATCCAGCAAAAAAAATATTTGACGGCTTCTATATGGATGATTTTTGCGGAGGGCGTCACTCAATGGAAGCAGCAAATAAACTGAAATCAGATCTCATCAAATTATGCCGATTGGGAGGATTTAATCTAAGAAAATGGACCTCGAACAAACCAGAGCTATTAACCGATTTAGAGAGAGAGCAATGTGACCTGTCAACATACGAGTTCAAGCAGAGCGATTCGACCAAAACTTTGGGTCTCTGTTGGAACCCACAGAAAGAGGAGTTTATGAAGTTTTTGAGGTTGGTGCTTTTTTGTAATTTAATAAAATTGATTTCGTTTTAATAAAGGTTAGAATTAAATTTTATATTTAGACCATCAGTTTTTATTTGCAGTAAACAAAACGCGTCAGACAGTCGATGCAACGTCGATTTGAACTTTAATAACCTCCGGAAATATTAAACTAACATCTTGAAGAATTTATCTCTGTATAACTGATTCAAGAATCAGATACAGAAGGCAAAGTTTGTAGTCTTGGACGACGTTGAATATGGCCAGCAATGGGAGAAGGTTTCGAACTCCAAAAGACCCCAAAGATGTTTTAGCTTGGTCTTTATCAAATTCAAATATTTTTATTTGTAGAACATAGGTAAATAAAAGATGCAGATGTCAATATTAATAAAATGAACGCTATGTCTTTTCGTCAACGGCGTACAAATATTCTAATTATAATTCCTAATTAACAATTGGTAAGAAATAATAATACATTCAAAATTAATAAATAAAATGTCACAATATAAAATAATAATTGGTAAGAAATAATAATACATTCAAAATTAATAAATAAAATGTCGTAAGTTTACAATTTGTCTTCCAGGTACTCATTGACTGAATAGTAAGCTTTCTCGCCCAATAGATCAAAAAGAGCCTTTTTGAAGTGTTTTTTTATCATTTCCTTACAGGCGAAGTCCAAACATCACGCCTGTATTTTCCGACGGGCAAGGTAGAGATGAATCAATGCTCGTACTACTACATTGTGCATTTACTAGGTATCTATTTATTCAGCTTTTTCTAAATGCGTTTGATTTAGTGAAATAATTTTAAATTAAAGAACGATAAGTACTAAATGTTTAGTCTCCTGTTTTATAACTTTTTACGCACTCCGGATTGAGTCATTACAATCAAATGAGTATGGCATACCTTGTTGTTAATAAATGCAACAAGTTCATCCCGTTTTCGGGCAACACAGCAGGCAGGCAGCATTCCTTGTTTTATAAGATTATTAAGAGGTATGAATACATTTTTTAACCGACTTCAAAAAAAGGAGGAGGTTCTCAATTCTTCGGAATCTTTTTTTTTATTTTTTTTTTATTTATGTTCCCCGATTACTCAAAGACGCCTGGACCGATTTCAAAAAATCTTCTTTTGTTTTGAAGGGTATACTTCCTAGTTGGTCCCATAATCATTAGGTTAGGATCTGACGATGGGATCCTAGAGCAATCGAGGGAACTCCTCAAATATTATAGGCACACATATAGTGATTTTGATATTTTCATCAACAATGCAATCACTTGCACTCAGAAAGTATAATTTGGTGAAGTGGAACTGATGAAGAAGACCACAGATGGCCACTGGAAGTCCTAAATGCTAAGTATGTCACGGGTAAAAAATATCTCGAATAGTTAACCGACTATGATGAAGCAAATACTTATAAATTAATGGTACTGATGAAAATGGTACCATTAAACTGTTCTGATGATGAAGCCGGAAGGTAGGCACTGGAACTCTGAAATAAAACAATGTATCCTAGTCGTGCTTGGGCTTATTGGAATCGCCATGAGATGTTCTTTGGCCACAAATGATTATCATGTTAATTGGAGGTACCAAAACTAAAAAGAGAAACATAAAAAACTTTTTAACAAAAAATCAAACCGACTTCCAGAACAAAAAACTACAAAGCAAAAAATGACTTTCTTTTCCGAAGTCGGTGTCGAAAAACTGAAAAAATGGGTACAAAAGACACCGACTTCGGAAAAGAAAGTTATTTTTTGCTTTGTAGTTTTTTGTTCTGGAAGTCGGTTTGATTTTTATTTGATAGCAACCGCTGTGTGGTATAATTGATTGTTATCGTTTGAAATTATGTTAATGCAGGTAATTGAATGAAATAGTTATTGCCTATTTATGATTTTGAACAGATTTGCTGTTGGTTTGGAAGTTACGGGCGGCGCCGGATTATTTTTTGGGTTCTGTACCCAAAGGGTAAAAACAGGACCCTATTACTAAGACTCCGCGGTCCGTCTGTCTGTCTGTCCGTAAGTCACCAGGCTGTATGTCATGAACCGTGATTGCTAGACAGCTGCAATTTTCACAGATTATGTATTTCTATTGCCGCTATACAATAAATAAAATCGAATAAAATAAGCTCCCATACAACGATCGTGTTTTTTTGCCGTTTTTCGCGATAATAGTACGGAATCTTTCGTGCGCGAGTCCGACTCGCAATTGGCCGGTTTTCCTACATGCATATGAGACACTTTTGTATTAGGTTCCTTTTGGTTTCAAGGGTGAGTAAACTATCAATATGATTTTTCAGAAGCCTTTTCTGACCTACTTCCGGGTAAAATCCTCCTTTCTTCCGACTGGTTTTTACTTCATCTTTTTTGTTAAATTATAAAACATCTTACACAAATTTTACTCGATGCCTGCGCGACTAGTCTGACTCGAGTATCCGCACCGTCTCTTATCTGTTATTCGAAATACAAACATTTCGTGTCCTTTGTGATACACATTGTATAGCACACTATGCAGTGTGCCACCGAATTCAACTTGTTTACAAGTTGATTTTTATTCAAACCACGAACGGGTGCTGCCGTCGATGCAGTAATTAGGGAGAATGATGAATTAGATGCTATATGCCGTATGCTAATCATTTTGTACCAAGAGTAACTAAAGTAATTTTACTATGATAATTCTACAAAGGCGTGATTTACGTGTACGTACAAATAATTTAAAGTCGTTTTAAACTTTCATAAGAATTTACACAACTAAGTAGTAAGGTTTATAATTATATTCTAGAGTCCATTCTATTTAAAAGTTATAGTTATTATGGGACAAGGGCAGAAAGCATCATCTTCCATCTTATTCAAGTTGTCTGCGCTCTATCTATTCTTTTCTAGGTTCAAATTTAATTACTCAGTCCATTCTTAATTAGGGCTATATTTAAAAAGTCTATTTTCTATATTATCAAGTGTGTAAGTTATCCCACAAATATTTAAAAATAAAGGATTATCTTTTCAGCCACCCTGATCGTATAAATTATTCCACAGATATTATACAGAGCAGCAAACACATAAAGATAAATAAATAAGAATAAATAGTTCTTGCTTGCACACACATTATTGTAACCGACCCAATTCGGATTTGTGCCAATTTCTGGATAGCTGATAAAATATATAGATTCTGTGCACGCTACATTAAATTTATTGCTGTATAAATAACTTATCTAAACACTTTTCTGATACTTCATTTTCACAATTTTAAGATTTATTAAGACTAAAGAAGAAATTGAGAAGTGAAGAGAGAAGAGTGAATGAGTGTGTGAAGTGAGTGTGTGGGGGTGTGAGTGTGTATGTGTGTTGTGATTTTTAAGTTTATTATAAGATTGTGCTCCATTGTTGTAATTGCTGCAAGGCGTTCCAGTGCGAGGATAAACGAATAAATAAATAAATATAATAAACAGTCCATCTGATACAATTTATTGTAGAGTAATGTGTAATGGCCCATATGTTCTTTTCTTGCGAATGTTATACTACGTTCCATCCTGGCGTGCTTCTAAAAGCACTTCTCACTCTTCACCCTTATTTTTAAAAGAGCACCAAAGGACTTCGTAATGAAGTAGAGCAGCAGTGAAAAAGAATTAACTGCAATCCATCTTTATTACATACGCAAAGGTTTCTAAATCTGAATAAACCCAACAGTTTGTCAAAATTCCATATTGCTGTATCTAAATGCATGTTATGAAACTGTTGCCTATAAAATAAATAAGTAAACGGTACGCAAAATCGTATTAGACCAAATATTATTGTTGTCACAAAGCGCAGGAAATATCCTTAGCAGTCCATCTCACCGCCAACAAACATTACGTGACTCGATCCGTATAACCATTAGTCAACGCACAAACCATATTTTTCGATTAAAATAAATTCTGGGCGCGACCCAGCGGGCGCCTTAACTTAGGTATACATACGTCAATAAAGACTTAATACTTATATATGCAGAATGGAGTATGAACCGCGGTGAAGTTTGATGAAGATTTTTTTCTGAACATATGAGGCGACTATTAAGAACTTTGAAGAGTTAGGAGATTGTATACCATGCTCTGCTTTTTAATGTCATTTTAGCCAAAATTGTCCAGAAATACTATAGAAACCAATCTGAAATCGCCAACCCGCCTTGACCAAGCATGGTGATTCGTTCCCGTGCCCGTCCCCTATGAAAAGAGTACAGTTGAAATTTATGGGCATATTTTTCTTATACCGTTGCATTTAACCGTAACTGGTGACAGGGACTCGAGACAATTTTTTTATACTTATGCCGTCATACTTCTCCTACGAACTGCCAAAAATAGGCCTCCTTCACAAAATCACTCTATTTTTCTATAACCGCCCATTTCAACGTACATCAAAGCTGAGTTACCTTCACCCGTATATTACTAAAGGTATGTAGAAGTCATTCATTCCGAGATTTTCTTTACTCGACTCCCTGTGAGAGCCTAACATCCATATTATATTAGTTATTTTCCTTTACCATTGACTGTCCTAGCTTTTTATATTTCCATAAAAAATAGTTAAGTCAGAGGCCTGTGGGGTTTCCCAGAGGCGGCTTAATTAACTCTGACACCAGAGGTGGCCACACCTCACACGAAAAGAAAAAGATATTTCCATATCTGAATACGTAAAAGGTTCGCATTTATATTGGGAGTAATGCTTATTAAGTTTGTAAGGCAGAATTTGGTGGCGTTTCTGCGATTTCATTTATTGATATTTGGTGATTGCGTTTAATCTTTAGTTGAATGGTTTTTCTGCCTCTTAGTTCTTGAAAAACACTTTGCCTTCAGATGATACAAATGTCATCATTATCATTATTTCAGACGTTCATTCGCCCAAGAGTCGACCCGTGCGTCGGTCCGTCTCTTAATTAATACGTTAATGACTCAGGTAAGACAGATGTTGAGATGTGACCGAACTGATAACATTAACGCTATCTTGAAGTACGCCGCCGACATGCTCGGAAAAAAGCTTCGGCTTGGATTTTTTGACGTGGATAAGAAGTGATGATTGATTTTGTCGTTTTGGTACTCCACCGAAGTGAAGTCGCGAAAAAAAACTATTTTTTAATAATGTGTGCTATAATAATGAGTTCCTTAACTGGCAAATTATTTTATCGACAACAATAGACCTGCCAAATTCACTAAAGTATTTTTTTCTGTTTTCTTGGGTTTACCAAAGATTTTGTAACAATGCAAATAAACTGTTTGTCTTAGATTCCCATTAAACAAAGTTATAAAAGTTTTTAGCAGTAGGAGTGGCATGTCTACGCCTTCCCCGCTCCAGGCTAAATGCGAACGAGCGCGAATGCGTTTATAAGCCTGTAAATAAATATCATAGAGCAGTCCCGTGTCCCGGCAATGCGGGAAAATTATTAAAATTGGAATTTTTTACCAATTTATGCTGTGTTTTTTGTGCGGTTTTATGTTCTGACTCCTGTTATCGGTGTTTACATAACGATAATTTTGTATGATTTATGTTTTTAAGGGAAAAACATTAAGAATTTAATAACGCTTGATAATATTGTGTTGTTTTGTCAGGCAAAGGCAAGCACCGCAAATTATTGCTAGGTATGACTGAAAAATACAAAAACGGATTGAGTAGGTAAGTCTAGGCATAACACAACTTAAGTGTCTATTTTATCCAGAATCCAGAAAATTATAAATTAAATACATTCTGAGTGGTAATTGCACTAACTTGACCAAATTATTTTTTAAGTTGGATACATGGTTAGTTGCTATTCCAATATTTTTGAATCAAAGTTAATTAAGCACGACCAGCCAAACTGGTAACTGGCGCCTGTACAGGCCAAATACATGCGAGCAGCGGCTGGCAAAAGTTGTAAGCAAATCCATATCTGTCGTGTGTAGCAGCCAAATAAATTACACAGATGTATACACGTCATATACACCTGTCCCTTACTCGATCTCAAAATAACCTTACTCTAAGAGCTTGTGGTCACCCCCCTGGCTTGCAAATAGAAAGCTGTTTATTCAAAAAAAAACAATTGGCAACTTTAAGGTTTAGCACGCACTGCGATTTTTATTTGCGCGGATTTTTGTAGTATTATTCCCACGTGATTTTTTTACCGCAAAGCGTAAAAATCGCACGAATAAAAATCGCAGTGCGTGCTAAGCCTAACGCGAAAATAATTATTGTTGTTCGTCATTGATTTTGAAAAGTAATTGTATTTGACAAAATGAGTTCTAGGTACTACTTAGTTTTAATTTCCGCGCATTATTTGAGAAAAGCTCTATACAAGCCTTGGCCATAAATAGGCATTGATGGACTTACGTATGTGTGACTCGACTTCACCTCGGCCCACATTTACACGTTCGTCCATCAATGCCTCTTTTGCTGGCCGCTGCAGTAATGTACTATAGATAAAAAAATATATGTTAATTATGAAGAAATTCCAGCCATCAGTTTTTCTGTTTAAATATATTTTAAACATCCAAATCTTTTTGGAGGAGTTCTCAAAAGTTGCGAAAAAATATCGTGTTGTTAATTATTTTTTTAAGTAGGTTTAAAGCAAAACTATTAGTTACACGAAAAAACCTTGTGTTCATGTACATGAATCAATAATAAATGTATATTTTTTCAAACCTTTTAACCTAGCCGTTACTAAATAGTATGCTTTAGAAAGTTACCGTTTTAAGGCACTAAAGTGTATGGCCGTTAACGAGAAAATGGGTGGTATTATGACCCATAGAAACAATAAATAAATGTCCTGAAATAAGCAAAAATATCCTCTATTGTGGAGTACCAAGGTTTTAATTAGGTCAGTTCAATTCTGTTGCTTAAGACAAAGCGAAAAACAAGGCTGCACTGACATAAATGTCAAGAATTCTTGTTCTTACAAAACAAACCATTCAATATTCGCTCTTTTTTTGAATCATTTATTTGCAGTAGGGGCGTGTTGCGCTTGTGACTTTTTATTGTTACTTACATCTTGCTTGTTTATCGGTGGGTGTAACCATTTTAACAGAAATTAAATTAAGAACCATTGGACTCCTGTATGATAATAATCGTTGCTTCTGTTCGATTTTTAAACGTATAATTACTGGATCGTGTGAAAGAGAACGTTTGTGCAGTTATACAGACTGATTTTTTTTGATGGCCCTGGACAGTACTTTGGTACGGGGCTGTAAAGGCACATTCCTTAACCGTTGTAACTACAGAAAAGAGTTATTAGGAGACTGGCCTTAACTTTTTGGATAATTGCTAACTGTATTAAAAAATGTTGAAAAGTGTTTAGTCAACAAGAACATATTATGAGTAATTTTTGTTTGTGTATCCATTTTTGAATAAGGATGAACCAATTGACCAATTAAAATAAGAGTAGTTAATTAGTAGAACAGTTAAAAATAGAAATTTTCTAAAAATAAGGAGAGCCTCCTAAAAAATTTATTCTCAGCTTTTTTGTAGGCTTGATCCACACTGTATTTAGGTAGGTATATTTAATGGGAATGTTGGTATGTTTGTCTGATATTAAAAGAAACGGGTATTTAATCGACTTAAAAAAAGGAGAGCAAAAGTGGCTTCGTAATATTTATTGGAAGTAGACCTTGATTAAGCAAGTATTTTGCTCATTAAGGACATAAAATGATGTGAATTATTACAAAAGCTTGCAGTAAAGTTTTAAAAATATTGAATCATCAGAATGTTTCCCACTGCAATTCCCCTTATCATGCAACTTGGAATTAAAACGAATGACAGGAATGTCAATAAAATTCTTAGGTCCATATTATTCAAAGTCAGTTGAATGATCTCCACCCAAAATTGTCGCCTTGACAACTGGAAATACTTTCGATTAATGCCAATAAATAACAAGCTTTAGCTGCTGATTAGAGGTGGAGTCGAGTTGGAGGACATGACTTGGAATATAGCCCTTAGTCTTAAATGAACTAGTAAAGTACAATAGTAGCTTTCAATGTGCACACAAGTACGAAAACTTTGGTCAGGTTTGCGCGCCAAGCTTAAACTAACTTAATTTACCTCTAGGTCTACAGCCAAAATAATGCATAGAAAATAATTAAAAACATGTTAATACACTAAACAACATGAATAAAAAATCGATTTTCGGTATCAATTAATACGTAACCAGTCAGGACGCATAAACTTTCATTACCGAAAACGTATAAAAAAACTCGGGTTTATTTGTGTTTTTGCCTTTTATTGGCTCTTACTTGACATTTTTGAGTATTCCTTTAAATAATCATAAAGATCTGAAGACTGTCTTTCTATCTGTATGTTTGTGTCCTTCATCATCATCCTCCTGCCATTGTCTGTGTCCTTTTGATTTAATAACTATTAGCTCTATTTCCGAAGACTACGACAGGCAGGCGTAATGTGACAACGCATTTTCATAGAATTTGTTTATTCGTCGTCTCTATATCGCGTGCGTTGCACCTTTCTCCGAAAGACTCAACAGCTGTATCTGTTACATCAAAATAATTCATAGATGTACCCTGTACATCAAACTAGTTCTGCTGGGGTGTATTCTTACCCGACTACGGCGAAGCCAAAAGGAAGGTTTATGATTTTTATGTATGTATATTTGTATTTGCGTATGCTCCTCAGTAGCGTCTAATTTAATTCATCCGATTTTCATGAATATGGTGTCAATTGATTCGTTATTATGGCTCGAGAAACACAAACTAAAAAAAAGAAACAAACTCAAAAAACCCGTAGTCGGGTTACATTTTTTAATTAAACGTTTTGCTTGTTTATACTAATATTAGAGCCCTATCTATCGGTCAGACAAAGGAACAATTGGTTTTATAATCCTCTGAGAAAGGAATTATAAATACAAATAAAGTTTATAGTTAGAGCCACGTGTCGAGCAGTTACAAAAAGTATATTGTACAAAAGGACGAACAAACAGTTTGGATGTAAATAAGTACATTTTACTGAATAACGTGACCAACTTTCATTTGAGTCAGCCATTAATTTTAACAAGTTTTCATGTCACAATGGCGAATAAACTAACTGTAGTTGTAGACTGTTTTATTGGTTTAACTATTTGTGTTTATGAATCAATTACAAGAGGAACGTTGATAGTTAAGATAAAAGTGGTTCCAGACAAAGTAACATTCCGTCAGTCATAACAATTGTCAAAAGGCGAAAAAGAAAGGGATCGTGACATTTCTGTATTTCAGTATTTCTATATTTTAATTTTTTTCGCCTTCGCTATCGCTGAAAAAATGGCCCGTTTTGGCTCTCACAATGTATTAGGCTGCTTCTTTGGACGGTTTCATCAGGTATCTTTCCTTCAACAGACAGAGTACGAAAAAATAAAATTATTCATTAAAATCTACAACGTTTCGTTTCGTATTCTTCTCAGCAAACACTTTCATTTGATACCCGTATCATGGCATTGCACAAAAAGTAACTAGGCCGCCATCTTGGGCCGTCTGCCATATTGGATTTAGAATGATAAACCATGCAGTGTCATCCAAACAAAAAGTATATACACATCATTTGCGGATAACTGCTTTAAAATTCGATCAGTTCAACATATACATACATTGCAAGTTGAATAAAAGCTTGTAAATTACAATGTTTATGTTGGTAAAACTGCTGTGAAAAGTTTTGCAGTCCTTTATATCATCATTTGCGACGGCTTTTAAATGGAAACCTTGTATTTTGCATCTGATATCGAATTAAATGAATGTGTGTACTGTGACCAAGTAGACCGCAATGAGCAAAAGAAGTTTTGATATTAACTAGAATAGCAAACAATATCTGCCTGTTATAAAATTATCTCTGTGTTTCCTTGGTTGCACACATAAACATAAAAATATAATTTACAACATTTAAGGGCTGCGGAATTATACAGGGAGTAGCTTATTTAATAATTTTGTTCTTCCTGTATTATCAGTTGCACTAGACCACAGGAAAATAATATAATTACTGTGTAAAACATTACATATAATAAGCTATTAGTTTTTATAAACACATGTGTTCATGAAATTGGCAGCATCAAATAAAATCGATATTTTATTTATTAGCTATTTGTTTATTTTCTGAAGCTAGTTAGGAACAATTTGCATATAAAATTGTAATTAGGGATTTATATTAGCTGCTTATAGATAAGCTGCTTTTGTGGTATCTTGGGCGCAAGACACCTTAAAAGTGCAAAACTGAAAATATTAACCAGATTCTGAACACACAACCTTCTCAAAGAGCGGGTCCGAAGGCCTCTGGGCTATCACGAGTATATCGATTAAGGTTATAAAACAGTAAAAAATAATATGCACCACCATATCGACCAGTTACTCCTATAGACAAGATGTTCTGCCAATTATGTAAATCAACTGTTTAATAGTCTTATTTTAATCTGCATTATTACGGCTAAATTACAAAGTTGTGAGCTGAAAAGGTAAAAAAAAATAACTAAGGGCCAGTTCACACTGGGTTTACCTCTCAAGCAATCAACATGCATTTTACGTGAAGCAAATGCCTATCTGAACTCCACAACCCATTTATTAGGTAACACGATATCCTTTGTTAAGACTGGTATGATGTGGTAAAAGGCACCTATTGCTCGATTTTCATCAAAGAACCTGACAAAACTATTCTACTATACGACTATAGATGGTAATCTATGTAGAACGGGAAATATCAAATACATATTTTACACCCTGTTATA